>JAJPGS010001233.1:0-23523 GCA_028654335.1 Alnus rubra | reverse complement strand
AAGCACCACAAAAGGCAAGAAGGAACCATCTTCCACACAACAGCACTCCGATAGTGACCACCAACCACCAGCAAGCGAATAAATCAACCACCCAAAGAGGCTAACCCAAGACAAACTGAAGCGGCTGAAGATGGCATTCCATAAGGCGCATGGAACCTCACAATAGAGAAGAAGAAGATCCAGAAACTCCCCATTTATTTTGCACATATAACACCTATCAATCACAATGACACTCCTCTTACTAAGATTATCCAAGGTAAGAATATTCCATAGCCCCGCCGACCAAGCAAAAAAGCCACTTTCAAAGGAACCTTGGTCCGCCATATATTCTTCCAGGGGAAAGGAGCTTCCTTTTTGCAAGTAAGGACCTTATAGAAAGATCTAACATCATACTTCCATTTGTAAGGAGTCCACCAAGGCTGGTCTCCCCTTCACTACTCACTCTAATGGAGTACAACAAAGTGAAGAAGGAAGCCAAGACGTCCACCTTCTAGTCATGGGCCACTCAAATAAAGCTAACATCCCACTGAACGGAGCCACTCTCCGAATCCAAGTGAGCTGCAACAAGCGCATTCTTATCACAAGCAATGCCATATAAAACTGAGAAAGCCTCCTTGAGGGTCATCACTCCACACCACACCTTGATTTTGTGTGCTTAGCATCTCTCATCTTTCAGACGGCACCTTGATTTTCCGTGGGGTAAACCTAGATCACCTTCATTACTTGCGATGCTTATTCTAATGCTTCGATGTTCTCTCAAGTTTGAAAATTAATTAGGCTAAATCAGAAATGGCCCCAGTTGGCAATGTCAATAATGTTAATGGTCTGGCTAGTATTCTAGGTCGTAGGGTATCTTCTTTGCCTATGAATGACCTAAGTCTTCCCCTCGGAGTTTTGTTTAAGGCCAAATCTATTTGGGATGGTATTATTGAGAAGAAAAAGTGTCGCTTGGCTGGATGGAAGAAAAGGCATTTGTCAAAGGGTGGGAGGGTTACCTTGACTAAAAGCACTTTATATATTATGACTAATTTATTTTTTATAAGTAAGAAAGTTTTATTCAAAAAGCGTAAGGCGGCCCTAAGTACACAGAAAGTATACACAGGAACAGCCAAAGCAGCCCACAAAAAGAAAAAAAAGAACACAGCAAACCCTCAAAAACCAAAAACCCTCAATAAGCATTCCCCACTACCGCACATGAGCCTTGCCTTCCCTATGCCGAGTGGACGCACTTGCATCACTGTAGTTGATGGAGCTTACCAAATTCAAGTTCGGGCGCACAACCTTAACTTCCCGAAGAAAGTCTTCTTCAAAGGCATCCAAAATCGCCAAGGACGAATCATCCTCAACACTATCCACCTCCCAATCCAATGCCATGTTGAGAGGAAGCACACCCAAAGGGTAAGGGGAATCTCCAGCATCCCCATCCCAAATCTCATCACCCTACTCCCACACAACTACCTCCCTAAACGAATCAAAACCTACTGCCACTTCTGAAATTGGGACAAACCATGCACCCTGAATTCATCGCCCTTTTCAAAGATAGGAGTGACGCAGCACTCAAGGGGAGGGAAACCCTATCACCCCATCTTCCTTGACATCCAAAGTCGATGACGACACAACCGAGTCTAAAGCGAGGAATGAAGAGTAGAAATTTTCACAGCCAGGCTCGGTTGAGAAACACCCTCCAAAGGAAAACTTCTTCGAAATAGATGGCTTAACAATATCCTTCACAGAATCTACCACTCCAGCAGAATCCATCACTGGAAGCACTGCAGCTGCTTCCTCAGCTGAAGAACTGACAGGCAACCTCATTGCTGCCACATATTCTGCAAATAAATTCGCGTCCAACTGCACTGATCGACCTTCCTTGCCGAGAATACCAATCAGATGCCACATAAGGAACCGAGAAAAAGATTAATTCTATAACATGAGCACATGAACATTTTCACCAACAAAGCACCAGTGACAAGCTGTTTGGTTACCTTTTGGTTTTATTATCCAAATACTATGCATGGAATGGAAGTTTATTACATGCAACAAACAATAAGACATGCATTAACTCTTTTGAAGATATTAGAACATCATGAACACTTATACTACTTTCAAGACTATTCAAATGGGCAATCATTCTCAAGAAGTCTAAACACCTCAAGACCAAGCTTACAATCATAGTGGGGTTTTCAAATACTAGGATTAACCACAAAGCACAGAAACCAATCTTCAATATACAATTAACTTTTGCAATGCTTGTCAATTCGTTAGGGAATCATACTTATAACCTTGACTGACCATATCTCTATATTCTAATTTATAATAGATAACACAAACTGTGGCAATGGGAAAAGAAATACAGCTTCCATAAGTGAATAAAGTGGTTAAATTAAAACAATCTGATAGAACAATTATCACCTAGCAGCCGCATCTAAAGTAGACCAGCACAAACAAAGTTTGACAATCACCTGATATCTGAAACAGAGAAATAGGTGTGATATGCAAATGTGAATGTGAATGGCTTTCCATCAGTGTTGGTATTCCTGATGCGAGATGTCAACATCAGATCTCCTCCAGGTCCCAGTGCCACCCTCAGACGGAACTCAAAACTAAAATGACATTAAGAATAATAAATAAAATATTTCAAAAAAAAAAACAATATCCTACAAAAAACAAAAGGTTATGAAGATTCTAATCAGAATCTACCTTCTATATTCAGAAACACAGGTTAAAAACAATAAAGGAAAGGGGGGGGGTACTTACCCGTGAGGCCAGATCTTAGTATCTTCTTCAGACGGCTTAAGGATTAGATCAACAAAAGCCTTACTGGAAGTAGTTGTTGGAGAAGGGGTGGGTCAGTGTCAATTGTCCAAAACCTGTTTCTTGCAAACCCATGCTGTTCAAGAGAACCAAGATTGCTAAACTGCATATACAGAGCAAATTTCACTGACCATGAATGAAGAATTGTAGAAAATCAAGCAAGAAAGGAAACTGTAGAAGAACATACTTGCGGAAAGCATATTGGAATTCCTCCACGAATTGCTTTTGGAGGCTTAAATACAGCCTGCACACATAACATATATTCATTTGATAATTTATTATTAATAGGGCGGACAAAATTAAGCACTTAGATCTGAGGTGGAAGGAAACTATATGACGAGGTTGCAGAGAGGCAACTAAGTAGAAAGATTGGCACACCCAGAATATTTAAAAGAGTTTAGATTAAATACTTATAACATCTTCCTATTGATAAAAGCAGCTCCTGTCCATGGCATCCATTAGTAAATGAAAGAAAATCAACAGAAATAGAAATAAAAAATAGTACCTTACTACTGACAAAAAGCAACTCCTCCCCATGGTCATTCTTCCAAGATGTCACATGACCTCCATATAAATAGACCTGGAAAACCCATAAATAAATCAATATATAACAAATGATACAAATAAATATGAAAATCATAATGTGTAATTAGCATCATGACAAAACCAAATATATTTTATGTGCAAAGTTGGTAGCAATCAAAACATATAATTCAATAACAGCCGAAATCTCATGTTACTTGTAACTACTGTACGTTATATAGCGTTTTCAGTAAATTAATAATACAATGCTAGATTCAATAACAATAGTCAAGTGCATAGCAACTCAATATGATAAAATTAAGATCAAAGGGCATGAGACTAAACATAATTGGTTAACAGGAACTCATACCAATCAAATTTTAGAGCCATTTCTTTCATTTAAACAACTGAATGGCATGCAAAAACATAATTGACAACATCATGACAGAGTACATTGTGTTCTCCACAAGAAAAACTCAACAAAATAATACTAGAATCTTTATACTTAATAGGGTACAAGGGAATACTTTCTATAATTGACAGAGTATGAAAGTCCTTAACAACTTTGAGGAGCAGGACAGAGATGGCGCCATCACCACTACCACATGCATCAAAGTTGAATAACACCAAATTTGTTCTCTCAAATCTTTCTTCTTTTTTATGAATAATAAATTTTATTGACAGAAAAGGGAAGAAAAAAAAAACCCTCGTACACGAAAAAGTATACAAAAGAGACAATCACCCAATAGGCTTCTACAATCTAAAAAACTAAACAAACCAACAAGATCCAATAAGGAGAAGTTAGGAACATATACTACAGACCAATCCAAAAGAGATCTCAAAAATAAATAAATAAATAAAATAAAAAATAATAATGAAGAATGCATATTGGCCTTGCAATCCTCAAAAAGACACCAATTATTCTCTCCAAATGCTCCACATTAAGAAAGTAGGAACAACGTTCTAGATGGTCTCTTTGGGATACTCCCACCCTTGGATATTCCAACAATAAAGCAGCTCTAAGATGTTGCTAGGCATAGCCCATGAAACCTCGAATTATTGAGAACCAAGTGCCATAGATCACTAGTGTGTACTCGCAATGAATATGAAGGTGATTTACAGGCTCCTCATTATTTCATAGATTGTCAATCGTGAGTATTATACCTCGGTTGTCTTCCATAAAAAGAAAGCAATGTGGGTGGGGCCTTAATCTTCCAAGTACTTTTCCAGGGGAATGAACAATGTTCTCCAGTCTGTAATGTTTTATAATAGCTCCTCACTTCGAAATAGTGACTGCTAGTTGGGGTCCACAACATTCTATCCACCTCCCTTGAATAAGTTTTCGATGAGTATTACAAATTGAGAAAGGAGTCAAGAGATTCCAGTACTCAATCATGGACTACCCAAATGAAATTTGGATTCCAATGGATTAAAGAACTAGAGGAATACAAGTAGTCTGACACCCATGCCTCTTTGTTACGGGCTATTAAATAAATTTCTCAAAATGATACTTCAAAGCCACTTCTCTGCACCACATGTCATGCCAAAAGCGAATGTGGAATCCATCCCAAACCTTGAAGAAGACAAGGGTTGTAGATAAACCCCCAGCCAATTCTAATATTCCTCCAAACACACACCCTGTAAGGCTTTTGAGCTTCCTCTAAACCCTAACCCCCTCTCTAGACCCCATACTTCTCAAAAATCACCACCTCCATACAGAATTTTCCTCTTGCACGAATCTCCATAGCCATTTACCAAGAAGAGCTTTATTGAACAGCATGAGATTTTTACTCTCAACCCTCCTCTAGGACTGGGGAGCATATATTCTTCCAATTCACCAAGTGAAACTTGGACTCCCTGTCTGGTTCATCCCAAAGAAAGTTTCTCTGAAGACGCTCTAATCTCCTAGCAATGCCTGCTAGTAATGGGAAAAGGGATAAGAAATACGTAGGTAGACTAGATAACGTCCTCTTGATAAGAGTAAGGCAGCCTCCCCTAGAAAAGTAGATCTTCTTCCAACTAGACAACTTTTTTTCCATTTTGTCCACCACCCCCTCCCAAATAGTTTTTGATTTAAAAGAAGCACCCAGAGAGAGACCCAAATATTTCAAAGGATGAGAAGAGATGCTAAAACTGAGAATATCGACCAGCTCTTCCTTATGTGTTACCATGTTGTTCTTAAAGAAACAGGCAATACTTCCCCATGTAAAACTATTATGTCTCAATTTTATCAACATCTTTTCCTTTTCACTTGAGACCTGGAATAATCCATATAGCAAGGGTTGGAATGAAATCAACTCAAGTATTATTACCATAAGAAATCATTTTCAATGTACCCAAGAATGCCTGCTCTTTTAAGCCCACAAGTTTTGAGATGAAGTCAGCCTAGCATAGATTTCTACTAGCCTTACTTTTGCAAACAGAACAACATGCCCTCCACATCCAACCAGAACAAAACAACTCCAGCAATGTTAACATGTTTACAGGATATCATTTTTGAAAACCCCAATAGTCAAACTAGTCCCTACAGAACATGGTGTATGCCTCATCAAATAAGAATCCAACCTAAAGGGCGAAGCAGGACCTGACACTGGGCACAAATTTCATACATGTTAACATAATTATCTCACATCATTAACAGGAATGAGGGTTTCTTGAATGTTTAGGTAACATAGTAATATGTTTCCAAGTATTAAAGTACATAAAAGTGCAAATCTTATACTTTTAGATCAGCCAAATAGACTCTATATCAATCTAAAAGGAGGATCAAATCCAGTGCACAAGATTCACATGATACCATAACAAGCTCATCTGAAAAAAGAGTCAGGCAAAAAGAACCAATATTTTTTGAATAAATATTTGAGCAATGTGCATAAACTTGAAGCAAGAACAGGAGCAATGGGTGATAGAACCACATATTGCGATGCTTGCATGTGCACAAACTTTATTCCCACATATAAGTCTACCCTCACTCCATTTTGAGATAACGGAGAGAATAAAACTTCAAATAACTACTGAAAGGGTATTCTTACACGAAATGAACAAACTCTGAGTGACACGGGATTGTTTTATGAAAAAATCACTTTCTACAAGGCACTGAAGAGCAATCAGTGGAGATTGGTTTCATATTTTGACACAAATAGAGAGCAAGGAGTAGAGGAGATTGAGGAACCCAACAATGAGAGAAGCCAGGGGACAGAGCTGGGAAAAGAGAAACACAAAAAAGAAATGAAGAAGAATGAAGTGACTATGTAGTTGGTGAAGAGCTAAGCATATAGTTGGAGAAGAATGCTCATGTTAAGGATCACATGGAAATTTCTAAAGGTATCATTCAGAACATGAGCTTTGCTAGAGCGGCTCAAGATTGGGAGGTGGATACCTTTGCCTTGTTCTACAGGTTGTTGTACTTAGTACGAATGAGATGGGAAGGGGAAGATAGGTTGTGGTGGATCAGTTCCAAAAGAAGGTTGTTTGATGTTAAATCCTTCTACAGTGTCATAAGTTGTCATGATGGTTTTCATTTCCTTTAGAAAAGTGTTTAGAGGACTAAGGTTCCATTGAGAACATGAGCTTTGCTAGAGCGGCTCAGGATTGGGAGGTGGATGCCTTTGCCTTGTTCTACAGGTTGTTGTACTTAGTAAGAATGAGATGGGAAGGGGAAGACAGGTTGTGGTGGATTAGTTCCAAAAGAATGTTGTTTGATGTTAAATCTTTCTACAGTGTCATAGGTTGTCATGATGGTTTTCGTTTCCTTTGGAAAAGTGTTTAGAGGACTAAGATTCCATTGAGGATGGCCCTTTTTGTGGTCGGTGGCGCTAGGAAAAATTCATACCAAAGACAATCTCTAAAAGCGGCACATCATTGTGGTTGATTGGTGTATTATGTGAAAAATAATGGGGAGTCTGTGGATAATCTTCTTCTTCATTATGAGGTTGTTTGTGCCATTTGGAATGTCTACTTCAAACATTTTGGGTTATCTTGGGTTATGCCTAGACAAGTAATCAATTGGTTTGCTTGTTGGTGGACTATCAACAGTACTCGAAGTGTTGTTTTTTGGAAGATGGTGTCTTTGTGCCTGTTCTGGTGTCTTTGGAGGGAAAGAAATGATAGGTGTTTTGAGGATCGCAAGAGGACCTTGGAGGAGTTGAAATCTTTTTTTTCAACACTTGGTATTTTTCGACCTTTTGGACAACTGCTTATGTTCCTCCTTTGGTGACTAGTTATCATGATTCTCTTGCTCTTTTTGCCTCTACTTTCTAGATGGCTTCTCTTGTATACTCCATACATATTTGGGGGCGCCTTACGTTTCTAATGATATTTTGATTAATTATTAAAAAAAAAAAAGAATAAAGAGCTAATGGTTGAGAATTAGATAAAAACCAGTAAGGAACTCAAGCTAAGAAACAAGAAACTAACGAATAGAGATGTGAAATCGGAAAGCAAACTGCTATGTCATACGAATATCTTCACATTTACTTGATGATGCCACCTCCCAGTTTCTCAATTTCTGTCTCACACTATTTCTTTTTTTATCTTCCTCAAATTTTAAAGTCAACATTGACTTTTATCCCTGTATTCAATTGCTCCTCATTTCCTTCTATCATATCTCCCCTCCTCTCTTTGTTCTCGTGAATCTCGTCTTCAGCCGCTGCCATTTTGTTATTTCTATCTCATCCTCATACCTCCCTCACCACCTCTCAGCGGAGGAATCATATTTTCTTTATTTTCAAAGAGAATCCTCCAAAATATCTCACCATTATTTTGTCTTAAACTTTGAAAGATGATAAGGAAAAGGTAATACTCCCCCAACAAAACAGTTCCTCAGCTTCTTATAATCGAATGCACGGATACATTGGTTGAGTGAGAAGAAATACGAACAAATCAAGCACTTGTTATGCGGAGAAGAGAATAAATGCATGTATAAATACGGATATAGGTATAGAGAGGCGCAGATCAAAGTGTACGAGGCTCAGAAGCCCTAGATTCACGAAGAATAAAAGCAACAAATCCAGCCAAAACTGAAATCAAGCATCAGATCAGACCGCAGATCGTGGAAAAACAAGTAACTGAATAAATAAAATAAGATACAAAGAGAGTGGATGGGGACCTCGGCGGAGCTGCCACGCGGTTCGCGGAGGACGAGCTTGTCCAGGCCATTGACGCCCTTGCAGAGCTCGGCCGCAGAGGAAGCGGAAGGAGCGGAGGGAGCCTTTTCGCTACTCATAGATTACTAGCTCTTCTTCCTCTCCTCGTTCCCAAATCCCACACTACTATACTATAACATTATCCTTATTTTCTTTTCTTTCTTTTCCTTTTCTTCTCTCTCTCTCTCTCTCTCTCTCTCTCTCTCTCCGCCTGTGGACTGCTTTTTCTCGGGAAATTTCGCGTCCAAGTTGTAGTGGGATTATTTTGTTGCCACTTTCCAGTGCCTACCGCTACCGGATCCCATGACTCGGATTGATCCGGCCGTTCGACTCGGACACCCGAAACCTGACCCACCACCATGATTTTTATTATTATTTTTTTATTTTATTGTTATTTTATCTGATGCGAATGTGTGTCCAAAAGAGGCGTATGTGACCGTCCTTTTTTTCTTAACCGCATATGGAAAAATATTGGAGTTATCTAGGAATACAAATATATAAAGAAATGTCTTCTTTCATTCTCCACGTATTGAATAAATACAATGGTAATACTCTAACGCCCGAAGAAATTAATTAATTTTACAGTTCATCTATCACACTCGTTCCACAAGGAATAAGATTCAGAGATCTCTAATTCTCAAAAAAGA
The DNA here is from genome assembly GCA_028654335.1 of Alnus rubra. Classification (NCBI taxonomy): domain Eukaryota; kingdom Viridiplantae; phylum Streptophyta; class Magnoliopsida; order Fagales; family Betulaceae; genus Alnus; species Alnus rubra. The sequence continues at coordinate 14,399 of JAJPGS010001233.1, read as the reverse complement.
ATACTACACGCAACGGAAACATAAGATGTTCTAGCAACATTAATTACAACCAGAACATCTACCAAGAATCATTACATAATTGAAATCGCACTATAAAAATCATCGATATAAAAGATTCAAACTAATTCCTTAATACACAATCGAGCATCAAATGTTAAGCCTACAACATCACCCAAAAATACTAATTACCATTAGTGATCTTCAGAATCTTACAATCAGTCTTCAGTGGAAAAGACTTAGTGAGTAATAATACACATGTTATCATATAGTGAACTCGGTTTTATAAATCACATGCAGCAATGTAAATTTATAGTTTCTCATTTAACAAAATATCATGGATGCAATATAGATATAATATATGTCGGATGCAAGGTAGATACAATATATGTTGTAATAAGATAATCATGTCATAAGTCAATTCTATATGGTCTACCTAGAATTTTAACCCATTCCTATCAGGGTTATCTTGAGGGATTTGTAATACAATACAGGTGCCCTGCATATTGTACGCCACCGTTCATCATTAGAAGCTCGACTGAGTCCTACCTTGGGTGGCCCACGTCATTAATGACGTTCATCTATAGTCACCTGTTGGGGCTGGTGTCTAAAACTCCAATTATATTAATGTTGCTTTTCTATAATTGTATAATATTGAACATTGGACATAGATATATATTATTGCTTTATATATACATATATGTTTAAATATTTTCATATGATATACGTGTAAGGTCTTAAAATTACATATTTACATTATATTTGACTAAGGTGTAAGTAATAAAATTATTACACAAAATAACATAATCATAGGCCCTTGTAATTTATAAAAGATTGTTCGTAGTAAAAAATTGAATTAATAAATCCATCTAGATTATAACATGTCAACCTTAACGATCTATCTTGATTATGAGAAGTAGGGAGGGCTTCTGGTTGATATGTTGGTGTAAGTGCAAGGTAGTACTATGCACTAAACAGACTACATGAGTCATCATTCTTTCAACACTGTGATAAAGAATGATGTACGTGCACGACGACTTATAACATCAAATCGCTGGTCAACACTTATGTGCGTTGGGTGATCGCATGTAACATTGTGGGAATATCTTCTTCAAGAATGAATCCAAATCCTTTGTTATGGAACAAAGAGATAAGGAATATTCTCCTTGATATAGATTCAATGGAAATTATTATCCTAAAGCTCAAGCTTAAGTGTTTTAATGGTATTTACTAAAAATTTGTTTTGTAGAAGGTGAGATGAAATCTAACAAGGTACAAAAAGGATATCATGTAATTAAATCAAGAGTATCAAGGAAATGAGGTAGTGAACTAAGTATGGGTGTATTGACTTTGATTCGACTAGGAATGATTCCATGGAAAGGTAATATGTAATAAATAAGTAAGTCGCGGGGATTGATTCATTAATTTAAAAATACATTAAAGCGCAGTCACGTTTGTTTAGTGGAATAAATTGTGATTAAATAGGGTCGTGTGATCTTTTTTGTCATATCAGTGAAAGTCATACCTTTTGGGAAAAGTCTTCAAACACACGCATTGCATGAGTTGAGTAATCTATTGAAATTTTCTGACCATAGGAAAATCTTTGTGCTGATTGAACTCTGAACTCTTTATTATATCTTTGCATAGTTTTGAGATGCTATGTAATTGCTTTATCAGTTGATTATACATGCGTGCTCTGAAGCTGATATTAGGAAAAATATTTTATGCAAATTTTTCCTCAGTTTCTGTCTTTTTCAGTGTGAAGCGTCTGGACGGTACATCTTTTCATCCGGACAGGTGTGGCTCAGACAGCCGGACGGTAATGTTACAAGTCAGGATGCGAACGGCTCCGACGGCCGGACGGTGAGGTTACATGTCCGGACGCGGGGGGGCCTGTCGCATGCTTATGTGGCAACGCGCATCCAGACGGGTTAATGAGCCGTCCGGACGGGGACCCCACAGTTTTTAAAAACCCTAGCCACCGCATACCCCACTCATTTCACTTAAAAGTTTGTCTTTTGTGCGATTTTCTCATGAGTTTGTGCAAAATCTCGGCTCTTTTTGTCCTTTTGTGCATTACTCTCTTCATTCCAAGTACTTTCTCAAGTTATCTTTATTCTTTTCAGTATTTTTATAACTGTTAGAATATTGATTATTTTGGGGAATTTTTTTGAGAATAAAAATTTCATATTTGTGATATCTATTGTGTTGGGATCTTTTGTTTCTATAGTATATTGGACTGTATTGTGTTTTTGCTAGGTGTAATTTTTGGAAGAGTCCAATTTACTGTAGTTATGATGCCGGATTTTCTTTTGGAACTAATAAGAAACTGATTTTTGTGGATTATTTTTGGCAATCTTGTTTGAAAAACGGAAATTGACTTCTAAAATAAATAGCAAGTGTGTGCACGAAGTGTCAACAAAAATAAGCACAGCGGAAAATAAATGACACAGAGATTTTTGTTGACGAACTGGAAACTCAATCAAGAGAAAAACCACTCTGGGGCAGCCAAACACAGGAATTCCACTATTCAGAAGACAAAGCTAGATACAAGATAGTAACACTCACATATACCCGATGCAGTGGTCGTACCTTGCTCTCTGACGTGTAACCCAACACGAACGCTTCCAACCAGGTCTCCTACCTGAAGAGGTCTTCAATGAATCTTTTACCTTAGGGCCAACCCCTAAGATAGACTTCAGATGTAGCGCAGCAACATACACTTGCAATGGCTTCAAAGGAAAGATAACGTCTCTGAGCAGTTGTGGAATTCAATACCAAATTCTTGCAGTTCTTAATGCCCAGGGGCCTCTATTTATAGGCTGGGGGCTCAAATGAGCGTCAGGAAAAATATAGCTGGGCGCCGTCCGGAAGGTGGTCATGGCCATCCGGACGGACAACTGTGCGACAGGATTTTCTGAAAAATTTCGCTGAGAAATCTTTCCTGTTTAAGAGCCGCGTCCGGACGGGATGGCACATCGTCAGGACAGTCGCACGTCTGCTGCAACTAATTTCCTTATAAGGCTTAGCGCGTCCGGACAAGGGGGATGAGCGTCTGGACGGTAGAACTTCAACGCAATTTCTATATCTGCTATGCGCGCATCCGGACCATGAGAGACAGTCGTCAGGACGGTTGAAGTTGAATCAGCAATTTCCATATTAGTTGCACGCGCGTCCGGACCAAGGCTGACTGACGTCCGGACGGTGATATTTGAATTGCGATTCTTGCCTTAAGGAGACGTCCGACGGGATACCACATCGTCTGGACGGTTGAATCAGTCTTCCATATTTGAACTTGGAAAGAATCTGAAGCTGGTCGAGTACTGATAGGCGTCCGGACGGATGCAAGCTGGATAGAAACTTCTCGACAGTGGAGGGTCTGGATGGAAATGCACGTCGTCTAGACGGATGATGCTTGGTCTGACTGCGTCCGGACGGTATGGCACGTCGTCGGACGATGGAACAGTGGTTAGATGGGCGTCGGACGGGATGGCTCGATCGTCCGGACGGCTGACAGGGAACCGAAATCTTCGATCTTTCACTCAGTGCAAAGTCTTCTGAGAGTGCTCTGAATAGTGGAATCCCTGTTTACAGCATCTTTACACAAGTGATTTTGTCCAGAATGAGGCCAAAATACTAACAAACTCCCCTTTGGCCATTCTGGGACAAAAATCACTTGACCGGTTTGAAATACATTCCCGGTCCAAACAAAAATTACTCCCCTTTTTGTCACAAAGGGACAAAGGGTAAAACAAGTAATAAAAACCACAAAATTACTCCCCTCAATGTCTCAAAAGTACAAGGGTAAACAGAGTAATAATATCCACAGACAAAAAACGTTCTAAAATCCAAAACAATAGGAAAGAGAAAAGTCTGCAAGTGGCCCAAAAGAGAGGAACAGAAATCCTCCAAGTACCAAATCCTGCTGATCCACTGAAATCAAGTAACGGAGAGAAATCCGTAAAAGCTGGATTTGTACTACTTCGGCTTCTAGCTCAGGAAGCCGGAACCATGGACTGAAAATCCTTCAATCTCTTGATTTTGCAAAGCCTGAAACTGGTTATCCGCAGATTGACATCCTCTAAGCAACTGGTCTGCAAGATAACTGAGGAGAGTCACCACTGAACCTCAAACTGATGCAGATCTAGGGAATGCTACGAAGGCTCTGCATGAGCTAGGGGAAAAGCTCATCTTAATCCTGAGACCTTTGGAATTTGAACATCCAACTTCAACAACAGTCAGTTTTCCAAAGGATCCATCTGTCAAACATTGTGCTGGGAGCCGCTGGATGTCATATTCCTGAATCAAAACCAACCAGAAATACTTCCAAAATACCATTAGATCCTGTTAGTTCCAAAAATAATGTGGTATTTAAGACGGCTGTCAAATGGATGCCAAAGAGAAATATAAGCAATGCAGCTACTCATAAGGCATAAATATATCAAGATCAGCCCAACACAGACAGAGAAGGATTTTCATGCACACTATCTCAAGAAAATATCCCAACAAATATTCCAATATTCTAAAAGCACAAAGACTTAAAAGAATAACGGAAGACACAATGAAGATCATGGGATGAAAGAGATGTGCAAATGCCAAAATCTCGGGAGAAATCCACGAGAAAAACACACAAGATGCCATGATAAATCAATAAAAATGCAAAGATGTGTGTATGGCAGAGAAAAGAAGCAAGTCTTAAACCTGTAGAGATCCTGTCCGGATGTGTCACTTAACCATCCGGATGGCACTGCTAGGTCAGCATATGGCAAGACTGCGCTTGTCGGACGTAAGAATAGGTCCGTCCGGATGCTTCACACTGAAAAACAGAAGACTGAAGAAAAATTTAAGAATTTTAATTTTTCTCAAGTCAGTTTCAGAACACGCATGTATAATCCACTGATAACACAATCAGGGAGCATCTCAAAACTAAGCAGAGATATAAAAGAGAGTTGAGAGTTCAATCAGCACAAACATTTTCCTGGACATAGAAAATTCAAATAGACAACTCAACTCATGCAATGCGTGTGTGTGTGAAGACTTAACCCAAGGTATGACTATCACAGAATGACAAAGAGCAACCAGATTTTCTAGACAAGAGAGAAAATCTGCAAGATTAGCCAAAAGTCAAACCTTATAACTTACTAGGGCCTAGCCACCCTCATCTGATACACTCCCCCTGAGATGCAGCACCTAATTGTTTTACTTGTACCATGAAGGACAAAGTAAATTTTTACTTGCACGTAGAGGGCAAGGCATAAGCAAATTCAGCACATAAGCAGTGAATAATTAAAGTGAATTCATATGATTTACTGCTTGATTCTTATGGTGCTGCAATCTAAGGGAATGCCAGAGTTTTTAGGTTCTAGGTTCAACTAGCATGTGGTCAATTTGGCCATCTTATCAAACCTCTTCTCTTATCCAAATTTCTAGAAACACAAAGTCAGAGAAGGAAAGATGTACCTTTAGGGGAGTCGTGGATAGTGCACATTTTTCATCGCATGAGAAAAGAAGCTATCCTACTTTTGCATATACAGGAAAACACTTGGCAAATTATAGTCAGAAACTCTCAATTATATCTAAGCAAAGTAAATTAATACCCAAAGAATTGAGATATCAAGAAAATACATGCAATATCTGATATGCCAAGAAAAAAAATCCTGCAAATTCTCCCCAATTTTTTTTTTTTTAAAAAAAATGCAATATGGAAATGACATCATATGCAAGGCAAGATCAAACCTGATGATGCCAATACAGAAAAACAGTCGCTCGACCTGCTTTTTCTGTCTTCCCCAACAAGTACCTGCAAAGTCTCTCAAGAGAAAGGGGCACAACAAACTGGTTCCTAGATTGCATAGTAAGCACACAATATAACAAGTAAAAGTGCAAGCAATCAAACCTGATGCCTTAGGATTAGGAACCGAATCCTAGGCATGAACACCTTCTCCTACTAGGTGCGTTCATTCCCCTCATGGGTGAATGGTCTCATCCTTCTTGACCCATACCTGCTTACCCGTGGAATGGTTTGCGGGTCATGTCCATGTTGGCCATACTCCTTAGCATACCTTGTATTAGGCTCAGCAACCCTTCATAGCCATGGCTACCATTGGGCTTCTGCGGCTTTCTCTTGTAGCGCCTTGGTTTGTTCTTTTTGATTTGCCACTCTGATAGGCAGGAACAAACTGCTGCTGATGCCGTGAAGCCTGAGTGCCGTAGGAGGTAGAGTGCCTGATGTAGCTCTTGTTGGCAGCTTCCTCTGAACCTTCAACTTCTGGAGCTGTGGACATTTGGATCGGATGTGACCGGTGATGCCGCAGTGATGACAGGTGGGCAAGCTTCTTTTGTTTGAATGCTTCTTGACATTCTCTGCAAAATTATGGTTAGCATTCTTACAAATAACATTGTCCTTACCTTTTATATGTCTCCTTATGCGAGGGACATATTTTGATGAGGAAGAATCATCAACTTCACTTTTCCTCATAGCATCCTGCTTAATCCAAGGCCTGTGGGATTTCAACAAATAACAATTTGGCCTAATATGACCAATTTTCCACAATTATGACAAGTAGGAACAAACTTACCTTGTGTTCCTGATTCCTTGGGCTTGGGATCACAATTATTCAAGCAAGAATTACCAAACAAGCAATGTCTACTGTCACAGGCTTAATAATAGTGGAATCTAATTCAGAATCAGAAGCATGTGAAGTAGAAGTACTCAAATCATCAACAATTAAACCAGGCTTGTTAGGAATCTGAATGAATACAAAGCATGCTCTTCAAATTATCACTAGAGAATTTTTTCAAGAGATCTTCAGATTCTTTTAATTTATTCTCAAGTTTATCAATAATGTCAAACAACATGGTATTTTCAGATCTCAAAGAGTCAATCAAAGCATGTGATTCAGAACAATTCAAATTAATGACTCTTTTTCTCTTCACCTTTTAAGCTTTTATTGTTTTAGATTGACATTTTGTTTAGAAAAAAATGGTTTACTTCTTCAATTATTAAAAATTCACCCGTTGAACAGTCTCAAGCACCCCAGGCACCGCCCAGGTTTGACAACACCAGATGTCGTACTCTTTGGACATTCGATGCTTTCTTTAAGCTATAATAGCAAGGAACGCTGTCATAGAGAAGGGACTGGTGTTGAGTGACTTCATAGATCTTACCCTAAAGTCAATGAGGTTTTCACCAAGCAGGGATGGGAGAAGATGCTCTCCTCGTCAGTTAGGGGTGTCCCCCACTCTGGTTCACGAGTTCTACTCGAATATGGGCGATCTTAGGGATGGCACTTTCTGCTCGATGCTCCAGGGTAAGGAGATCACAATCTCCCCCACCTTGATCTGCTAGCTCACCCACATTCCCATGATTGGTGACTCACCATATCCTTAGACCTCCAAGCAGATCCCACCCCACAACAAGGTTGTCATCTACTTGGAGACCAGAAAGACATAGGTCGATACTTGCTATCCCTCAAGACTCTTCCAATAGACATCTGTCTTATCTACCGAGTTGTGGCAACAAGCCTCCACCCCATCTACAGAACCGACCCAATTGCACTTGAGAGGGCGTATTTTCTATATGCATTGCTTCAACATATTCCTATCGACTTCGCCTCGCATGCTATTAGGATTATGTGGCATGTCCACCAAGTCACAACAAACTCCACCTTGCCTTTTGAAGGACTGATCATGAGGCTAGTAGGAATGGTCAATGTGAATGCCTCAGACAGAGGAGATGTCCAGAAACCCTCAAGACCTTTGACAAAGAACTTCATCAACATGAGCTTAGCCACTTATCCAAAGAAGCTGCACAATAGGAGGAGCAGGTACCAGTAGCTGTAGCTGAACAACCATCAGACGAAGTGACAGAACCCCAACAACCACTCTTAAGCCAAGATATACCCCAATGGCAGCACAGTGCATTAACAAAATGGATTAGCTAATCAGCGAGGTAGGCATATTACATGCTAACTTCACTTAGGTACAAACTACGCTGGATGCTCAAGTCATCGCCTTCATAGAGGAGCATAGTAGATTGGATGCTGATCGATCCACACTAGCACATCTGACGACGACCGTCAACATCCTCCAAGACAGGACTCCAGGTAGGGAGACGAACTTGGATGATTTCTTTGCAGACATTTAGATTATGACATTTCCTTTATTTTTATGAATGTCTAAACATCTTTTGGTTTTTATTTTGGATGAATTTGATAATTGTCTTCTATATTTTTAAATTTTCATTTAGTATTTTACCTTATTTGGAAATTTCAATGAAGAAATTTTTATAAGAAGGAGAATATGATGCCCCGTAGAAAAACAAAGATTTTAAAAAATAAAAAATAATCTATTTCTCTAGTTCAATGAATCTTCGAACATTCACCTTGCTCCTGGAACGTTCGAAGGAACCCTAGAGCGAATGATCATTTTTCCCATTACGAACGTTCGAAGCTCCCTCCCCAAACGTTTGAACTCCCCACCATGAACGATCGATGACGTGATGTATTGTGTGTGGGAAGGTACATCCACGCTGTGGTATGTACGACAAATAATACACATATGTTCGAGAATCATACGACGAATGTTCAAAACAATACGTGAACGATCAAGCTTTGGGTACTGAACATTTGCCAATTAGTCAAATAAGCTCATTCTTACCCTCTATGATTTTTTTCCCTATAAATACCCACCCTTACTTACGTTTTTCCTTCTACCAATTCCTTTCCTTGCACCATGTTCACTCCATTTCTTGTGTGAGAGAAAGATTCTAGATAAAGAAAGAAGTTTTGGGAATAATCAACCTTCATTAAGGTAATCCTTGTTACCTAAGTTCCATGTTGTTAATATTTCATCCATTTGAGTTTGTATTTAAGCTTATCCTTTCTTTTCGAGAAAATATTTTCCAAAACAAAAGTATAGGGCTAGTTTGGCAACCCATTTTCATTCTTCCTCTATTTCTTTTCACTTCTTCCAAAATATCAAATCAAAAACATTCTAACTTTTTTACACTTTTTATATCACATCAATTATATTTTATTATTATTCAAATAAAAAACCCACTACAAAACAAAATTTTTTCACTTTTTTATAAAACATTCTCAAATTATATATCACATCAATCACTTTTTACTATACAACACACAAATATTCTACAACACTACTTACCAAACAAGCCCATAATCTCACTCTAATCAGTTGTTGTTATGTTCTTTTTTTAGATTATTAGAAGTTTCGATTAGGAGTTCTTACGTTTGGGTAGAGTGTCTTTAGTTTTTAAGCATTATGTACCATGGAATGTTCCACATCCTTGAATGAACATTCAACATTCATGGACTGAACGATTGACTCTAAAAGTCGAATGCTCAAAGTGTACAAGAATTTTGAATTTGGGTTTTAGTATTAGATTAGTAATTATTAATGATATTAGTGTATGTTTCGTAGTAGCGGGAGTTTGAGATGTCTGAGCTTGTGGATGAGTGAACAAGATAGGTAAATACTTAAAAAGCTCGATTTCACTATAAAATGTGATATGTCATATGATTGAGCATGATTTACTTTCCTGAATGATATGTCATAGGCCTGTTGAATTTTCATAACATTTTATAATTGTTCCAAGATGAGTATTACCTATTTTATCATGTTAAGTAAACAAACTATAATTGAATCGTAGGATATGGAACACTGTCTCATACGAGATAACGACAATGGGCTTACTATATGGGTTATTACAATGTCTGACAGGTGGAAGAAAGTAACTGCGTAAGTGTACAACTTCGTAAGTAAATGGTCGCTGAACTGGTTTACTAACACTTGAATATTAAAATTAGCTTTTCATATTAAATGATGTTTATTTTAAAGTATGGTAACATAATCCTTGTAACAAATCTTGTATTTTAATGCAAAGAAAATTATGTAATATATATATATATATATATATATATAAGTTTAGTAGTAATCATATTTTTCCTCTATATGTTTTATTCAAGCCCTTAACCCATTTTTGGTTGGGTTGGTACTGCCCCAAGGAACCCGAAATACAATACCGGTGCCCTGGATATTGCTACATACCATCATATATTAGCATCTCGACCAAGTTCGTCTTCGGGTGGCCCACGCTACTAGCAAAGCCATCGTAGTGACCACATCCATACATGGTGTGCCGGTTACAAACAACCATTGGATCCAAGGCCAAACATAAAAGTAAATCTCTTTGACCATAGGGTCAATCCCATAGAATGGTAAGCCCATAGCCATTATACCGACGCAATGGTGTATCATGCCATACCATGCAATTATTGTTCATTTAATATAAATCATATATAAGCAAATATTTGTTTGAAGCGGTTATAAACATGGTATAAAAGATTTGTAAACTCATGACATAAAATAAAACATGCTCAGTCCGCTAAAGTATGTTTTGTACTACTTGGTTCAAACGTTCGTTCTCGTCGGTCAGGAAATATAAACCTAACCAAAACACCTATATTCATGCAATAATCAAACTCATAAGAACATACAGGTTTGAACCTCATGTAAACGAAAAATTACATAAGTCAAGTTAGTTGAAAAATAATAAAGCTAATATCTATATTTTTATTTTTATTTTAAAACTAACCCATTTTGTTAAAACGTCATTAAAGGTAGTATAAACAAAATATATATTAAAGAGGTTTCTACTATTCTTAAGGAAATGTACAACACAGAATTAAACATTTATGTTCCTTAATAAATAAACTCTTTTGATCAAAACCACATGTTTTATATAAAGCATGTATTTAAATAGTGAAAGGCACGTGAAAAATAAGACATTGAAGGCTAGGTTACCCTTAAATAGGAATCCTCCAAGTTTAGATAGATCAAAACCTTCAAGAGTAGCCTCCTTTTTCTTTCTCTCTTCTCTCTCTCTAGATCTAGGGTGACTGAAAAATGAATGGTAATAGTCTAGGTTTAATCCTAGGTCTTCTTATAAATTAATATTCGAATATAAGGACCAAAAATGATTGCCCTTCTCTTTTAAAAAAGTTGCATGCGTATGAGTGATTGTTCAAAGGGTATTTCAAATGTTCTCCTTCGATCATTCGAAGGAAACATCAAATGTTCTCCAATGATCATTCGAAGGACACTTCGAACTTTCTCTGTTGATGGTTCCAAAGAAACTTCGAATGTTAGTAAGTCGCGGGCTTTGAAAATACTTTGTTTTTTTAAAAAAAATTAAAATTAAAAAGCATTTCACTTATTAAAGAAATTGCAAGATTTGAAACTTATATCAGCCTGAAGCCCTACTTGCTTCTCCTAATCATGTTATAGTCTAGACGAATGTCTCAGTTCCATTTACTTACTAAAGTACAAGAACCTATGACTATGATCTTCTGTGTGATAATCTCATTACTCACACCATAGTTAAATACAATGTAACTTAGGGACCTTACATGTCTATAATATGAAACATATATGTACATGTAAAACAAAAATATATATGTCCAATCTTTGATTATACAAAACCAACATCAATGCAATTGGAGTTTTGGACACCAGTCCCAAAATCTTTCACTTGTAGATCGATGGTCAATCGAAATGGACTAACCAGATCTTAGAGGACATGTTGCGAGCTTGTGTTTTGGATTTCAAGGGAAGTTGGATCCAACACCTACCTTTGATCGAGTTCACATACAACAATAGTTACCATGCAACTTTTGGGATGCCACTCTATGAAGCACTTTATGGACAAAAGTGTCAATTGCCACTATGTTGGAACAATGTTGGCGAGGGACACCTATTGGGACCATAGATGATCCAAGATACTAAGCAAAAGGTAGTCCTTATCAAACAAACGATGGCAGCAGCCCAGAGTTGACAAAAAAGTTATGCCAACAATCGAAGATGAAATTTGGAATTTAAAGTAGACGACTGAGTATTTTGAAGATATCCTTGATGAAGGGTGTAATGAGATTTGAGAAGAAGGGTAAGCTGAGCCCTCACTTTATGGACCTTTTGCAATAATTAAGAGGGTAGGAAAATTAGGTTACAAAGTAGCTCTACCATCGGACCTTGTAGGTACGCATGATGTCTTCCATCCTTTGATGCTTAGGAAATTTATTCCCAATCTAGATTTAGTGGTAGAATACGAGCCATTGGAGATTCAAAAAGGATTGACTTACAAGGGGATGCCAATTCAAATTTTGGATCACAAGGAGCAAGTGTTCAGAACTAAGAAGAAAGTTTGAATTGCACTGTCATTCCTTCTTATGAAAGTTTAGTAAGTTTTAAAATTCCGAGGACAAAGATTTTATAAGGAGGGAGAAATGTAATACCCCGACATTTAATCTGGATAAAGTAAGCTCTAATTGGTATAATTGAGTATTAAGGGATATTGCAAGTGTTAAGAGACAGAATTTTGGACATCTAATGATTCGTGTGTCTCCCGAACATTCAAATTTGGCTCTCGAATGCTCGATGCCGAACGTTCAAAGTTGGCTCTTGAATGCTAGATGTCGAATGTTCAAAGTTGGACCCCAAACGATCAACGTTGGACTTCGAACAATTGAAGTTAGATTTTGAATGTTCGATGCCTATCTAAATTTATTTTTTTAAGACACCCCATTCTTTTGGACACACGTGGGAGCTTATAAATAAGGGTCTTACGCCCCTTAAGTCCAGTTTCTCCCTTTTGAGCTAAGAGAACCCTAGAGGGAGAGAGAGTTGAGGTTTGGAGAGAGAAGGAGTTTGTCTTTGGTCTTATCTTCTTTAAGAGGTAATATCCTACAATTAAACTCGTTTTGTTTAATGTTATCAGCATGATTAGTTTCTGTTAGTCTTGTTTTGGTGGTTTAGATAACTCTATCTTGTAGATCTAGGTTTTTGTTTTACTCTTATAAGGTTCTGTTAAGTCCTAAGACAAGATTAGTGATGGTTAGTCTCTCCTTAATGTTAGACATACTTTCACTATGCATGGAGGTGTTATTGCCTTAGAAGAGCCTTAGGTTTAATAAACTAGGAAAAGTTTGAACCTTTGTTAGAAATGAAGATTTTGCTTGATTACTGAACGATCAACATTGATAATATTTATTGACTTCTAAAACAAACCAAGTGTGTGTGTTTGTGTGCAAAAAAAATCTTAAATGCGGAATTTAAATAAGACAAGATATTTGTTACGAAGTGAAAACTATATGAAGAGAAAAAACCACTCCGGGGCAGCCAAACCCATGAAATCCACTATCCAAAAATAAAGCTAGTTACAAGACACTCGTACTCACATAACCCTATGCAGTAATCATACATTTAACTCTGACGTGTAGCCCAACACGAACGTTTCCCAACCAAATCTTCCACCTGAAGGGGTTTTTGATGGATTTCTTTACCCTTTGGCCGACCCCTAAGATAGACTTCACACGAACACTTGAGCACACACCGACAACGGCTAGAGAGCTAGCAGATCTTCAATATCTCCCTAAACACCATCTCTAAGCACTATGGAATTCACCACCGAATTTTGTACAAAACACTAGCCTAGAGCCCCCTATTTATAGGCTTCAAGAGACCTCAAAAACTGCTGAGATTCGAACTTTGGCTGGCGAGCGTCCAGACGGAAGTTTGCCACGTCCGGACGGATTTCTGTGATATCCTTCAGAAACAGTGCGATTCTATCCATATCAGGTTTGCGTCCGGACGGCTTGACCGAGTGTCTGGATGGTCTTTGCTAAAATCCTTTCCGCATTCGAACGGAAATCTGGAGTTATCTGAACTACTGAATATCGTCTGAACGTGTTGCTGAGTCATCCGGACGGCTTACAGAGACTTCCCAACAGTGTCGACTTCTGAATACAACTCGTTGAATATTGATTGACCTAGCGTCCAGACGGTGTTGCTCTGACGTCCGGACGTCTTCAATGTTTATCTGTAAGACACTACGGGGCGTCCGGACGCCTTTAAAGGCTCGTTCGGACGGTTGCACTTTTGCTGCATGACTTGCCTTGCGAAGGAGAGCTTTCGGACGGGAACACCACATCGTCTGGACGGTTTGCAGCTGTCTTCCCATATCTGTGTCTGAGACAGAAACCCTATTGCATGTCGAAAACTGAATGGCATCCGGACGGATGCATTCTTGAACAGTTTGAAGTTTCTAGACACTGATTGGCGTTCGGACGGAAAGTTCTCGTCGTCTGGACGGATGTTGCTAACTGATGATCGTTCGGACGGGAACACTGATGAGTGCCAAATATTGTGTATTTGGACCCTTGAATTGCACTAGTTAGACCTTTAGCCTTGTTATTTTATAATGTTTTGATTAGTTTTTGTGTTTTCTGTTTCTGTAGGACAATAAGAGAGGAATGGCAAATTTCATAAGAAGATAGCTGGAAATTCGGAGACTCTGACAAGTCGATCGATCGAACTTAAAATTCGAT
>JAJPGS010001232.1:7500-10000 GCA_028654335.1 Alnus rubra | reverse complement strand
AATAAAAATTCAATTAATTTTTTGATATTGAGATAATTGCTATGCTTAGTGTGTGACTCGTTGGTTTTTTTAGGTTTAGGATTCAAAAAAACGGACCGGCCCATACATAGTATGAACTAAAAACTATAGAACTAATAACCAACTCATCGCTTCCTATTATCTAGATATAAAGAATCGGTCACGATATGATATATTGGTTATATCATTGTAGCAACGGAAAGTTTTTTTGCATAATAAAAAAATAAAATCAAAACAAATCTGATTATAAGTTGTGAAGCAATAACAATAAAAATGCGGATAAAGGGAAGGGTGAGAGAAAGAGAGAAAAAGAATATCAATGCTATATGATTCCAATATGTAAGGTCTATGAGTGATCTTATAAAGGATAGTGTAATAAAGCATCAATACTAATTTTATTGATCTATAATCAGATGAATTTGTTCATAGAACAAAAAATCAAGAGCCCCGAGTCAATAAAGACTGAGAAAATTGACTCAAGAACACATTTCATTTTCATTAGGAGCTCCATTGTATTGTATAATTCAGGCCTAACCATTAATCTAGAAGCGATGGGAACGACGAAACCTGTGGATGCATAAGATTCTATTGAAAACGAATCCTAATGATTCACTGGGTAGGATGGCGGAACAAACCCGGGACCAATCCCCTTTTATTCTGAAAGGTCATGTCATGTCATGGGATAACCCTACAACTAAAATAGATATTGAAAGAGTAAACATTCGCCCGCGAAAGTTTTGATTTTATTGGATTTATAAATTTTGGTCGATCCGATATGATAATAAAAAGACAAAACAAAATAAAGACTCGTTATAACAAAATGACATTATATTATCTATAACATTATCTCTAAATAATCTAGAAAATAATTATCTATAACTATAAATAGAAAAATAGAATAGATGTTTAATTAATTAAAAAAAATTATAAATTATCAAAATAACATATACAAATTTATAATAGATTAGATAAAATCTCAATGAATCCCACGATTCAGTATATTTTTCATTAAATACATGTATATTATTTTAGAATTGTTTCATTCGCGAGGAGCTGGATGAGAAGAAACTCTCATGTCCGGTTCTGTAGTAGAGATGGAATGAATTGATAAACAACCATCAACTATAACCCCAAAAGAACCAGATTCCGTAAACAACATAGAGGAAGAATGAAAGGAATATCTTATAGAGGTAATTGTATTTGCTTCGGTAGATATGCTCTTCAGGCACTTGAACCCGCGTGGATCACATCTAGACAAATAGAAGCAGGGCGGCGAGCAATGACACGAAATGTGCGCCGCGGTGGAAAAATATGGGTACGCATATTTCCAGACAAACCAGTTACAGTAAGACCCGCGGAAACGCGTATGGGTTCGGGGAAAGGATCTCCCGAATATTGGGTAGCTATCGTTAAACCGGGTAGAATACTTTATGAAATGGGCGGAGTAGCAGAAAATGTAGCCAGAAAGGCTATTTCAATAGCGGCATCTAAAATGCCTATACGAACTCAATTCATTATTTCAGGATAGGAATGTAAAACCAAAGGAAAGAGGTCTTTGGAATAAAAAAACAATTGTAGGTTTCTTTTTTTTTTTATTTATTTTGGACAAACAATATTTCTTTTTTTTACTTCGTCCCTTTGCATCAAAAGAACAAATAAAAAAAATGATATGATTCAACCTCAAACCCATTTAAATGTAGCAGACAACAGCGGGGCCCGAAAATTGATGTGTATTCGAATCATAGGAGCTAGTAATCGACGATATGCCCATATTGGTGACGTTATTGTTGCGGTAATCAAGGAAGCAATACCAAATACACCTTTAGAAAAATCTGAAGTGATCAGAGCTGTAATTGTACGTACTTGTAAAGAACTCAAACGTGACAACGGTATGATACTACGATATGATGACAATGCTGCGGTTGTTATTGATCAAGAAGGAAATCCCAAAGGAACTAGAATTTTTGGTGCGATCGCACGGGAATTGAGACAGTTAAATTTCACTAAAATAGTTTCATTAGCGCCTGAAGTACTATAAGTATAATAAAGATGAGACTATAATATAGTTATAACATTTGAATAAAATAGATAAAATTAATTAGTAGATTTGTCTCACGCATATATCTTTAACAATTCAAAAAATAGAAATATATATATAAAGAAAAAAGCATGTTGATTATATCAAAATTCGGGGGCAACAATAATTTTAGTTTATCATGGGTAAAGACACTATTGCTGATATAATAACTTCTATACGCAATGCTGACATGAATAGAAAGGGAACGGTTCGAATACTATCTACTAACATCACCGAAAACCTTGTTAAAATACTGTTAAGAGAAGGTTTTCTTGAAAACGTGAGGAAACATCAAGAAAGCAACAAATATTTTTTGGTTTTAACCCTACGACATAGAAGGAATAGGAAAGGGCCATATAAAACCGTTTTAAATTTAAAACGGATCAGTCGACCCGGTCTACGAAT
>JAJPGS010001232.1:0-2500 GCA_028654335.1 Alnus rubra | reverse complement strand
ATATAATGAATAAAAATCCAAAGAAAGGTTTATCCTTTAATTAAAATGAAAAAAGAAAAGCATAAACGGGAAAAAGAATAAAACCTTTCGATTTATAACTTCTAACCCTCTTTTTTTAACTCTTTTGGTTAATTCTTTTTTTGGAGTCCGGCACACGAGGTCTGAATATTAAATATGAATCATAGTTATAATAGTTTGTAATCTATTTCATATATTCCGCGCGTTCCGGATACTAGAATGAATATCGACGAGTAAAACCATCTGTATCAAGATGCCAGAACCGATTTCTGTAGTATCCATAGGATAATTATAACAAGTCACACATCATATTCCGGAAATACAGAAACAAAGAAATTCCACGGTCGAACTACCAAAATAGAATGGGCTAAAAACGACCTAAATGCTTCACTTTGTTTTGTATTGAAAAGCTATTTAGTAGTTCTTGTGAATCTAATTCATTGAAATTCCGTCCAGTAAATGGAAGAATTATAATCTCCAAAATAATAGATAGGAATATCGCAAATAGACCATTGCGAGACCCATCAAAGGAGTAGTTCCCCAACCGGGAGCTACTTTACCATATTCCGAATTCAATGGTTTCAATAAATCCCTATAATAGTTCGTCTTGGACCAGATCTAGAACTATCCTCAACGGTTTGTGTAGCCATAAATCCTATTTGTATTCATTGAGAGCCGTTGACTTTGTATACCATTATATTGTAATAAATGATCTTATCATAGATCCGTTGTGGTCTTTAAATTATATTAAAATTATATAATAATGGAACAGCAACCTTAGTTGCCATCTCTATATCTGGTTTACTTGTAAGTTTTACGGGGTACGCCTTATATACTGCTTTGGCAACCCTCTCAACAACTACGAGATCCATTCGAGGAACACGAGACTAGTTGAAGTAATGAGCCTCCCAATATTGGGAGCTCATTACTTCAATTGAGATATAAAAAATCATTTCATCTTTTTAGTTGGAACTTTAGGCGGTTCCCGAAAAAGATAGCGAAAAATTATTCCTAAAGTGAGACTAAGAGGAATGTATAAACCAATGCTTCCATAGATTCGATTGTGGTTACAATTATAGCTTCCATACCTGTTTATTTTGGATCGTCTCCCAGATAACTAAAGAGCAAGAGTCAAAGAAAAGGCAGCAATTCAAATCAAGATTTATCCGGTACCCTATTTATGTTAAACTCGGTTAAATCACAAAATAAAGGTGAAAAGTAAGAAATCATTTGTATCAGACTGCCTGTCTTTTGTAGTTGATCCCAAGTTTTTGGAATGCTCCAAATTCTACTGAGCATCCAATCTGGGTCATACCGGCAAAACATCTCTGAACAAGTTCTAGCACATGCCAATGTGTCCGAAGAAGAAGTAGGCAAACGAAGCATGTCCAAAAGTAAACCAACCCTTGGACTGCTACGAAAACACCATCGGATTTCAAAGTATGCCGATCTAATTCAAAATTTCTCCCAATTGAGCACGTCTAGCATATTTTTCACCAGTAGCAGGATCACTATAACTGACTCCATTCAGTTCGCCGCATAGAATCCACAGTTACACCTACTTGTTCGACCTATACTTCGATTCTGCCCTTCGAAAAGAACATGGCTCTAACAATTCCATCCCCGTCTACCAAACAACCGGAATGTTTCAAAAAAGTAGGCATACGAGTACAAAAAGTTCACGCCCTTCTTTATCTCTAAAGATAGGGTGTCTAACACCCAACATATTCATCCGTTGTCCATTGAGCCGTCTGAATAATCCCCCTTTGCCGGATTTGCCATGTAATATAAAAATAATTTTCAGGAATTTTAGACCAAGCTTCTGATAAACTTTGATTTTCGGCTAGCCCAGCACAACTCGTCGAATATTTTTGTCGAAGTATCCCTATCCATTGTAACGAGTGGACCAATAATTCAATGGGTAGTTGCTGAACCATACACATTTTAGCAACAACAAACGGCAAAAAAACAGCAGCGATACTATGGAAAGGAGGTTCAATATTCCATACGTAATCCTTGTATAGACGTTGGGCGGACGGACACTAAGATGGAATAGACTGCTAATGCCAATGTCCTGCTAATATATGAGAGCTATTCTCCGAACAAAGGATCAAACTTCCAACCCACGCTGGATTTACAGATTTACCCTTCCGGTTAGTCCATAAGATCGACACCCATATTCCAGACCATACAACCGTTACATGAAATGCGCCAACCCAAAAGCCAGTCTGAAAGATAAATGAATTCCAAAATCTTAGGTAAATCCAAAGAAGTTTTCCCGTCTTCATCACAAAATTCTAGATCCAATACACCCAATGCCAATAGTGCCAAAAGCACAAGCCAGAAAACCAAATGTGCACCGCCACACTTCGTAACTCCAATACCCGGATTCGTTATAGTCTCCTGTGATACCAACGCCCCATGAATTGGTTATTCCTAAACGAGTCATGAAAGGTATAACAAACATACCTTGTCTCCATTG
>JAJPGS010001231.1:27500-35000 GCA_028654335.1 Alnus rubra | reverse complement strand
AATAAAAGAAATAAATAAAAAAGTTCCTCGATGGTCATACAAATTAATCGACGAGTTAGAACAACAGGAAGTAAAAACTGACGAAAATGAGGCAGCGAATCATGAAATTCGTTCAAGAAAAGCCAAACGTGTGGTGATTTTTACTGATATTACGCAGAATACCGATCCTTATACTAATAAAAAGAAAAAAGAGAATACTAATAAAAAAGAGACTAATGAGACTAATAATCCTGATGAAGCTGAAGAGTTAGCTTTGATACGTTATTCACAACAATCGGATTTTCGTCGAGATATAATAAAGGGCTCGGTGAGAGCTCAAAGGCGTAAAACGGTTATTTGGGAACTGTTTGAAGCAAATGTGCATTCCCCTCTTTTTTTGGATAGACTAGACAAACCCCCTTTTTTTTCTTTTGATATTCCCGAGCTGATGAAAATCATTTTTTTAAATTGGATTTGGAAAAAGAAGGGATTAATAATTTCGGATTATACAAAGGAAAAGGCAAAAGAAAGTGATAAAAAAGAGGAGGACACAAACGACAAAGACAAAATAGAAGAAAAAGTTCGTATAGAAATAGCCGAAGCTTGGGATACCTTTTTATTTGCTCAAGTAATAAGAGGTTCTTTATTAGTAATGCAATCAATTTTTAGAAAATATATTCTATTACCTTCATTAATAATAGCTAAAAATATTGTTCGTATATTATTATTTCAATTTCCCGAATTGTCCGAGGATTTAAAGGATTTGAATAAAGAAATCCATGTTAAATGCACCTATAATGGCGTTCAATTATCAGAAAAAGAATTTCCAAAAAACTGGTTAACAGACGGTATTCAGATAAAGATACTATTTCCTTTTCGTCTGAAACCTTGGCACAGATCTAAGTTACGATCCCCTGATAAAGATCCAATTAAAAAGAAAGGGAAAGGTCAAAAAAAGGATTTTTGTTTTTTAACAGTTTTGGGAATGGAAGCTGAACTGCCTTTTGGTTCTCCCCAAAAACAACTTTCATTTTTTGAACCCATTTTTAAAGAATTCGAAAAAAAAAAATTAAAATTAAAAAAAAAATGTTTTTTAGTTCTAAGAGGTTTAAAAAAAAGAACAAAATTTTTTATAAATGTATCAAAACAAACAAAAAAATCGGTCATCAAAAGCATTCTATTTGTAAAAAAAATAATAAAAGAACTTTCAAAAAGAAAGCAAATTCTATTATTTGGATTGAAAAAAATAGAAATATATCAATTGAGTGAAACTAAAAAAGAAAGAAATTCGATAATACATAATAAAATTATTCCCGAATCGTCTATTGAAATTCGATCTATGGATTGGGCAACTTACTCATTGACAGAAAAAAAAATGAAAAATATAACTACTAGAACAAATACAATCATAAATAAAATAGAAAAAATGAAAAAAGACAAGAAAAGAGGGTTTATAACTCGAGAGATAAATATTAATCCTAACAAAAAAAGTTATGACGATAAAAGATTAGAATCACCAAAAAATTTTTGGCGGATATTAAAAAGAAAAAATATTCGATTACTTCGGAAATCCCATTATTTTTTAAAATTTTTTATTGAAAAGATATACAGAGATATCTTTATGTGTATCATTAATATCCCTAGAATCAATGCACAGCTTTTTATTGAATTAACAAAAAAAATTCTTAATAAATACATTTACAATAATGAAGCAAATCAAGAAAGAATTGATAAAACAAATCAAAGTATAATTAACTTTATTTCAACTATAAAAAGGTCACTTTGTATTAATAAGAATTCACATACTTTTTTGGACTTATCTTACTTGTCACAAGCATATGTATTCTACAAATTATCACAAAACCAAGTCAGTAACTTATATAAGTTAAGATCTGTCTTTAAATATTACAGAACATCTTTTTTTATTAAGAATGAAATAAAAGAGTATTTTGTTGGAACGCAAGAAATAGTTTATTCCGAATTAAGACAACATAAGAACCTTCAAAATTCTGTAATTAATGAATGGAAAAACTGGCTAAAGGATCATTATCAATATCAATATGATTTATCTCAGATTAGATGGTCGAGATTAGTGCCGCAAAAATGGCGAAATAGAGTCAATCAATATCAATGCCGTATGACTACAAAGAAAGATTTAAACAAATGGGATTCATATGAAAAAACCCGATTAATTCATTACGAAAAACAAAATGATTTTGAAATAGATTTATTACTAAATCAAAAAGAAAATATTAAAAAACAATATAGATATGATCTTTTTTCGTATAAATCGATTAATTATGAGGATAAGAAAGACTCATATATTTATGGAGTGCCATTACAAGTAAATAAAAACCAAGAGATTTCTGATACTTACAATACGCCTAAACGCAAACTATTTGATATGATGGAAGGTATCCTTATCAAGGATTATCTAGTAGACGATGATAGTATAGATATAGAAAAAAATATGGATCGAAAATATTTTGATTGGAAAATTCTCAATTTTTGTCTTAGAAATAAGACGGATATTAAGGCCTGGGTCGATATTGATACTGTCACCAACAGAAATAAAAATACTAAGACTGGGGTTAATAATTATCAAATAATTGATAAAATTGATAAGAAAGGTATTTTTTATTTCACGATTCATCAAGATCAAAAAATGAACCCATTCAATCAAAAAAAACCTCTTGTGGATTGGATGGGAATGAATGAAGAAATACTAAGTCGTCCCATATCGAATCTAGAACTTTGGTTCTTCCCAGAATTTGTGATACTTTATAATACATATAAGATTAAACCGTGGGTCATACCAATCAAATTACTTCTTTTCAATTTTAATGTAAATAAAGTAAATAAAAATGTTAATAAAAATGTTAATAAACATAAAAGTATCACTGGAAAGAAAAAAAGAGATATTTTTATATTATCGAATGAAAAAAAAACTTTTGAATTAGAAAATAAAAATCAAGGAGAAAAAGAATTAGCGGACCAAGCAGATCTTGAATCAGCTCTCTCAAACCAAGAAAAAAAACAAGAAAAATATGTTGAAGAAGATTATACGGGATCAGACATGAAAAAACGTAGAAACAAAAAGCAATACAAGAATAACACAGAAGCAGAGCTTGAGTTCTTACTAAAAAGGTATTTGCAATTTCAATTGAAATGGGATGATTCTTTAAATCAAAGAATCATCAATAACATCAAAGTATATTGTCTCCTGCTTAGAATGAAAAATCCAAGAGAAATTGCTATATCCGCTATTCAAGGGGAAGAAATGAATCTGGATATTATGATGTTCCAGAAGGATTTATCTCTTAAAGAATTGAGAAAAACGGGAATATTTATTATCGAACCAGTTCGTCTGTCTGTAAAAAATGATGGAAAATTTATTATATATCAAACCATAGGTATTTCATTGGTTCATAAGAGTAAGCACCAAATTAATCAAAGATACCTAGAAAAAAGCTATGGCTATGTTGATAAAAATAAGAATAATTTTTCTGAATCCATTGCGCTCCATCAAAAAATGACTGGAAATAGAGACAAAAATCATTATGATTTGCTTGTTCTTGAAAATATTTTATCCCCGAGGCATCGCAGAGAATTGAGAATTCTAATTTTTGTCAATTCTAGGAATAGAAACAATATCCATAGAAATACAGTATTTTGCAATGGATGCAATGGAAATAAGGTAACAAATTTCGATCAAGTTTTGTTGAATAAAAGAAAAAATCTTGATAGAGATAAAAATAAACTAATTAAATTAAAGTTCTTTCTTTG
Source organism: Alnus rubra (assembly GCA_028654335.1). Lineage (NCBI taxonomy): Eukaryota > Viridiplantae > Streptophyta > Magnoliopsida > Fagales > Betulaceae > Alnus > Alnus rubra. The sequence goes on along the minus strand of JAJPGS010001231.1, from coordinate 31,235 downwards.
GCCCAATTATCGATTAGAAGATTTAGCTTGTATGAATCGCTATTGGTTTGATACCAATAATGGTAGTCGTTTCACTATGACAAGGATTCATATGTATCCGCGATTGAAAAGTCATTAATGGTACATTTTTACTATATTTCCGTACCATATCGAGTATATGAAGACAAAAAAATAAACATACCCATTATCTTACATTTCATTATGATACATGATACTAATTTAATGAGGCGTTGTATTATATTAATTTAATTCGATCTAAAATGAATCAACAAAATCTTCTTATTTTTTTTTTAGGTCTAAATTATTGTTTATTTTTTTTGTGAGTACAGAAATAGACTATACTTTTGTATAGGATATCCTATCCGAATCCAATTTTAAAAATTGGATTGATTATTGAGTACTAAATTAAAAAATTTTAGTTGACAAAATTAAGAATTCTTCACGAAATTAAGATTATTGTGTATATCAAATTCAAATGAGTGGCATTATTATTACTGATCAAGAAATATATATATCGATAAAAATATCTCAAAAAAAGAGAGAGAGGGGCGATTCCTTTTTATGGTAAAAAATTCATTCATCTCAATTATTTCGCAAGAAGAAAAAGAAGAAAACAGGGGATCCGTTGAATTCCAAGTATTGAGTTTCACCAATAAAATAAGAAGACTTACTTCACATTTGGAATTGCACAGAAAAGACTATTTATCTCAAAGGGGTCTACGTAAAATTCTGGGAAAACGTCAACGGCTGCTGTCTTATTTGTCAAATAAAAATAGAGTACGTTATAAAAACTTAATTAATGCGTTGGGTATTCGGGAATCAAAAATTCGTTAATTGGAAGAGTCATTTTGAATTATTTGATTTATTAGATCTTGAATTTTGATGAACTTTTTTTTCGTTTTACGCAATTCATGTAAAAATGAATCGAGGAAAAACTTATGAATATACCAGCTACAAGAAAAGATCTCATGATAGTCAATATGGGCCCCCACCACCCGTCAATGCACGGTGTTCTTCGACTCATCGTTACTCTGGACAGTGAAGATGTTATTGACTGTGAACCAATATTGGGTTATTTACACAGAGGAATGGAAAAAATTGCGGAAAACCGAACAATTATACAATATCTGCCTTATGTAACTCGTTGGGATTATTTAGCTACTATGTTCACAGAAGCAATAACTGTGAATGGTCCAGAACAGTTAGGAAATATTCAAGTACCTAAAAGAGCCAGTTATATCAGAGTAATTATGTTGGAATTGAGTCGTATAGCTTCTCATCTGTTATGGCTCGGCCCCTTTATGGCAGATATTGGTGCACAAACTCCTTTCTTCTATATTTTCAGAGAAAGAGAATTCATATATGATCTATTTGAAGCTGCCACTGGTATGAGAATGATGCATAATTATTTTCGTATCGGAGGAGTAGCGGCTGATCTACCTTATGGCTGGATAGATAAATGTTTGGATTTCTGCGATTATTTTTTTACAGGAGTTACTGAATATCAAAAACTTATTACACGAAATCCTATTTTTTTAGAACGCGTTGAAGGCGTAGGAATTATTGATAGAGACGAAGTAATAAATTGGGGTTTATCAGGACCAATGCTGCGAGCTTCCGGAATACAATGGGATCTTCGTAAAGTTGATCATTATGAGTGTTACGACGAATTGGATTGGGAAGTCCAATGGCAAAAAGAAGGGGATTCATTAGCTCGTTATTTAGTCCGAATTGGTGAAATGACAGAATCCATAAAAATTATTCAACAGGCGTTGGAAGGAATTCCAGGGGGGCCCTATGAGAATTTAGAAATCCGATACTTTGATAGAGAAAGGTATCCAGAATGGCATGATTTTGAATATCGATTCATTAGTAAAAAACCTTCTCCCATTTTTGAATTACCGAAACAAGAACTTTATGTGAGAGTCGAAGCCCCAAAGGGCGAATTGGGAATTTTTCTGATAGGGGATCAGAGTGGTTTTCCTTGGAGATGTAAAATTCGCCCCCCGGGTTTTATCAATTTGCAAATTCTTCCTCAGTTAGTTAAAAGAATGAAATTGGCTGATATTATGACAATACTAGGTAGCATAGATATCATTATGGGAGAAGTTGATCGTTGAAATGATAATTGATACAACGGAAATACAAGATATCCATTCTTTTTACAGAGTGGAATCTTTAAAAGAGGTCTATGAAATTCTATGGATGCTTGTTCCTATTTTGACTCTTGTATTGGGAATCACTATAGGCGTACTAGTAATTGTATGGTTAGAAAGAGAAATATCCGCAGGGCTGCAACAACGTATTGGACCCGAATACGCCGGTCCTTTAGGAGTTCTTCAAGCTCTAGCAGATGGGACAAAACTACTTTTCAAAGAGAATCTTCTTCCATCTAGAGGAGATACTCGTTTATTCAGTATCGGACCATCCATAGCAGTCATATCAATTCTACTAAGTTATTCAGTAATTCCTTTTGACTATCGCCTTGTTTTAGCCGATCTCAATATCGGGGTTTTTTTATGGATTGCGGTTTCAAGTATTGCTCCCATTGGACTTCTTATGTCAGGATATGGTTCAAATAATAAATATTCCTTTTTAGGTGGTCTACGAGCTGCTGCTCAATCGATTAGTTATGAAATACCATTAACCCTATGTGTATTATCAATAGCTCTACGTGCGATTCGTTGAAACATAAACTTTTCCCTATTCCTTTCTTTCTAGTCGTTATAGAAAAAGAGGTGGAATAAATTGTATAGATATCTTCATTTTTATTCATTATTCGGATTAATGAATTCAATTATATAGTTATATGAGTGAAAGAAAACAGCTATATAATATATATTTGCAGTAAAGTTATTGAGTCTCGTCTTCGATGTATAAGAAGAATTAAACAGTTGAGCATAAATAAACAGAAGAAGAAGAGACCGTTTACCCCAAGATTGGTTGATTAGTCATGTCATCCTCGCTTGAAGCGGGTTCAAAAAATCAACCCTATTCAGTTTTCACTAACATTTGTATGCATTACCATAAAACGGAGGGTTTAGCAAAAATGGGTGGATGGTTAGAAATGCCAAACTACGCAAAGGATTAGTAATAGCGATTATGTAATTTATCCCAAGGGACATTTACACATAATATAAAAAGAATACTAATTGGGGCTTTAAGTTAGTAGAAATGATCAGGCAGTACTCCCCACGATTCCGATCCAGAGTATACTCCTATCCACCGATTAAAATAAATGACTATCGGAAACGAAATAATCCTTTATTTTGTAAGCCCCCCCTTTTTCTTAGAATCCCCACTTTTTTTTTAAGAAAAGAAAGAAGAATAGGAAGAATAAATAAAATAAAAAAAAGATCTCTCTTTTTTTTTTATTCTTTTATTTTAGTATTTCCTATATACATAGTCATAGAGATAGAATTAGTGTCATAATTCATCAACTAAACTAATAGAATGTATAATTCTTTTTCAATTATGAAAAAGACGGGTTATTGATATTTCTACAAGCAGTATTTTATTGAAGACTTAAAGTTATTACTCAACAAATAAAAATTGAAATTATTTATTAATTTTATTAAATAATTAAATAAAGGATAAGATCGATTCAGACGTAGTTTTTTTTATTTATTATTATATAACAGACAGAATTTAAGCGGTCTAATTCAGGGCCTTTGCTAGATTTGTAACCTATCTATCCTAAATATAAATATATCAAGATAAATACTACCGACTCGG
>JAJPGS010001231.1:17500-25000 GCA_028654335.1 Alnus rubra | reverse complement strand
AGCCCTTATGTGTCTTGAACTTATACTGAATGCAGTTAATATAAATTTTGTAACATTTTCTGATTTTTTTGATAATCGCCAATTAAAAGGAAATATTTTTTCAATTTTTGTTATAGCTATTGCAGCCGCTGAAGCAGCTATTGGACCAGCTATTGTTTCCGCAATTTATCGTAACAGAAAATCAACTCGTATCAATCAATCAAATTTGTTGAATAAGTAGTATTGTATTAATAAGCAGTATTAATCATAGAAATTAGAATATTTATCAAATCGAATTAACATGGATGGTATATAACGTATTGATCGTGTTTACAAAAAATGCACGAAATCAAAGGATCTTGGACCTCTCGCATGAGTCGATTCGGAAGCAGATTAATTAGAAAAATTATGGTAAATCATTGATTCATCTGGTGTCTAAATATATGTATAATTCATTTACAAGTTTACTAGATCGAAAATTTATGATGTTCAAAAATTTATATATCCAATGTCACATTCAGTAAAGATTTATGATACGTGTATAGGGTGTACTCAATGTGTCCGAGCCTGCCCCACAGATGTATTAGAAATGATACCTTGGGACGGATGTAAAGCTAAGCAAATTGCTTCTGCTCCAAGAACAGAAGACTGTGTTGGTTGTAAGAGATGTGAATCCGCCTGTCCAACGGATTACTTGAGTGTTCGAGTTTATTTATGGCATGAAACAACTCGAAGCATGGGCCTAGCTTATTGATCCCTTTCACAAATCCCACCTGAATACATTTTATTTTTTTTTTACCGACAAAAATCCCCCTGCTCGAAAAAATAAAAAAAAAATAGAATATATTTTTCGAGCACGGATTTTTCTGGTCCAAGTGTATTTTGTTTTTACTACGAATTATTTTCCTTGGTTAACAATAGTGGTAGTTTTGCCAATATTCGCGGGTTCTTTCATTTTCTTTCTCCCTCATAGAGGAAATAAGATAATGCGAGGGTATACTATACTTATATGCGTCATAGAACTCCTTCTAATAACTTATGCATTCTATTATCATTTCCAATTGGACGATCCATTAATGCAACTGACGGAGGATTATAAATGGATCAATTTTTTTGATTTTTACTGGAGATTGGGAATAGATGGACTTTCTATAGGACCCATTTTGCTGACAGGATTTATCACCACTTTAGCTACTTTAGCGGCTCGGCCGGTTACTCGAGATTCCCGATTATTCCATTTCCTGATGTTAGCAATGTATAGCGGTCAAATAGGATCATTTTCTTCTCGAGACCTTTTACTTTTTTTCATCATGTGGGAGTTAGAATTAATTCCCGTTTATCTACTTCTATCCGTGTGGGGGGGAAAGAAACGTTTGTATTCAGCTACAAAGTTTATTTTGTACACTGCAGGAAGTTCCGTTTTTTTATTAATGGGAGTTCTGGGTATCGGTTTATATGGTTTCAATGAACCAACATTAAATTTTGAAACATCAGCTAATCAATCTTATCCAGTAGCACTGGAAATAATATTCTATATTGGATTTCTTATTGCTTTTGCTGTCAAATCACCGATTATACCTTTACATACATGGTTACCGGACACCCATGGAGAGGCACATTACAGTACTTGTATGCTTCTAGCCGGAATTTTATTAAAAATGGGAGCGTATGGATTGGTTCGGATCAATATGGAATTATTGCCCCGCGCTCATTCTCTATTTGCCCCCTGGTTGATTATAGTAGGCACAATTCAAATAATCTATGCAGCTTCAGCATCTCCCGGTCAACGTAATTTAAAAAAAAGAATCGCCTATTCCTCCATATCTCATATGGGTTTCATAATTATAGGAATTGGCTCTATAAGCGATATGGGCCTCAATGGGGCCATTTTACAAATAATCTCTCATGGCTTTATTGGTGCTGCACTTTTTTTCTTGGCGGGAACGAGTTTTGATAGAATACGTCTTGTTTATCTCGACGAAATGGGCGGAATGGCGATCCCGGTTCCAAAAATATTCACGACTTTCAGTATCTTATCGATGGCTTCCCTTGCATTACCGGGAATGAGTGGTTTTGTTGCAGAATTAATAGTATTTTTGGGACTAATTACCAGCCAAAAATTTTTTTTAATAACAAAAATACTAATTACATTTGTAATGGCAATTGGAATGATATTAACTCCTATTTATTCATTATCTATGTTACGCCAAATGTTCTATGGATACAAGTTTTTTAATGCTCCAAACTCTTATTTTTTTGATTCTGGACCGCGAGAGTTATTTGTTTCGATCTCTATCCTTTTACCTGTAATAGGTATTGGTATTTATCCGGATTTCGTTTTCTCACTATCAGTTGACAAGGTCGAAGATATTATATCTATCTATTTTTATAGATAATTTTCATGAATAAAATAAAAAATCAAACAGCAATCCTATAATAATAATAGGATGTTTTAAAAAATTCGTTGTACAATTAAACAAAAACAAAAAAAAGAAGTATTTTTTCTTCTCTTAAGTTTAACTTTAACTTAAGTTAAAAATAAAAAAATGAATTAGACTTTTAACCAGATATGTTTGGCCTTTGTAAGAACCTTTTGAATCAAAGTAGTGATTCAAAAGGTTATCGAAGGCTTACACAATGTTTTCTTATATACTTATATATGCTGTCCCATCTTTGCTTGTGTTCGTTAGGTCCTTTCTTCAGTTAGATGTTAGTGTAAATGAACCATAACTATGTAGCCCTATTCCTAATAGATTGACCCCAAAATAGCATATCCAAATTATAAGAAATCCCATCGAGGCTACAATTGCGGAATTTACACCTTCAAAATTTTTATTTGTTCGAATATGTAAATAAATCGCGAATACGGTCCAAGTAATAAATGCCCAAGTTTCCTTCGGATCCCAATTCCAATATGAGCCCCATGCCTCATTTGCCCATACTGCTCCCGAAAGAATACCTATGGTTAAAAAGATAAACCCTATACCAATAATACGATAACTCCAATGATCCAATTGTTGAATCAATTGAGATCTATAATAATTCCTAGAAGAGATCAAAGAAATGTTCAAAAAAACGTTGTTTCTTTCATTGATGTATTGGATCTCATCAAATGAAAATGAATCATTATTCTTTTTCTCAAAAGCCCTTATGACTTTTCGAAATGTAATGACTATAAGAGCTACTGATAATAATGATCCACATAAAAGAGCTGCATAGCCCAATACCATCATACTTACGTGCATCATTAACCAATGAGATTGTAGAGCGGGTACTAATATTACGGATTGATGCGTTTCAGTTAAAAAACCAGAAGTAGCAAAGCCTTGGGTAAAAATAACACTTGGCGCGGTTATTGCGCTTAAATGGTTTATATTTTTTTTGAAATACGGAACCATACGAATAATGGACAAACTCCATGAAAGAAAAATTAATGATTCGTATAAATCACTTAAGGGTAAATGTCTCGAATAAATCCAACGAGTAACTAATAATCCTGTTATACAGACAAAAGTAGTTTTTATGCCCTTTTCTGATGAATCATATAGCCCTGCGCTTTCATTAATTAATAAGATTATCAAACGAATTGAAATTACAATTGAAACAACCGAAAAGGATATATGAGTTAATATATGCTCTAAACTTGAAAATATCATAAAAAAAATTATAAAATAAAAAAAAAGGGATTCTCGAAATTATAGGAATGGAAATTGGGAATTGAATTCATTATCATTATAGGACTTACTCTTTTCTAAGATGCCATGCCGCCACTCGGACTCGAACCGAGATGCTCTAGCACTGCTTCCTAAGAGCAGCGTGTCTACCGATTTCACCATAGCGGCTTGTTCAAAATCATAATAACCTATTTTTATTTAATCGTCTAGGTTAAAGTACTCAATTGTTCAATATTTTTTAGTTTTATAGGAAACATTAAAATTCATGAATAAAGAAATTGATGAATCAAAATTCGTTTAAAAAATAGTGATTTAAACCGTATTTCCAATAATAATCCGTATTTTTTATTATTTGATTTAATTTAATATTTAGTATTTAGAGTGTTAAGTTTATTTAATTTAACATTAACAATGGAGTTCTTATAGTTTATACTCGCCTAAAAAAGGAAAAAAAAAAATAGGATTTTTATCGATCACAATTTGATGAATATATACAATAGAATAAAAATTGACATACCTTTGTATTAATACTTAGAGTTTTACTTAGAGTTTTTGCTGTGTAGAGAATTTGTGTTACTATATTAGCAAATTTATTAAATTGGGTTTGGGTTAGGTATTGGGCGTATCATATAAAAAAAAGTTTCGATTTCTCTCGTAATTGGACCGTACTTCAAATTTAAATAACCCGCTCTAAATTAATACATATATTGATCTATCTTCCCTAGCCCAAGCAACTATAGGATCCATTTTTTATTTTTGATGACCAAAATTGATACATTTCTCGTATAAAATATCCATTGATAAAAGCTTCTTGTCCTGTCCCATTTAGGCGGATATTTTATACGAGGTATATAAGGATAAGGAGTCTATATATTGATAATTCTTTTTTTAAATGATTGTTCAGAAAATTACAAAACAAGTTTTAAACTTAAAAAATGAGTTTCAACAACTCATTAATTTGGATTAAAGATCTTATATTTGTTGTTCTATAAAAAATAGTATATAATATAGAAATAAAAAATATAAAAAAGACAAAACTTTACTAAAAAGACAGTTGAAACTTTATATCTTGTATTTATTCTTTTTTTTGTTTGACAAAAAAATCTAATTTTAAAAATTAAGTAATGTAATTAAGTATACAAAAGAATTCTTATTTTACATACCATAATGGCAAAACGAATTCAATTTCATATTTATCCATTCAAAACATTAAGTAATGCGAATCATTACTTTTTCTTTTTTTTATTATAATTATTTATTATTTTATTTTTTTTCATTTTTAATTTCTTTTTTAAGTATAATAAATTATTATATATTTCTATATAAATATAAAATTATTATATAGAAATATATAAATATTATATATAAATATATAAATTAGAAACGAAATTAAAAATGAAACTAGACTTTTTTTAGAGTCAGAGATAGATTCAGATTATTCCAATGTTTAATTATTTATTTATTTCTTTCTTGTTCTTGTTGTACAAAAAAACTTTTTGAATTCCCTGTAGAAAGAGATTTCGCTAACGAAAAAGCTTTCAATGCTATCCAATACCCCTCCATTTTCCAAATATTTTTACGAATTCGTTTTTTTGCTATAGAAGTGCGTTTTTTTGGAACTGCCATTAAAAAATTATGATAGAGTATTCATTTCTATAGTTGGATGTGAAAGACATCTATTGTTCAAAACCAATTGTTCTTTACTTACTATATAATTATAATTCTATATAATTATCTATTTAGAGTCTAAATTATACTCTCTTCATAAAAAAATACAAAAATATAAACCAAAGTGGTTGTCCCTTTATCTTTATATTGTTTATTTTCATCGTGCTATATTTATACATGTAATAAAATACATCAAAAAGTTTAAGAAACCAACCCTTCATTTTTTATATTAATTGCTTAATTAGTCAAACTCGAAAAAAGAGTGCACCTAATTAAGATTTTCAAATTCAAATGAGACTCGTAGTTAATGTGTTAAAGTATACATCATTTTATTTTAGTAATTCGTTCAATCAAGTCAAAACTGCATTGGTTAATGATTCTGAATAAACGAACTAAAAAAAATAGCTCTTATTTCCTCGAGTTAAGTTATGTATGGACCGTGTCTGTCTTTTATGAATCAAAATACTCTTTTTGGTGTAATTATTTGTCCTTACTCTCTCCCTAGATTAAAATATTGTATTATGTAAATTGTAATAATTGAAATTTTTCTTTTTTGTAGCTTCATAAAATCTTACTTAAAAAAAGTAAGTATTTATTTTTCAATAGTAGCTTGGTCATCTCATTTGACCAATTCAAACTTCTTGATTTCAAATATTTTGTTTTGTTTGAAGTATTTGGAAAAAATTTATAATAATTAAGGATATAAAATTTTAGTTTCGTTTTACATATCTTAATCTTTTTTATTAACTGATTCCTTTCAAAAAAAAAATAAGAGCTGGTGAATCAGAAACAGTTAATGTTAATTAAGAATCAAAGATTTTTATTTATTTATTTTTATGGAATATACATATCAATATTCATGGATCATACCTTTCATTCCGGTTATAATTCCTATGTTAATAGGAGTGGGACTTCTCCTTTTCCCGAGGGCAACAAAAAATCTTCGCCGCATGTGGGCTTTTCCTAGTGTTTTATTGTTAAGTATAGTTATGATTTTTTCAGCCAATCTGCCTATTCAGCAAATAAATAACAGTTCTATCTATCAATATGTATGGTCTTGGACCATTAATAATGACTTTTCTTTAGAGTTCACCTACTTGATCGATCCGCTTACTTCTATTATGTCAATCTTAATTACTACTGTTGGAATTATGGTTCTTATTTATAGTGACAATTATATGTCTCATGATCAAGGATATTTGAGATTTTTTGCTTATATGAGTTTTTTCAATACTTCAATGCTGGGATTAGTGACTAGTTCTAATTTGATACAAATTTATATTTTTTGGGAATTAGTTGGAGTCTGTTCTTATCTATTAATAGGTTTTTGGTTCACACGACCAATTGCCGCGAATGCTTGTCAAAAAGCGTTTGTAACTAATCGTGTAGGGGATTTTGGTTTATTATTAGGAATTTTAGGTCTTTATTGGATAACGGGCAGTTTCGAATTTCGAGATTTGTTTGAGATATTCAATAACTTGATTTATAATAATGAAGTTAATTTTTTATTTGTTACTTTGTGTGCCCTCTTATTATTTTCTGGTGCAATTGCTAAATCCGCTCAATTTCCCCTTCAGGTATGGTTACCCGATGCTATGGAAGGACCTACTCCTATTTCAGCTCTTATACATGCTGCTACTATGGTAGCCGCAGGAATTTTTCTTGTAGCTCGGCTTCTTCCTCTTTTCATAGTTATACCTTACATAATGAATATAATAGCTTTGATAGGTATAATAACATTACTATTAGGAGCTACTTTAGCTCTTGCTCAAAAAGATATTAAGAGAAGTTTAGCCTATTCTACAATGTCTCAATTGGGTTATATGATGTTAGCTCTCGGTATTGGGTCTTATCGAGCTGCTTTATTTCATTTGATTACTCATGCTTATTCAAAAGCATTGTTGTTTTTAGGGTCCGGATCAATCATTCATTCAATGGAAGCGATTGTTGGATATTCTCCAGACAAAAGTCAGAATATGGTTCTTATGGGTGGTTTAACAAAACATGTGCCGATTACAAAAACTGCTTTCTTATTAGGGATACTTTCCCTTTGTGGTATTCCACCCCTTGCCTGTTTTTGGTCTAAAGATGAAATTCTTAATGATAGTTGGTTGTATTCACCGATTTTCGCAATAATAGCTTTTTTCACAGCAGGATTAACTGCATTTTATATGTTTCG
>JAJPGS010001230.1:0-64797 GCA_028654335.1 Alnus rubra | reverse complement strand
TCGGGAAGCAAGCTCTTCATCTCTAGATTGAAGGAGAGCTTTCAGAGTAGCCACTTCCTTCTCTAGGCCCGAGATTCGAGCTTGCACTTCGGGAGCTGGAGCAGTAGGCTGCACTTGACGATTTTCATATCTTTGCCAGAGGGCCGTCATCTTCACCAGAAGCTATAAAGAGGAAGGTAGGCAAATTTAAAATGAAGTGCTAAAAATTGGTTAAAACAAAGGTTTGTTTTCGGAAACTAAAACTCACCTGGTAATGAGAAATAAGAATGCCTTGAGCTATTTTCTCGGGGGAGGAGACCCCTGCATTTCCCAGGAACCCTTCGGGATTAGATTTTTTATGGCCTCCATTGGATGACCAGAAGGCCTCTGCCCAAGACTTCAAAACCCGCTGAAACTCTAGAAGAGCTAGGGCCCACAGAAGGAGCGGCTTCGTATTCGGGGCTGCTTCGCATTCGGGCTGCCTCAGATTCATTTGGCCTTAATTCAGAAGTGCTGGCCTCAGTATGGGATCTGTCCCTATCAGAAGCTTCGGGATGCAAATCTGCTCGGGAGTGGAGGCCTCGGTATTGACCCTATGTCTTCAGGCTCTCCGAGATGTTGGCTCGCTTCGGATTGATCCACATTTCTTACTTCAAACCAGCACCCGTGTATCCTGAACACCCACTTGCCGAGAACTTCCTGGCTCTTCGGTATTTACCATCTCGGTTGTTCCCATTTGGGGCTCGGTTTGGTCAGGAGCTGTACATGGTTCTTGGGGGGTAGCGTGCCCATTCGCAGTCACAGCTGGGAGGTGGTGGAGTTCCAGGACGCTCTGATGAAGGAGTCCGAGGAGTTCCTTCTTCCACCAAGTCTTCGAACGAAAGCTTCATTCGGGGGGTGCTAACGTCCTCATCCCTCTCTTCAACAGATTCTTCACCCGAAGGGGCAGACTCTTGCCGTACCTCCTCGGCATCAGAAGGCCTTATGACCGGCTTACCCCACATCCGCTCAGCCTCTGAAATTATTTCAACCAGACGATCTCGGACCGAATTTCTTTTTCCTCGCCGGATGCTTCACCCGACGTGTGACTTGCACGTTGTGGCCTCAAGAATCGTTCACCCTCCTCTTCAGATCTCTCTGGCATCGGACTTGTACTGTGGAGGCTCCAGCATTGGTTTCCTCAAGAGGAGTATTGGGCCCTGGTACGATGCCTCAGAGCCAGACTCATCTCTTAAGACAAAAGGGGGCGTAGAAGCTTTCTTGTGTAGGAGACTTCCGGAACGAAACCCCGAAAGCTCGCTGATCCCTCTTCGGTGTTGGTTCCAGCCATGGACACCCTCGGAGGGTTCTCTTCACACCTGAGGCGGCCAGGGGATTTTCTGCTTCTTCCTCAAAGGAACATCCTCAGGATTTCTTCGGCTCGGCCAGAAGGTCTCTTCTTGATGACAGGCCTCGGAGATGGAGGCGCATCATTTCTTTTCTTGACCGCCCCTCTTTTGGTGATCGTCCTCTTGTCTCGAATATTGTATCCAAGAAACTGCCTCAGATTCTCCTCGGTCACAAGGTTGTCGAAATCGACTTCATCAAACTTCTCGGCTTTAACCCTGACTGCAGACCAATCGCTTATCTTCTTGACATCTTCCTGGTCAGATATGCTGAGTGAAGGGGGTTCACTTCGGTCAGGCCGCAACAATTTCCAAGTCCGAGACATCCTACGGTTCTCAACAAAGAGTACCTTCAGGGCATTCCATTCTCCAGATACTCGAAAGAATTGCTGCTCCCAGAATTTATTATTTGTCAACCCACTCTTAAGTTTGATGAAAATAGGGGGGTGGCGGACGCACAATTCGATCATTCCCTCCGAAGTCTGCCTCGGCCTGTAAATGTTCAAGAATTGGAAATCTTCATCTCTTCTTCAACACAAGCCTCCAAAGGACATACGAAGCGAATAATATCTCCAGGCATTGGGCATGATTTGACTGGAGCAACCATCAGAAAGAGGACGAAATCAGGGCAATCTCTGGAAAAGGTAGCCGGAGTCCGGCCAAAACATCCTTTCAAACAGAGTGATATCGCCGCCATCAATAAGTCGAGCTCCAGGGGTTTGATAAAACATCCTCACTGTCGGAGAATGTCGTAGTTCAGACGCAGAACACCTTCATGCCTTTCAAAGAGGGCGGTTTCCACCCTGCTCTCCAGGGAGAAAGGTCTACGTAGCCGTCGACCTTTTGGTTCGAGCCCGAGAGGTGGGAGGAATATTTGAGGTGGTCTTCTTGGGAGCCATTTCAGAAAGAAAAAGGGAGAGTAGAAGTTTCAGAGAAAGAAAAGAAACTCAGGAAGATGGCAACAATGGAGGATAAAGAAAGAATATGAGAATATGTCAAAGGATGAATAGTGAAAGTAATCCAAACATTAAATACTCCCACCACGCGTCCGAAATATGAAGAGGCGCCATCATTTCAGTATCTCTAAAACCGAAGGGCGTACGGTTCAGATCCAGAAATTAAATGATATAACCTCGAGAATATCGCGTCATGATAGCACGGCGTCAGGGCTTACGTCATTAGCAGAAAAAGAAGCGGTAAGATTCAAACATTCAAACTGTTGAAAAGACGCGCCATTTATGAAAAAAGCAATAGCGGGTACAGGTTGGCAGCGATAAATAATTCCCTTAATTTCAATTTATTTTTGAAATTAGAAAATTAGGGGGTAACTGTTGGGGATAAAATTAACCCCGAGAACGTGGATCCTAATCTGGAAACATCTCGGTGTTACATCTCAGTTACATCTCGGACATTTGTTACGACCCAGCAAAGGAAGATCGTCTAGGTATAATGACGTCTCGGTCTTATAAACCGGTGACGTCTCGGTCTTATCAAACCCGGTGACGGTATGAAATATCCTGAGATCTCCTAGTCTATCGGAGCGAACATATCTCGGATATTTATGCCTCAGAGATTTGATAGAAGCCACGAGACTATTCGGAAGTTGAATCACAACCCGATATACAAAGATTGCCTCGGTATGATAACACCTCGGATAAGACGGCCTCGGTATGATAACACCTCGGATCTTCCACAACCCTGTTACGGTGCGGCAATATTCCGAGATCTCCTAATCCTTTCGGAGCGAACATGTCTCGGATATTATCACCTCGGGGTTGGTCGAAGTGTGTTACAATTGTCTTAGAATGAGATAAGGCCAGTATCCCGAAGATCAGGGATAAGCCAAGATCAGGGATAAGCCTCTACCCATTATTAACGGGATAAGATGGCTAGTAACGTGGAAATTAAGATTAAAGAGGTACGAATGCAATTCAATTTGGACTCTGCGGCCTTATTCAAATTCCCTGAAGATAAGGTTAAGTTCAACCAAACTAGGACTCGAACTCCTAGTTCAACTAGGTTTTAAGAATTCCGGTAGGACTGCGACTACTAGCCTATAAATAAGACCATCACACCAGGTATTACACGGATGATCTCTGAGCTTTTGAGATTACGGATACTTTTTCAGAAAATTGATTTGCACTGACTTAGGCATCGGAGTGGGCGTAGTCGGTACCCCCGACTAGTTGTTTGTTGTTTTACAAGAATCAAGGTTGTGCGTTTGCAAGAAGCAGGGAATCAATTGGAGACACGTCACCATACCAGAAACTGTACCAACACAGCTTTTAATAATGTTAATGCTATTTGGTTAGAGGATATTGAGTATCGCTCATGTTGTTACTAGGAAATTAATTATTTCGAAGGTGAAGATGTACAATATTAAGAAGGCAAAATTAGATCGTAGTTTTATATATATATATATTATAGAAGAAAAAAAAAAAAAAAAAAAAAAAAAAAAAGGAGAGAGAGAAGATTGAAAAATTAAGATCGGGCTACTATACGGATGCTATGGTTGTTTATGGATAAAGGTCAATTACCGTGGTGGTTTCTGTATAATTCAGACCTTAGGTATTTCTAAAGAAAACAAATTCATGAAGTCATGTGATGCTTAAATGTTGCCATATTGGAGGAAAATGATAATTTGCAATATTAGATGATCAATTTAAATTCTAACCATAAAATGAATAGTATTCATTTTATTTGAAATGGAAAGAATCCTATCCTTTTGATAGAAGGGTATACTTCAATGGAAGTTGTACAATAAATTCTTTTTTTATATTTGACAAACTTTAATTTGTGGAAATAATCCTTACACTCTTGGAGTACAATATTAATGGTACAACAACAAGACACATAGGGTGACTCAATGTTGGGTTCTACCCCAATGTGTCTTGTATTGTACCATTGTTTACATTGTGAGTGTTTTGATCATTCTCTAATTTGCTAAGCTATTAAAATGGTGAAAAGCTCACTTATGAGTGTCTAGTATTAAAATTGAAAATAAGTATTTTCAGTTTTAACTCTTTCCAACCTACCTCAATTAATTTCCGGATCCGGCTACGATTCATTCTCACCGTTTTTAACTTTTTCTTTTCTTATTTTTTCTCTCTCTCTTGCTTTGTGGGAAAATGTAAATTTCCACATGTAACACAATTGAATAATCGAGTCATTTAATAAAGATATAAGGGTTAAATGTACAAAAAAGCATCCCAAACTATCACATATACTCTAGATGACCCCCAAATTATCAATACTTATAGTCTAACCCTCAAATTATCAATTATTTATTTTTTAGTCCTATCTGTCACTTTGTACTGTTTAAGTAGACAGAAACCAAGTAATGTGCAATGCACGTGACTCTTTTAACCCAAAAACTCAAAAATATCCCCTCCTTTCCGTTTGAAATTCCACCCGTTGTTTTGAGTTTAAGCTGAATTTTTTTTTTAATTTTTTTTTTCAATCTCCAAGACTCCAACGCAGGTCGCACGGTCGGATCTCCATACAACCGGCGACTCTGATCACGGCAGTAGCTCGGCGCTCCACACAGTTGACGTAGCCTTCCGGCAGCCACCGGAGCTGGGAATTTCACACCGATTAGTTCTCGTTTCATTGTTTTCTGTTCCACTGTCTCTCTCTTTCTCTTTCTCTTTCTCTAGTGCAGTGGAAGCTTTTGTTTGATTCCAAAATGATTCTTTTTGGTTCAGTTCAATTTTTCCTTCTTCTTGCACTATGAGCTGCTTCGTCTTCCTTTCTCTCCCTGCTGCTCTCAGTATAAAGCCTACTGTTTGATTTATGTGAATCGGTAGTTGACTTATCATGTTGGTCTTGTCTCCTCATTAGCTTGGATTATGAGACGAGGATTTTACTATGAGATTTAGTTGTCTCAGTATAAAGCCTACTGGTTGATTGTTGAAGATTTGTGTGTGGTGCGAAGAAGAGGCTAGAAGAAGGAAGTGAAGGAAGAAGCAGGAAAGCACTAGAAGCAACTAGAGTAAACTGATAGTGCGAACGTGGATTGATGTGTGTTTAGTGCACGTGTATTTGAGTTAGGCTTAAAAGTGTAAGTACACGTGTTGTTCTGTTAGCTATAATTCTGGTATGCAATTAGTATTAGTTGCGTTAGAGACGAAGTGGAAGCCATGGCTTACACACACACACACACAGAGAGAGAGAGGTGGTATGCAGATCGAAATGGTTACATAGATACATAAATTAAGAAAGATTAACAAGTACATGCATTTGAAAGGAATACAAGAGGAAACGTGAAGAGTAGTCTCAATGGCATGAAAATACAGATTAGAGCAGACGAAATCAAGTGACTCTGTTCACCTCGTTTTCATGTTCTAAAACAGAGCATGAAAATAGTTCATGATGAAAACATACCATGATGAAAACTCTGTTCCCCTCTATACAGCTCATGCGGTACATGCAAAAGACCACACAATACTACTCCTGAAATTGTTCTAAAAACCTTACTGGAGAATATCTTTATTAGATGAAATTGCATGTTGGGTCCCCCTCATTTGGCTTCTAGTTAAATATACTTTTTAGATGGAAATGGGGCATCTCTAATGACATATACTCCTTTCTGTTTGCTCGATCTTTATAGTTGTTTAAGGTGAAAAGCTTGAGAATTTGTCTTGGATATCAGATTGCAAGCAACTGAAAACGAAATTTTTACACAGGAATGATTAAGATGGTCCGCATAGGCATGCTCTTACAACATGAACTTCATATTTTCTGTTTCTAACTAACCACCTCGTTATTATTATTTATTTTTTTTGGTTACTCTTTGAGTGTTGCGTACTGTATTTCAAGGAGACGAGCACTCGGTGTGTCGCAGCGTTAGGAGGAGGAACAAGAACAAGTGGGTCTCTGAAATGCTTGGACATACCCAAGTGCGCAGATGTGGAGCGGGTGCACGATGTGGCAGCTTTGGCGCTTAGGGGAAAAGTTGGACAAGTTGCTTCGACCTTTCTTCCTTATTGCTTAACGCGTGGGGCTGCTGACAACTTTATTCTTTATTGGTAAAGTAGAACGCACCGTGTTCGTCTGCATCGCCTTAATTCATTGAAGAGCTAGCAAAGCTAGTCGGTTTGCCACTGGAAGAAGCTTCGTTCAGGTTCCAGACTCGGCCTTCGCCGCCTTTATTTTTCTATAAAGAGTATCCCCAACCAACGCTCACACTTTTTCTCTCGTTCTGAAAATATTAGGTTAAGCGCAAGAGAATTCTTGTGAAGAGACAGATCATAAGTTACTCCAACCAGTAGCAAGCTCCCGTCGATGTTCCTCCTCCTCAAGGTACGTCTTATATATATATATATATATATGAGTTCTACGACTCTATACGTACTGTACTAGCGATGGGTTCTGTTATTGATCATCTGCTATATATATATATTATATATATATATATATATATATATATACTTATAGGTATCCAAAGGATGCTTATCCTACACCAGGTACCGAAATGACAGAGAGAAAGAAGAAAGAGCGAGAAAGGCGGGAGGTGCCAAAATGACGACGTCGGACGTGTTTTGAGAGATAACGAGGAGGCGGAATTTCAAAGCGAAAGCAGAGGGGTATTTTCAAACTTTTGGGCTAAAAGAGTCACGTGCACGGCACATAACTTGCTTTTCATTTACTTAGACAGCACAAAGTGACGGATAAAACTAAAAAATAAGCAATTGATAGTTTTGAGGGCCGGACTGTAAGCATTGATAATTTGGAGATCCATCTAGAGAGCGGGTGGTAGTTTGGGAAGCTTTTTTGTATTTAACCCTAGATAGGATCTTATTAGACTCTTCCCAGTGGTGAACGTAGGCTCCCCACCAATGTACAAAGTTTTTTATTTTTATTTTTTTTGCCTTCACTACTCTCTTACCTTTTACATTTTATTATAAAACTTACATAGATTTTAATATTAATGTATATCTTTTGTCCAATTAAAGGAGTTTTGCCATTTGCTTTCGTAGATACTCAAATTACGAAATTTAGGCCATTTTTAAGCATTAAAACGCTTTTGTATTGGCTTTTTAGCTTAGGATATGTTCCCTCGATCTCCTAGATCTTTATTAGTATCCATGTCACGAGAGGTATCTTCTATATATTGTCCTTTTATCTTTAGGCAGTTGTTTGCCAAATTAGACTTACGCTAAAAAATGAAGGAAACGCTTTCCACCTCTGATTTGGTTTGTTAGAAAGTCTTTGTATTTTTGTAGGTTTGGTTTCTTAAGGAGTCCTTGTAACCATTAGACCTTCGATCTCTTTTTAATAAGAAGGATCCATGTTACAATCACATAAAATTTCAGTTATTATTACAAACTAAGGCCGGCCAGAGCCTTGGTTTAAACGAAGAGGTCCCCTCCATACACGGGAGCCCCAAGTCAATACAGTACGAGTTATAGTTTTCCGTTAAAAACCCTAACGAAATGTATACAGAAAGAGTGATTTGCTAATTGAGATTAGCTCAAGGAACGATTTGATCATTTTGAAACCTTAAGAAGTAATTAAAAATAAATAAATAAATAAAACCTAGCTAAGTCATTCCAATCAAACCAAAAAGTCTATACCATCAAATGAACACAGAATGTACAAGCGGAGCAGTTATTAACCGTTAATAATCGGTAACAACCGCTAACAAGATAACTAGGTACTCCGGTTGAGGTTACCGGTTATCGGGTTTTAAGAAAACAGTTAAAAACCGGGTAGCCGGTATAATTATACTTATTGTACATGAGCTTCAAACTCAACCTTTAAATTCAAAGAATGAATCATCTTAAGGTTTTTAATAATGAAGGTTTTGTATTTTTTTTTGAATTGTCATCATATTTTAATTACAATACAATTGTCATTATTTTATAATATTTGTTTATTTGATTTTCTTTGCAATCATTTTATTTAATCTATTGATTTGATTGTGAGCTCATTAAGATGAATGAATGGGGAATGGTAAATAAAATTATGCACGTCCAATAGTATTTAATATTTAGAATTGAATATTGAATGGTTGGATATTGGATTTCAAAAAAAAAATGAAAAAAATTAACAATGTATGAAAACCGGTTACCCGGTTAATAACCAGATAATTGGCGGTTGGTAATAACCCCAACCGGTCTACCGGTTACGGTTGTGGTTATTTAAATCAGAATAATCGTGTACCTTGATTGCGGTTGCAGTTATGAGAAAATAACCGCAACAACCAATTGTACACTCCTACTCAAAACTTCGACCCTCATCATACATTCTTTACCACACACATTGACACAATGAGTATGGGCAGAATAGATGACCAAGTGAATGAATCCACTATTAGTAGTGGAAACAAATCAAGATCAGAGAAGGAAATGTATCCACTATTAATTAGGGTTGTGAACTTTTAACACGATTTACAAATTCGATACGAATCCAATACAAAATTAAAGAGTTAGAGTTGAAGAGTCTGACCCATGCAGTTAAATAGGTCCGGCGAATCCAACATAAACCCAATACAAAATTAGAGGGTTATGATTGAAAGGTTTGATCCGTTTAATTAAATAGTTCGGATTAGAGTTGGCCTATGTAATCTTATACTCATAACTTGACACGAATCGAATCTTATACGCGAACACGAACAACCACCCATACTATCAATAGCAGTCAAAAAGGGAAAAATTTTGACTGATTGAGATCTTTTGCAAATCCAAAAAATTGCAGGGGCTTAGAATTCACATAGAAAGGCGGGAAAAAAAAATTAAAAAATTAAAAAATTAAAAAAAAAATAAAAAAAATAGGAAGAAGTTAAAAGCCAAAGGTCGTTGAATCCAATGGCATTTTTTGAGAGTAGTCAACCACCCGCAAAATAATTTATGGATGACCGAATCATCCCAAAGCTACTTTTTTCTTCTTCCAGGCATTCATTACAAACAAATGGTCGAGATCGAGAGAATCGCATGCCTTGAAATGGTTAGAAACTGCAAGGAATCTCAATCCACTTTTGATACCCCATTTCGGCCTCTAATTTTGCTCGAAAAGTATGCCCTAAATATTTCGGAGAATGTAAATAAAATCAGAGCAAGACCAATTCAAGTGAGTGAGCTAAAAATAACCTAGGGACATCAAAAACGTTTGATGTGGATTGCCCATTGTAATTTGACATGGGTTTAAAGCCAAAATCAATTTTAAGTGTAAAAGAATGACATTGTTTTCAAAAACTTTGTTTCACATACAATGGACAAATCTGACATCTAATTTTCTTGTCACAAGCAACAAATTTGATACTTTAGGGGAGGTTTTGAGATTCGCCCTCCTCTTATCTCCTTCTTAATTATCTCTAGGAAAAAAAAAATGGAGAAAGAACCTGATTTAGACAAATGGACTTATTGTCAAAGACTAGCATATCTAGTTGTACGTGAAGATGTGATGCAACTTACTTAGTTGGATGATTAGAATGGGAGCCTGTTACGATCGTCTCTCTTCTTAGTTTTCTCTGTTAGTACTTTGGGAAGGGCCTGAGACTTGCAGATTGGGTGTGAGAGAGATAAAGACAGAGCAGGTGACATGTTCTTTGGTTTTGAAATGGTTGTCTTTGTTCTTTGGTTTGAGCAGAAGGTTGTTGATTTTGTTTTGATTCAAGAAGATAGGGGAGGTTTCCAGCACTTCCACAGTTCCACTTCATCTGATTTTCCATTTGATTCATGAAGGCTCTAGAATGATGTTCTTAGCTTATATGGAGCTGAAAGAGCTTATGAAAGGAAATGGAGTCCTGGAAAATTCTATGCTGATGACCCGCAGATGGAAAAGCCCATGCGGTGGGTAATCCAGTTGAGGCCCTTAACTAACTTGCACTGGATCTTGGCAATAACACGTTTTTAAGGAACATATCATAAAAGGATTTTTTTTTTTTTCTCTTTTATAAACAATAAATGAACATACAAATCTATAATCTAACATCCATGGGATTTTTTTTTCCTTCCACAAACTCTGTTTGTTAATGTATTTTAGGAATTTTTGATTTTTGTAAAAATTAAAGAAGTTTATTTTCTAAATGAATTTCTACATATGCACAAGGGTATTTATACAAGAAACCAGGGAGACAAACCCATTTAAATTCTTATACAACAAATTTGACACCAAGTTTTTCGATTAAAGCTTGGACAGAGAATAGGAAAGAAATGAAACTTTCCCCCGTTTTCCCATACAAGATGGATCTTGGGTACGATATAGCAAAGTACATGATAATTGCGATCGTAACAAGTGTCACTAATGGCATTACTACCTTTCTCCTTAACAAACTGTGGAAATACGTCAAAGCCAAGCTTAACACGCCTGACACGGCATCACCACCAAATCCAACTCCAGAACACTATACTACTCCGCCCCCATCTGATCTCTTACCGGTGTAATGAACTGTGAAGGAAATATTATGTTTTGATATTTCCTTCACTGTTCTTTACATCGGTAAGAGATCAGATTGACTGTTGGGCAGAGTAGTTTAGTGTTCTGGAGTTGGATTTGGTAGTGATGCCGTATCATGTGTGTTAAGATTGGCTTTGACATATTTTCACAGTTGTTAAGGAGAAAAGCAGTAACGCCACTAATGACATCGTTACGACCGCAATTACCAGATCCTTTGTGTTGCCGCTGATTCCTCAAAGAAACAACAAAATTCCAGAATGCTTCAAATCAACTGGTGGCTCCGAAATCCCTTGCGTCAGGTGTTGGGCGTAGATCATGCTAATTGCAGTGGGACACAAAGTAACCAAGAGAGATAAGAATTGCAGAATCAAGAACCACCCCGCCACTGTATTTGTCAACAAATAGCACCTATAAAACATGGTAAAACAAAAAAAAATAAATAAATAAATAGTATTTGACACAAATCCAGAGCAAATTAAGACACCAAGAACATACTAAAAATTTAACGTAGTTATTAGACGAGTATTTTTTTTTTTTTTCCTTTTTGTAGTCTTCAGCCCTTCTCTCTCTCTCTCTCTCTCTCTTAAACATTAAACTAGTTTTGAGTACAATGTAAGCAATTACCTATTGAGACATACTTTGTTTGCAGGCAAAAAATACCAGGAGAAAAAATCGGAATCACAATCAAAGAAAGATTAGGTTTTTACAGTTTTAATGGATTAGGATTCACAGATCTTGTGCACTAACAATCCTAGAAAGAAGGACTAGGACTCCAACATTTGCTGCTTGTGGGGGGGGTTTGTTTCTCAATATTATTTGTTTCATCAGTTAATAAAACAAGATCCATAACATTTGCCAAGCATATTGATTACAAGGGGACAAAATTTGTGGGAAAGACATCAAAAAATGTTCTGAATCAGTGTCAGATCAACTAAACTACCAATCTAACATTACAATTAAGTAAACCATATTGTTGAGAATAAAAAAACAGCAATAAATTAGGGTTCTTATGTAACTGTACCTCAAAGATCCTCTCGAAGAAATGAAGGGTTAGATCTGCATCGAGCAACAGAAATCGGAGATCTTGATGCTAGAATTAGCATCCCTGTTAAGCTAATCGCCGACATCCCCGTGATGAAAAGATAAGGGGGTGGTCAGAAAATAAAGAAAGGTGGATGCAGTAAATTTCTTCACCATGGCGGCTCTCAGCAAGAAGGAGAGCCGCCATGGTGAAGAAAACCTCTCTTTCCAGATCTGAGTGTCCCTCACAATGGTGGATGAGATGACTATTAAATAAGATGAGATTTTCGTTAAAAAAATAAAAAGAAAAGAAAAGAAAAAAGAGAGATTTTCGGTCCACCGTCCACATATACCGACGCAGTTGGTGTATTGTTTGATTTTTAAAAATAGAATTCAATTTTAATTTGATTTGCGAATTTTGAGATTTAACTTTAAAAATAGAGTTAAATACTCCAGAGGTACCTGAGTTTTACGTGTTTTTAAATTTAGTACCTCAGTTTCATTTCGTATCACATGTAGTACCTGAATTTGGAAGAAAAAAGTCTTAGGTAGTACCTGTTAGATTTCTCGTGGAAATTTCAACTTCTCGCCACGTGTCAACCGCTGAGGTTGACACGTGGCACCACATAAAAAAATTAAAAATTAAAAAAATGATTAAAATTAAAAAAACTAAAAAAAGAAAAAAAAAAAAAAAAAAAAAAAAAAGAGGGGTGGCTGAGCCACCCCCCTTGGCCACCATGGGGGTGGCCAGCCACCCCCATTTTGGCCAAGGAGGTGGCCGAACCACCCCCTATGGGGTGGTTCGGCCACCCCACAGTTGAAAAAAAAAAAAAAAAAATTGAAGGGTTTTGGCCCTAGGGGTGGGCCGAAACCACCCCTCTTTTTTTTTCTTTTTTTAATTTTTTAATTTTTAATTTTTTGGTGCCACATGTCAACCTCTGACACGTGGCGAGAAGTTGAAATTTGGACAAGAAATCTGACAATGATTTTTTCTTCCAAATTCAGGTACTACTTGTGATACGAAATAAAACTAAGGTACTAAATTTAAAAACACGTAAAATTCAGGTACCTCTGGAGTATTTAACCTTTAAAAATAAAAAAATTGAGGAAGGTATCTTTTACATTGCTTAAAAAGCTCTTATTTTTCCTCGGGTTTTTTTCTCAGTGAGTAAAAGTCTTTTTTGAGCGTGATAAGGGAGAAATGGATCTTTTGGCTTCCCTCCTCCCCAGTAGGATGTGGTAGGTTTTGTTTTGTGAATAAGTCTCCTTTTTTTCTTTGGGGGTCGTCAGCATCTGAAGCGGTTACGAGTTGGAGATGGTTTTTCTTTCACTTAGTAGGGTGTAATCGACAGACGATTTCCCCCGATTTCCCCAATGTCTGTTTCTACCAGGATTTTGTGATTAGTCGCTGGTTTGGTTGGTTACGTTGGAGACGAAATCGCACAGGTCCTAGTTTCGTTTTTCTTCCAGGGATTTTCCAGCCTTTTTGATCCGCCGATGCTGGTTCGGTTGTCCACGCCAGAGACGACATCGCTCAGATGCTATTCATGGTTGTTTTGTAGCAGTGACGACTTTGGGATTTTGCACTAGAAGGTCGGTTTAGGGGAAAGGGGATCAGCGATTTCAGCGTTTTTGTTTTCACCAATTTTTTTCGCAACAGGGGCGACACGCGGTACTAATTCCGGACCAACTTTGCTTGATTGTGGGCAATTTTTTTGGGTGTTGATTAGGGGTGATTTTCTTGGAACGACTTAGGAATCATTTGGGGCAATTTTCTTGGAGTCCCAAAATGTGCATCAAATTGTTTTGTAGTTGTGGGAAGTGGGAGAAATGGTCCGGCTTTTGCATTTGTAGTTGTTTTTATCTTTTGTTTGTCTTGTTGTTGTTTCCCCTTAGCCTTTTGAGCTAATGGTGGAGTTGTTTATTCCTTTGGTGTTGATCCGGTGAGGTTGGTTGTTGGTGTGTTCTTTTGGCAGTTTGCTTTGTACTTATCAACTTAGCCATTGCTTTCAGACCAAAATGTGTGACCGACTCCGTATTAAAGCAAAGGTTTATGTCACCGTAGAGGCATCATTTTGTTTGACTAGGTTTTTATTTGTAGCAGTGCTGTCTGTATTAGTCTGAGTCTTTTGGCTCAGGTAGGGTATTCCTCTGTTTGGTGGTGTCTTGTGTACACCTATATGGTGGTTTGGTTTGTACCCTTCTTTTGATCAATGAATTATTTATCTTTCCTTTAAAAAAAAAAAAAAACTTTTTAAAAATTAAATAAAATATAATTTGTTTACAAAAAGTTAAATAAAATATTATTTATTTTTAAAAAAGTTGAATAAAATATAATTTATTTTTTTAAAAAAATAAAATCAGAATCATATTTGTTTTTCAAAATTCTTTTGCCAAACGGATATAGGTCTCTAATGTATTGATGTGAACCAATTAATACAAAACACAAGAATTGATAGGTTGACTGTTTCGAGTGAGTCAGGAACTTGAGACTGTATTTTACTTAACAAAATTCAACATTCCTCATATAATTACTGACTTGTTCCTTATATACAATTAGGTAACCCAACTGAAATAGAAGTGTCATTCTACATGGCTAGAACCTACTGGAATACAAGGAAGAGACTTGGTTTCAACCAACCATGATCTGATCGTCTATTCTTATCCTATGAGATAAGATTTCTTATTAACATTCCTCTACTTAGATAACTATTAAATAAGACTGCTACTAAATCAAATAACAAACTAATCTAAATATTCTTATTTAAAATTAAAAGATTACTTTTACTACTAATCAACCGCCTATGTAATCAATAATGATTACATCATTACCCCCCTCTAATCATTTCCCTTGTCCTTAAGAGAAAAACAAGAAAATTGCGTTTTCACTTCTTCCATGTCTCCATCTTCATCTTCCCCTAGGCAAGCTTCAATCATGAACAATTTTTTGCATTGGTGTCCTGGTCCGTATTTATCGTTGCATTTAAAACACAATCCCTTTGCTTGTCTTTCCTTTAACTCCTCTGGCGTCAACCTCTTGATGGGTAGGAATGACGGGTTTGAGGTTTGCTGGTTTCCCATATCTACTTTTCTTTCTTCCGCTTGGTTGCTTCTTGTGATAGCACTATGTCGTGCTTCGTAAAGTCTAGCTAGCCCAATTGCAGATGTCAACGTCTTAGGTTTTCCTGTAGTGACATCAGCCCTGAGCACTTCTCGCAAGCCACTTATAAAGCAACTAACCTGACGAGTTTGGGATAGCACCCCAATTTTGGAGAGTAAAGACTCGAATTTTGCTTGGTATTCTTGTACAGTTCCTTCATGTTGTAGCTTCGTCAATTCTCCAAAAGGGTCATAAAAATGATTGGGTCCAAAGTGAGTAAGTAAACTTGCAGTAAATTCTGGCCACCCAATTTTTGTTCTTCCCTGATTAAGATTTGGAACCACATCTGGGCCTCTCCTTCTAGGTGGAATGAAGCCACGGCTATCTTCTCACCCTCCAATGTTCCTTGAAATCGAAAGAATTGTTCAGCTCAGCAGATCCACATCGTGGGGTCTTCATCTCTGTTAAATCGTGGGAAATCTAATTTCACATGTCGTGTGGTGATTGTTGGGTGACGTCCTCCTTGAAAGGAATTTTTCCTTCGTATTCGTGATCTCTTCCACGTGAATTCTCACCATGTGATTGTTTGGCAAACATCTCATAGATTTCTGTCATACAATCTTGCATGATCTGTTGACTCTTATGGAATTCCTCATGCTTATCCGATAAGCTCTTCATTAATTGCTCCATGCTTTCCAGTCGTTGATCCATCTCTTCGTGTTGTCTCTCTTTTGTTACTGAACGTGTTGCTAAACAAGTTTGTAAAGAAAAATCCTGAATTGCCCAACTCTTGTTCTTTGATTTTCCTATGTTGTCTAATATCTGGTTTCTTTTGAGGGATACCAATTGATGTGAACCAATTAATACAAAAGACATGAATAGATATGTTTGTTGTTTCGAGTGAGCCAGGAACTCCCAAAAAACATAGTGAGACTGTATTTTACTTAACAAAATTCATTATTCCTCAATTAATTACTGACTTGTTCCTTATATACAATTAGGAAATCCAATTGAAGTAGAAGTGTCATTCTACATAGCTAGAGACCTAACGGAATACAAGGAAGAGACTTGGTTGGTTTCAACCAACCATGATCTGATCGTCTACACTTATCCTAAGAGATAAGACTTCTTATTAACACTCCTCTACTTAGATAATTATTGAATAGGACTGCTACTAAATCAAATAACAAACTAATCTAGATATTCTTATTAAAATTAAAACACTACTCCTACTACAAATCAACCGCCTATCTCTTAAGATAAGAGATAAACTCTTATTTAGATAATACTACTCATGGCTAGAGATGTAATCGACAATGATTACTTATGTATATTATGGGCAAACTAGTCATTCAACCAACCCAATTGTAATATTTTACCCCTTTCCTAATTGCAGCTAATTCGTGTACCTTTTAATAAAGGGGAAGGAAAAATTGTACAATTAGCCTACTTTATTAGTTAAATTACAAATCATTTATTGTCATGTTAAAATTAATTTAAAGATTTATGTGGTTTGCCTAATTTATAAATTGCTCTTTGGAGTTAAATTCCGTTAAAAGTTTTGATAAATTTTATTTAAGTGTCACATCAATACCAGTCACCGGTAATATGGTAACGCTTGTCGCTTTTAATAAAAAAATATAAATATATTAAAAATTAAAAATTATTTAAAAAAAATGGAAAAGGGAAAGGGGTTCCAATTCTCCCAAAGAGAAACGACATAGGGTGTTTTTTTGGGTGGTGTTATACAGTTATTTGTGTTTTGATTTTTTGAATTTATTTATTTATTTTTTTTTTTTTTATGTGATAGAATGGTAAACCGTAAAAGTAATTTTGTGTTAGCAAAAAACTTGATCTGACCAACCCTCTAACCCATTTTCAACAGTTTTGTTATTAGCTAGCATTGCTTCAGTGGACGCTAGCCTAAGTTGTTGTTAGAGCCTTACTTTATAAGGTTAAGTTTGGTAAACAGAATCATCATTCTTTTAAGAATATGAATAATTATTATTAGAAATAAAATAAGTTTAAAGAGAATGATTATTCATATGCTTTTGATTTTTGACTACACGAGATGTTTTTCATTGGAATTGAATCAAAATTCCTAAATTATGGAAGCCTCAAATATTAAAAATGGTTATTCCAAAGAAATATTCATTCAATTTCAAGAGTCTATTTCGCATACATGCCAAACGCGGTTTTGTATTTTCTTACTGTCTACTTTTTGTGTGTTTATAATCTTATCTTGCCATAAAAAAAAATAAAAAAAACAAAAAACAAAAACAAAACAAAACACACACTCTCTATCGGAGAGCTTGAGCCATGCATGTTAGACTCATATGAATATGAATTAATTGAGATGAATAAGTCTTAGGTTCCATTTGTTTTGGCATAAAATATATTTTGACAAAAGTTTTCTTTATTTTTTAGTATTTTGTGTGGCATAAAATATTGGTCAACCTAAAAATGTTTTAAGTAGACAAGGGAAAATAATCCTTTTGACTCATGGCGTAAAATAGTTTACGCTTCTCAACCACGTAAACTATTTTCTGTCATTCTCCCACACCTCCGGACGAGCTATTATGAGTGGGCTCCTTATGAGGCTTATTTGCCCGAACAGATCTTGAACTATTCAAGTAGATCTTGGGCTGCTTGAACACTTGCTTGGAGGCCCTCTCACAAATGTTTGTCGAAATTGCAAG
Source organism: Alnus rubra (assembly GCA_028654335.1). Classification (NCBI taxonomy): domain Eukaryota; kingdom Viridiplantae; phylum Streptophyta; class Magnoliopsida; order Fagales; family Betulaceae; genus Alnus; species Alnus rubra. The sequence goes on along the minus strand of JAJPGS010001230.1, from coordinate 47,215 downwards.
CAATATGAACAAACAATTGTACAAAATCTTAATCTCACTCCTGAAGGCCTTTTATTCTCTCTCTTTTCCACCGCAGCTCTTCTTCGTCATCTCTTTCTTTCATACATATCTTGAGATTATAAGAAAAACAATGTTTACTAATTTTTTGTATGAGCCAAACACCCAAAAATATTTTTAATTGAAAACATTTTACGCCGAAACAAACGAAACTTTAATTTAAATTAGATCCGAAAGTGCCCACTTATCAACCGACATACTCTTACAATTAATGGTTCAAAGGCTCTCTAGGTTTCAAATTTTAAAAAATAATTATAATTATAATTTTGAGTTTTAACTAGATTTTTCCATCATATTTTCCATTAATTTCTTAACAAAAATCATGTAAAATATCAATCATACCTCTAAAAGAATATGCCCTAAATTTTTCGGAGAATGAAAATAAAATCAAAGCAAGACAAATTCAAGTGAGTGAGCTAAAAATAACCTACGGACATCAAAAACATTTGATGTGGATTGCTTATTGTAATTTGACGTGGGTTTAAAGCCAAAATCAATTTTATGTGTAAAAGAATGACATTGTTTTCAAAAACTTTGCTTCACAAACAATTGACAAATCTGACATCTCATTTTCTTGTCACAAGCAACAAATTTGATACTTTTGGGGAGGTTTTGAGAGTCATCCTTCTCTTTTCTCTTGTTAGGAAATTAATCATATTTTTCAAAACCCAAAACCCGTGAGATATGAAAAATAAGAAGATAGGAGAATTAAATCAATCATACATGACACCAAGATTTAAGTAGTTCCCTCAAATTGAGGTGTGTCTACTGGCGGAAGCAATCTCAGAGAAAATCCACTATCAAAAGGTGATCAGTACAAGAAAATAACAGGGCGAGAAAACCACTCAAACTCAAAATTCCAATACGTCCGATTCTCAATTTAACCCAAAAGGAGAATAATAACCAAAAAAAAAAAAAAAAACCTCTCTTTTCTTGGTGCTGTCACCTTTTCTTTTTCTCTCAATTTTTTTGCTCACTCCTCACACAAACACAGCAACCCGCACTTCACCGTGTGACTCTTGTTCTACCCTCCTTGTTTGGCAAATAGATCATCTCCATTTCATTTTCATCCCCTTTTAAACAAAAGGTAAAACTGTTTCTAAAAAATGAAATGACAATATTATCTCTTATTTTATAAGGATCGACTCGTCTCCATTTCATTTAGATCCATTTCCCCTTGTTTGCACACTCATTTTTATAGTAGTTAAGGTCGGCACCTTCTCCTTTTCCTTTTTGTAGAAGAGAACCCAAAAAAGCTCCTTTTCCTATTTTAGAAGAGAACCCAAAAAAGTAAAGAGCCCCACCGCCATGTGACTCCACACTGAAAAGGAGAGGACTCCAAGTCCATAAGGACTTCAAAACGTATTGCCCCACACATTTGTTTGATTCAAGCCACTAAACTTAATAGTTCGTTTGAGTGTTAAACTTTTTTAATTAGAATAATATTCTAATTTATTGTGTAAATTATAAAGTTCGACTTTATAAAATAAAATTTAAAATTTTTGAAAAAAATATAATTTATTTTAAAAAAAAGTAAAATAATATTCTACATTTTATTCAAACCAATTACAACATTTAACATATAACTCACATAAAGTAAGTGGTTTATAAAGACACTAAATCTCACATTGCTTATTTATCAAGTGAAATTAAACTTATAAGTGTTTTTCAAAAGGCTCAAAATTAACTAATCATTTTAGAATGATAGTGCAAATATGACTAACGTTTTCCCTATAACAATAGAGTCCTTCACGGTTTCTAGCATGGTCGGACAAGATTACCTAAATCCACACGGCATCAAATATGTTATTTTTTTCTTCCGCTCTATCTCTCACTCTCAAACATTAAAGTAATTTCGAGTACAATGTAAACAATTACCTACTTATACATACGTTTTTGGTACGCAAAAAATACGGAGAAAATCGAATTCACAATCAAAGAAAGACTAGGCTTTTACAGCTTTAGCGGATTAGGATTCACAGTTCTTGTGGACTCATAATTAATCCTAGAAAGAAAGGACTAGGACTCCAACATTTGTTGCCTGTGGAGGTTTTGTTCTCAATATTATCTGTTTCATCAGTTAATAAAACAATATCCATAACATTTGCAAAGCAGTAGTTCGATCATGCATGTCAGAATATATGAAAAAATATATCTATATTTAATTGTTTACACAGTTACTGGCCACATGCCAAAAAAACAAATCTTAAAACCTTTACTTTCCCCCGTTTTCCCATTCAAAGATGGAAGGTGTGTTGGAATCCTACTCCATTTCTAACAGGTTCTCCACCTCCAGGCTCCGTAAGCAATAATAATAGCTCTCTTGGGTACGAGGACATGGTAATTGCAGTCGTAACGAATGTTACTAGTGGCATTACTACTTTTCTCCTAAACAAGTTGTGGAAATACATCAAAGCCAAACTTAACGAAGACACACCTGATGCGACATCACCACCAAATCCAACTCCAAAACACTACACTACTCCGCCTAGCAGTCCATCTGATTTCTTACCGGTGTAATGAACTGTGAAGGAAATATCTTTAGTGTTCTAGAGTTGGATTTGTTGGTGATGCCGCATCACGTGTGTTAAGATTGGCTTTGACATATTTTCACAGCTTGTTAAGGAGAAAAGCAGTAACGACACTAGTGACAGGCGTTACGACCGCAATTACCATGTCCTTGGAATCCTATTTTCTCTGTCGCCCTCTCCCATCAGTTTGGAGAGGAGGTAATGGTGGTAAAAGTTGCCACTGGTTCCTCAAAGAAACAACAAAATTCCAGAATGCTTCAAATCAACTGGTGGCTCTGAAATCCCTTGCGTTAGGTGTTGGGCGTAGATCATGCTAATTGCAGTGGGACATAAAGTAACCAAGAGAGATAAGAATTGCAGAATCAAGAACCACCCAGCCAATGTATTTGTGAACAAATAGCACCTATAAAACATGGTAAAACAAAAACATATATATATATATATATATATTTGACACAAATCCAAAGCAAATTAAGACACCAAGAACATACTAAAAATTTAACGTAGTTATTAGACAAGAGTGTTTTTTTTATCTTCAGCCCTTCTCTCTCTCTCTCTTAAACATTAAAACTAGTTTCGAGTACAATGTAAGCAATTACCCATTGACACATACTTTGTTTGCAGGCAAAAAATACCAGGAGAAAATCGGAATCACAATCAAAGAAAGATTAGGATTTTACAGTTTTAATGGATAAGGATTCACAGATCTTGTGGACTAACAATCCTAGAAAGAAGGACTAGGACTCCAACATTTGCTGTTTGTGGGGGGTTTGTTTCTCAACATTATTTGTTTCATCGGTTAATAAAACAAGATCCATAACATTTGCCAAGCAGATTGATTAGAAGGAGACAAAATTTGAGGGAAAGACATCAAAATGTGTTCTGGGTCAGTGTCAGATCAACTAAACTCAACTGTATCAAGCTCTCCAAATTTACTCTAAATTTTAGCTCAAGAAACTACTGTTTTGATTTTATCTATCACTTTTAAAAAGTTTCCCACATCAAACTCTCTAAAAATTTCTCTATTTTAACTAGATATTATTTTTATTGATTTTGAGACCAACCACTTTAACAACCCCTCCCTCTTAATCTCATTCCCAATCCACTCCATCACGAACAAACCCATCTTTCTCAGAAACCAGAAAGAAAACCATGAATCAACAAACAGAAACCAAAATTAAACATAGAATCAACATAAAAACATCTTTCATATCGAACCCATTTCCGATCAAAATTAAAAAGCATCACTCTCCCAGTCAGACCCATTTCCGATCAAACCCATCTTTCCCAGAAACCAAACAGAAAAACATGAATTAACAAAGAGGAAATAACACGAACCCATATCGACGTCAACACCAAAACATGTATAAAGCCACCGACAATCAAAATTAAGCAAGAAAAAAAAGGATTTTCTACCAATTTGAAGACGACCCAGAACCAAAGCAGCAAATAAAAGAAATGCCCATCAAAGAACACAAATCAAAGCAAGAAAAATACGATTTTCAACCAATTTGAAATTTGAAGAAAGCATTAAGCATAGAAGCTTGCCTGGACGTTCTTGGCTCTGACATACGGGCTATCGCCAACCGGGACCTTGTGGGTCACGTGGAAGGAATCGGAACGAGCTCTTGAAACTGGTGAGGAAGTAGCGGACTTGGTGGGTCTGAAACCAGGGGGAGCGTTCCACATATCTTGCAGCATCTTCGGTTTTCAGTTGCAGTGAGAGACAGAGACGGAAGGCGCCAGAGAGATGGAAGTGAAGACGGAAGAAGCAGAGAAAAAGTGCGGGAAGTGAATGGCGTAAGAGTTTTGGGGGTTAAATTTAGAGATAGAATCTGACAAGAGTCATTTTGGTAAACGATGGAGAGTTCGATGCAGGGGAGAGATTGAGAAGTTTCTCCAATATTTAGTGAAATTTTTGAAATACATTACAATTAAGTAAACCATATTGTTGAGGATAAAAAATCTGCAATAAATTAGGGTTCTTATATGTAACTGTACCTCAAAGATCCTCTTGAAGAAATGAAGGGTTAGATCTGCATCGAGCAACAGATATCGGTGTTCTGCTAGAAAGTTCAATTTGCTCTCTTCCATGTTAAGCAAATCGCCGACATCCCCGTGATGAAAAGATAAGGGGGTGGTCGGAAAATAAAGAAAGGTGAATGCAGTAAATTTCTTCACCATGGCGGCTCTCAGCAAGAAGGAGAGCCGCCATGGTGAAGAAAACCTCTCTTCCCAGATCTCAGTGTCCCTCACAAAGGTCGATGAGATGACTATTAAATAAGATGAGATTTTCGTTAAAAAAAAAAAAAAGATGAGCTTTTCGGTCCACCGTCCACATATACGGACGCAGTTGGTGCATTGGTTGATTTTTGAAAGCAGAATTCAATTTTAATTTAGTGTTCATAGAGTAATGCTACGCATTATTCTTTTGTTTTATTTTGTCCTCCTAAAATTGATGTGGCTCTTAAAATTATCATTAAATTTTTTATATATAACTATTAGATTTTGATTAAATGGTGATTTTAAGAGCCACATCAATTTTAAGAGGATAAAAAGAGGACAAGAGAATGATGTGTAGCATTACTCTTGTAATATTTTACCCCTTTCCTAATTGTAGCTAATTTGTGTACCTTTTAATAAAGAGGAAGGAAAAATTGTACAATTAACCTACTTTATTAGTTTAAATTACAAATTATTTATTGTCATATTAAAATTAATTCAAAAATTTATGTGGTTTGTCTAATTTATAAATTGCTCTCTATAGTTAAATTCTGTTAAAATTTTTGATAAATTTTATTAAGCGTCACATCAATACCAGTCACCCGTAATATGGTGACGCTTGTCGCTTTTAATAAAAAAATATAAATATATTAAAAATTAAAAATTATTTTAAAAAATAATTAGAAGAGGGAAAGGGGTTCCAATTCTCCCAAAGAGAAACGACAGATGGTGTTTTTTTGGGTGGTGTTATACAGTTATATGTGTTTTGATTTTTTGATTTTTTATTTTTATGTGATAGAATGGTAAACCGTAAAAGTAATTTTGTGTTAGCAAAAAACTTGATCTGACCAACCCTCTAACCCATTTTCAACAGTTTTGTTATTAGCTAGCATTGCTTCAGTGGACGCTAGCCTAAGTTGTTGTTAGAGCCCTACTTTATAAGGTTAAGTTTAGTAAACAGAATCATCATTCTTTTGAGAATATGAATAATTATTATTAGAAATAACATAAGTTCAAATAGAATGACTATACATATTCTTTTGATTTTTGACTAAACAAGATGTTTTTTATTGGAATTGAATCTAAATTCCTATATTATGGAAGCCTTAAATATTATTTATTTTTTTAAAAAAAAAAAATTCATGACATGGAGTGACTGGCCAACCTAATAGAACACTTTAAGTGGTCAAACCAACCTCGATGCTATTGAGAATTTGAGAGTAGTCGCGGCCACCCCTCGACGACACTTGTGGGGTGGTCGTGACCACCCTCTAGCCACTTGGCCACCTCAATGGCACCAAGGGTGGTGGTGCCACCATCCCTGATGTCGTGTCAGGGTGGGCGGCCACCCATTAAATATTAAGAAATTTTTTTACATAAATTTTGAGTTTGAAGAAAAAAATAATAATAATGATTTTTTTGGAAACTCCATTTTGTTCTTTCAGAAATAATTATTTTTTTTGTAAGGGAATATGTATCCTCGTGGAAATGATGTGCAATTAAAAAAAAAAATGCTTATCCCAAATAAATACTCATTCCATTTCAAGAGTATATTTCGCATACATGCCAAAAGTGGTTTTGTATTTTCTTACTGTTTACTTTTTGTGTGTTTATAATCTTATCTTGCCTTTTAAAAAAAAAATAAAACAAAACAAAACACACACAATCTATCAGAGAGCTTGAGCCATGCATGTTAGACTCATGTGAATATGAATTAATTAAGATGAATAAGTCTTAGGCCTCATTTGTTTTGGCATAAAATATATTTTGACAAAAGTTTTCTTTATTTTCGAGTATTTTGTGTGGCGTAAAATATTAGTTAACTTGAAAATGTTTTCAGTAGACAAAGAAAAATAATCCTCATGACTCATGAGACATAAAATGGTTTACACTTCTCATCCACGTAAACTATTTTCTACCGCTCTCCCACACCTCCGGACGAGCTATTATGAGTGGGCTTCTTATGGGGCTTACTTGCCCGAACAGATCTTAAACTATTCAAGTAGGTTTTGGGCTGCCTGAATAGTTACTTGGAAGCCCTCTCACAAATGTTTGTCCGAATTGCAAGCAATATGAACTGACAATTGTACAAAATCTCAATCTCACTCCTAAAGGCCTTCTATTCTCACTCTTTTCCTCCGCAGCTCTTCTTCGTCTTCTCTTTCTTCCATACATCTCTTGAGATTATAAGAAAAACAATATTTATTAATTTTCTGTACGAGCCAAACACCAAAAAACATTTTTAATTAAAAATATTTTACATCGAAATAAACGAACCTTTAATTTAAATTAGATCTGAAAGTGCCCACTTATCAACCGACATCCTCTTACATGCAATTAATGGTTCAAAAGCTCTCTAGGTTTCAAAATTTAAAAAATAATTATAATTATAATTTTCAGTTTTAACTAGATTTTTCCATCATATTTTCCATTAATTTCTTAACGAAAATCATGTAAAATATCAATCATACCTCTAAAAAAATATGCCCTAAATTTTTCGGAGAATGTAAATAAAATCAAAGCAAGACAAATTCAAGTGAGTGACCTAAAAATAACCTGTTTTTGATGTGGATTGCTAATTGTAATTTGACGTGGGTTTAAAGCCAAAATCAATTTTATGTGTAAAAGAATGACATTGTTTTCAAAAACTTTGTTTCACAAACAATTGACAAATATGACATCTAATTTTCTTGTCATAAGCAACGCATTTGATACTTTTGGGGAGGTTTTTGAGAGTCATCCTTCTCTTTATCTCCGGCCGGCAAATTAATCCTATTTCCCAAAATCCAAAACCCGTGAGATATGAAAAATAAAAAATAAGAAAATTAAATCAATCACACACGATACTAAGATTTAAGTGATTCATTCTTGTGACTCCCCGCCCGAAAAGTAGAGGACTCCAAGTCCATAAGGACTTCAAAACGTGTTGCCCCACACGTTTGTTTGATTCAAGCCACCAAACTTTAACATCTCCTTCTTAATTATCTCTACCAAAAAAAGAACCTGATTTAGACAAATGGACTTATTGCCAAAGACTAGCACATCTAGTTGTACGTGAAGATGTGATGCAACTTGGCAGGTGCCACAATAAATTTCTAGCAGCAAGTTAGGTGGATGATTGAAATGGGAGCCTGTTACGATCCTCTAGCTCTCTTGGTTTGAGAAATAAATCCCTGCCTACCTCTCACTGTTGTTTAATGAGGGTAGTAATTATGTTTGTCATTATTGAAAAATAGTATTAGAATAAAGTATAGGTCGAGAATTATTGAGTAAAAATTAACATTTGCGTTGTGAGGTCTAAATTTTATAAGAAAACCTAATTTGTCCCGTTTTAGATTTAATATTTAGGTTCGTAATAAGGCCAAATAGCACCTACAAAACATGATAAATCAAATGAAATTTTATCTAAGCTAATCCCATCCCAGCTAATACGTACAAAGAGTCCTAACCGAAATACCTATTAAGAGCCCTAAATGCTAGTCTTCGGCTCTTCTCATGTAACACCCTGTTCTTATATTGAGAAGATGATCGAGTACCTTATATAGAGTAGGTGGTTTATAAAGATACTGATAGGTGCTTTCCATAGATTGTTACAAATACTATAAAATCCACTTAGTAATGTCATGCAATACTAGAGCACTAGACGACATGGTCCTGACAAGGACGTAGGGGTTTAAGGGGGAATATTGTAACACTTCATTCGCATACTGGAAAGATGAGTAGCTCATATAAAGTATGTGGTTTATAAATATATTTATGGCTGCTAAATCTCACATTGCTTATTTACTAAGTGAAACTAAACTTGTAAATGATTTTAAGAAAACTCCAAATTAACTAGTCATTTTAAAATTATAGCGCAAACGTCACTAATGTTTTCCCGATAAGAGTAGACTCCCTCACGGTTTATAACATAGTCCAACAAGCTAGATTAGCTATATCCATACAGTGGCAAAAAGATTATTTTTTTCCTTCTGCCCCTCTCTCTCTCTCTCTCTCTCTCTCTCTCTCTCTCTCTCTCTCTCTCAAACATTAAACTAATTTTGAGTACAACGTAAAAAATTTCCTATTTACACGTACTTTTTTTGTACGCAAAAATTACCAGGAGAAAATCGAATTCACAATCAAAGAAAGATTAGGATTTTACAGTTTTAATGGATTAGGATTCATAATTCTTGTGGACTCACAATTAACCCTAGAAAGAAAGACTAGGACTCCAACATTTGTTGCTTGTGGAGGTTTTGTTTCTCAATATTACTTGTTTCATCAGTAAATAAAACAAGATCCATAACATTTGCAAAGCAGTTCGATCATGTCAGAATATATGAAAAAATATATCTATATTTGTGCTTTCATTAACTTAATTGTTCACACAATTACTTTTACAATTAGAATAAATGTAAACATATTATGGCTTGTTTGACAACACTTTTTAAGATAGTTTTTTTTTTTTTGCTTTTTAGTAAAAAGAAAGAGTATTAAGTTATTAACAAACAATTCAACATACAAAATACTCCAAAAACAAAAAACAAAAAAACAAAAAACAAAAACAAAAACAAAAAAAAAACAAAATACACCAAATAACTTTCACCCATATGTCGCATCACAACAAAAAGGCAAAAAAAAACATTATCAAACGAACCAATCTTCAGACTAATTGATCACATTTTTCAGGGTGCTTTACATTCTAGAAAAGATATGGAATGAGAGCCTTGACATCCTCACTGAAATCTTCAAATTTGGAGAGGTACCATCTCCTAGTTGCATAACTCCTTCCCATAAGGTAAAAGATAGTGCCCAAAGTGAAAGAGATTGCATACGATGTTTGAGAGATAAATGAGATTCCCAAGAACCCTATAATTTCGAAAAGATAGTGTGGGCATATCACTAACTCAAATAAACCACCCTTGGGAATCTTGTACTCTCTCTCACCCTCTCCCCTCAGCTTGGAGAGGAGGTAGTGGTGGTAAAAGTTGCCACTGATTCCAATAAGAAACAACAAAATTCCAGGATACTTCAAATCAACTTGTGGCTCTGGAATCCCTTGAGTTAGGGTTTGGGCATAGATCATGGTTACAGTGGTCACAAAGTAGCTCAGAGAGATAAGAATTGCAGAATCAAGAATCATCCCCCCGCTGTATTTATGAACAAATAGCACCTATAAAAAAACATGGTAAATCAAAGGAAATTTTAATACAAACAACACTAATAGGCTGATATAATCCATATATAGGAAATTATGAAACTAAGAACAGTAAGAATTTAACGTGATTAGACAAGATTAACCATATAAACTAATTTGCTATAAACTAATTTGAAGCTAATTTTTTGTGCAGAACATGAGTGTGAGTATTACAACAATGGAGGGGGGCAAAAGCATTCATGGAAACCTGTAAATCAGACGGTTTTAAAGATATAATCTGAGCCAAATACACTATCTAGAAACATAATAAACACAGCATAAAAAAATAAAAATAAAAAGTTTAAAAAGAAATTTTAAACATAGGAACTTAAATTCTGTTTGTTTCAACGGAAAATATTATTAAAAAAATATTTTTATATTTTTAGTATTAAAATTTGGAAGACATCAAAATCAGTTCTGGGTCAGTACTGTAATATTACCATTAAGTAAACCACATATATAGTTGAGAATAAAATCTGCAGTAAATTAGAGTTCATATGTAAATGTACCTCGAAGACCCTCTTGAAGAAATGAAGGGTTAGAGCTGCTTGGAGCAGCAGAAATCGGACATCCTGATGCCGGAAAAGCGCAAACGATGCGAGGCCGGCAAGAAATGCCGGAGTATAAAGAAAGAGCATCCCGGTTCTGCTAGAAAGCTCAATTTGCTTTCTTCCATGTTTCGGAGAATTTACGTTCCAGAATTTGGAATAATGCAAGTGCTTTCCTCGTACTTCGGAGAACCCAGTAACGGCTAATGATGTTAAGCCAATCGCCGACATTCCCGTGATGAAGAGAGAAGCCGGTGGTGGGAAAATAAATCCCTGCAAGAAGGAGACCGCCATGGCAGAAGAAGCTTTTTCTTAGTGTTCCACCCAAAGGTCGACGAGAAGACTATTAAATACGATGAAATGTTGGGTCCACATAATCCCACGTTGTTGGCTTAATATTTTGACACGTCTTCTTTTTAACGCTTGCAGGCCAACCCTTGCTATGGGTTGGCATGTGACTGCGAGTTACCCTTAGCTCATTGGAGCGGCCGCGCAGTATCCTCTATAAGTGGCTTGTGACCTCTCCCACGGGTTGGGAGTGGCTGCACAGCCTGCACGGTCACTCCTTGGGTTTAGTTAAGTTGATTAATTTGGTCGGTTAACCAATTTTTGTCAGAATGCAGTCGATGAATTATTTCGGTTGAATCAATTAAGTCGGTTAATAGGCAATCAATTAAATTGGTTAACATGAGTAATGAAACGACGTCGTTTTGATTTTTGATTTTTTTTTTAAAAAAAAGATCAAACGTTTCGTTCTTACTAAAACGATGTCGTTTCGTTTTATGTCAGTTCGGTTAATCAGTCGGAAATAAAGGTGGTTCGGTTCGGTTCGGTTCGATTACCGATTAAAATGCGGTTCGGTTTGGTTGCCAATCAAAATGCGTACCGAACCAACTTCCGTAACAAAATTTTATACTGACTACTGAACTGAAATTAGTCGATAAGCAGTTCAGTAAGCGGTCGGTAGGCAGTAGACGGATAATTTGTCCACCCCTATTAGACTTGGCTCATGGGGAGGCCACGTGGCCACTCCCTAGGGATATAAATTCGGCCGGTTATAACCAGCTGGTAACCAGTAATCGAAAAACTAGTTTGATACCCGATTATAAATAATCGATAATCAGGTACTTGGAGCCGGTTACCGATTTTGACATTTTCATATATCCAATTATAACAGAAAAATCCGGTATATATATATATAATAATAATAATAATAATAATAATAATAATAATAATAAAATATAAAAATTAGTAAATTACAGCTGATACCCTTTACCCTAGATTTACATATTTCCAACTTTTCCTTTCAGAGTTCCACTTTCACTCTTTCAGCCTTCACTCTTCAGCCGACTTTCGACTTTTCCTTTCATTTTCTCTCCGCCAACCAGCCTTTCCGGCCTTAAGCCTCTTTTCTCAATCTTCCTCTGATATATCATGGTGTCAGCTGGCTTTCCTGCCTCATCAATGCCCAAAATAGCATCTTCAAAGGCCTTGTTGTCTGGCAGCAACTCTATCAACTTGTCTGTTTCTTCAGGTGAAACAGATGGCGACTTATTCTCTGGCTTTTCTGATTCTGCAAGCAGCTTTGTGATCTCTCCCATTTTGTTCATTCGGATTGAATCGGCAGGGTTTCCAGACATTGTTCTCTTATGGCTCTCAGGAAATTGATTCAGGACTCGGTCTTTCATAATCGGCTGATCTTTCATAAATCTTGATGAAAAGAATGGAGCTGCAGCAATAATTAAGCAATTGGCAGCAGTATGTGCAGCTTGTTTGGCAGTTCTCAGCTGGTCCGCTATTATGTTCGAATTGACATTCTCATCTGCTATTAGGCCCAAAAAGGTCATTTTTTTTTAAAATTTCAGTATTCGGTCCGAATAATCGGGTCCCACCTGGGAAACCACCAATAACCGACTACTCCGGAACTGGTTATCAATTTTAACTAATAACCGATAACTCCAAGCTTTCATCTGTACCAACCATCTACAAGGAGCCAAACCTATTTTTTTATTTATTTTGTTTTTTAAAAATAATTTAAATTTTTTTAATATAATAAAAATATATTTTAAAATGATGTGACAAAAAGACTAATGTGACATTAACGAAAATTGACAAAATTAAAAAAAAAAAAAAAAAAAAAACAAACAAAATAACTAATTTCAAATTCGCAAAAAAAAAAAAAAAAAAGTTAAACAGTAAATATTAATTTTTAAAAATTGAAACATCGGTTTCAAATAGCATACATATATATATATATATATATATATATATATATATATATATATATATATATATATATATATATTTCGGGAGCTAATCGTTCAACCAACCCAATTGTCTATGTCAATATTGATCAAATATATCGGATTTGGATGCATTAAATCCGTCAATTCAAATAAGTACAAGTTAAAAACCAGTAGTTTATTTTAGTTTTACAATTAGAATGTAAACATCATGGCTCATTTGATAACACTTTTTAAGATCGTTCTTTTGCTTTTTAGTAAAAAGTAAGAGTATTAAGTTATTAACAAACAATTCAACACACAAAATACTTACAACGAACAAAAAAGGCAAAAAAAAAAAAAAAAGATAAAAAAAAAGGAAAACAAAATACGTCAAAAAACTTTCGGGAGGTGTTTGTTGCACAACTCAATTATACAACTCTTATACAACCCAAGACGCATTGGCAGATATGCATGAGTTCCACTAATGTGTCTTGGAGATCCACATGCATGGGTCCCACCAATTTGTCTTGGGTTGTGTAATTGAATTGTGCAAAAATATCTGAGAAATATATGCTATGGGTATTAAATCTTTTACCAAGAGATTAATACCAAGATGATGCGAAACTTTTTCATTAGAGATGATCAAAACAATTAGTAAAAAAAAATGCTACAGGTTTCAATGAATAAGCTTCATATTATCTTGGTAACAATCTCTTGCTAAATATTTGGTAACTCTAGCATTTCTCAAAATATTTTCCTATAACTTTCACGCATATGTCACATCACAACAAAGAAATTACCTATTTACACATACTTTATTAGGGTTTGATTGCTGTACAACACCCATACAACATGGGCACAACACCCCCTCATATGAGAGGGTGTTGTGCCCATGTATGTGTAAGCTAGATTAGCTATAGCCATATGGCAGCAAAAATATTATTTTTTTTCTTCTGCCCCTTTTATCTCTCTCTCTCTCTCTCAAACATTAAACAATTTTTGAGTACAATGTAAAAAATTACCTATTTACACATACTTTATTTGTACGCAAAAAATACCAGGAGAAAATCGAATTCACATCCTTTCTATTTTACAGTTTTAATGGATTAGGATTCATAATTCTTGTGGACTCACAATTAATCCTAGAAAGAAAGACTAGGACTCCAACATTTGTTGCTTGTGGAGGTTTTGCTTCTCAATATTATTTGTTTCAACGGTTAATAAAACAAGACCCATAACATTTGCAAAGCAGTTCGATAATGTCAGAATATATGAAAAAATATATCTATATTTGTACTTTCATTAACTTAATTGTTTACACAATTGCTTTTAAAATTAGAATGTAAACATCATGGCATGGCTTGTTTGATAACACTTTTTATCACCGTGTTTTTGCTTTTTAGTAAAAAGTAAGAGTATTAAGTTACTAACAAACAATTCAACAATTAAAATACTTACAATAAAAAAAAAAAAAAAAAAAAAAAAAACAAAATACACCAAATAACTTTCGTGATGTGTTTGCTGTACAACCAATTACACAACTCCTATACAACCAAAGACACATTGGCGGGACCCATACATGTGGGTCCCACTATGCATGGATCCCACTAATGTATCTTGGATTGTGTAAAAGTTGTGTAATTGGATTGTACAAAAATATTTGAGAAATGCTATGGGTACTAAATCTTTTAGCATGAAGTTAGTACCAAGATAATATGGAGTTTTTTCATTAGAAATGATCAAAACAATTAATAAAAATAAATACTAAAAGTTCCAATGAATAAGTTCAACATCATTTTGATAACAATCTCTAACATTTCTCAAAATATTTTTCCATAACTTTCACTCATATGTCACATCACAATAAAAAAAACCATAAAAAAAATATCATCCAAAAAGCATTATCAAACGAACAAATCTTCAAAGTAACCATATATACCTTCAAACTAATCGATCACACTTTTCAGGGTGCTTTACATTCTAGAAAACATATGGAATGAGGGCCTTGACATCCTCACTGAAATCCTCAAATTTGGAGAGGTACCATCTCCTAGTGGCATAACTCCTTCCCATCAGGTAAAAGATGGTACCCAGAGTGAAAGAGATTGCATACGATGTTTGAGAGATAAATGAGACCCCTAAGAAACCCATAATTTCGAAAAGATAGTGTGGGCATATCACTAACTCAAATAAACCACCCTTTGGAATCCTATATTCTCTCTCACCCTCTCCCCTCAGCTTGGAGAGCAGGTAATGGTGGTAAAAGTTGCCACTGATTCCAATAAGAAACAACAAAATTCCAGGATACTTCAAATCAACTGGTGGCTCTGGAATCCCTCGAGTTAGGGTTTGGGCATAGATCATGCTTACAGTGGTCACAAAGTAGCTAAGAGAGATAAGAATTGCAGAATCAAGAATCATCCCCCCGCTGTATTTATGAACAAATAGCACCTATAAAACATGGTAAATCAAAGGAAATTTTAATACAAACAACACTAAATATTGGCTGATATAATCCATATAGAGCGAATTAAGAAACTAAGAACAGTAAGAATTTAATGTGATTAGACAAGATTAACTATATTCAAAGGGCAATAAACTCGTTTGGTAAAGCTTTTTAGATGATGCTTTTGGGTTTTTTTTTTTTTTCCGAGAAAATGATGACGCTTTTGTTTAGGATGTGACATAAAGACCAAAGTTGAATCAGATTCACAATCAAAGAAAGATTAGGATCTGACAATTTTAAAATTACTATTAAATTTGTAATAGGTTAGCTAGGATTAGATTTTAATCTAATAATTTTAAAAATCACTTCAATTTTAAAAGTTAAAAGAGAATTATTTTTTTGTTAAAAACCTCCCTTCTAAGATTTCTTTGTTTATTATTTGTTTGTGTTTTGTTACGTTTTATTTTGTTTTAAAAATAACATTGAATTATAAAATAAATTGTTGTTAGAGTTTTAATAACTATCCAACACAAATTAGCTACAAACTGAATTGTATCAATTAGCTATAAATTAATTTAATTTAATAAACTGATACGTGTCCCTTAATACGTAAAAATTACATGTTCTTTTAATAGTATTAATAAAAAAAAAAAAAATTTTACGTGCTTTACAAACACACTAATTTGTAACTAATTTGAATAAATTTTTTTGTGCAGAACATGAGTATGAGTATTCTAACAACGGAGGGGAGCAAAAGCATTCATGGAAACCTGTAAATCAAACAGTTTTAAAGATATAATCTGAGCCAAATACACTACCCAGAAACATAATAAACACAGCATTAAAAAAATAAAAAAGTTTAAAAAGAAATTTTAAACTTAAATTCTGTTTGTTTCAACGGAAAATATTTTTATATTTTTAGTATTAAAATTTGGAAGACATAAAATCTGTTCTGGGTCAGTGAAATATTACGATTAAGTAAACCACATATATAGTTGAGAATAAAATCTGAAGTAAATTATAGTTTATATGTAAATGTACCTCGAAGACCCTCTTGAAGAAATGAAGGGTTAGAGCTGCTTGGAGCAGCAGAAATCGAACATCCTGATGCCGGAATAGCGCAAACGATGCGAGACCGGCAAGCAATGCCGGAGTATAAGCAAAGAGCATCCCGGTTCTGCTAGAAAGCTCAATTTGCTTTCTTCCATGTTTCGGAGAATTTACGTTCCAGAATTTGGAATACTGCAAGTGCTTTCCTCGTACTTCGGAGATCCCAATAACGGCTAATGATAAGCCAATCGCCGACATTCCCGTGATGAAGAGAGAAGCCGGTGGTGGGAAAATAAATCTCTCCAATAAGGAGACCGCCATGGCAGAAGAAGCTTTTCTCAGTGCTCCACCGAAAGGTCGATGAGATCGATGACTATTAAATAAGATGAAAGGTTGGTTTAATATTTTGACACGTCTTCTTTTTAATAATGTATATTATTCGCCAGCTAATCGTTCAACCAACCCAATTGTCTATATCAATTATTATTATTTTTTTTTTCTGTGGCATTATTAAATGGGTATATGATCAACGTGTTAAGAATAAAAAAATAAAAAATATTAGAAGCAGATATGCAATATCACATTAATAAAATAGAATAAAAATATAATGTATAACATTATGTTTTAATCAAATATGGGGCTATCTCAAGCAATCTAAAGTGTGGAAATCTATTTGTCTAAATAGGGAACTCGGCATTTGTCTTGAATAGATAGAGTCTCGCACATGCCCTCTTTGTAAAACGAGTAATGTTAAAAGTTTCTTTTTTATTTTTTTTTGTGTCTTTCTAAAAATGATGTGACATTTAAAATTATTATTGGGTTTATAATTTATCACTATTGAATTTTGATCAAATGCTGATTTTAAAAAACACATCATTTTTAAAAAGACACAAGAATAACTTTTAGAATTACTCTTACAAAACAATGAAATTTGATGTAATTTGCACCCAAGTTCTATATCCAAATTTACGATTTCAAAAAATGCTGGATGAGATGATAATGAGATACGACTAATTAGGTATTTTAATTTTATTTAGGTTTTTAATATTAAATTTTATATTTAATTTAGATTTTAAGAGTTGTGCTATTTGATAATTTAGGGTAATAGTCTTGACACAAAATCTGCCAAATTAAAGTTAAAATTTAATCATTAAATCAAATTAGAATTAAAGTTTGGTCGGCATCTATTTAAGTATTCTTTTAAGTATTTAAGTATGAGAAATAATTCCTACACTCATTTCTCACAACGGCCCCACAACAAGCTGATGTGGCTGGTAATATTTTATTACTTTTTTTGTTTTGTTTTGTTTTCTTTTTATAAAAAAATAATAAAATACTACCAGCCACGTCAGCTTGTTGTGAGGCTGTTGTGAGAAATGAGTGTAGGGATCATTTCTCTTTAAGTATTCTTTTACCAGGAGAAAATCGAATTCACAATCAAAGAAAGATAAGGATTTTACAGTTTTAATGGATTAGGATTCATAATTCTTGTGGACTCACAATTAACCCTAGAAAGAAAGACTAGGACTCCAACATTTGTTGCTTGTGGAGGTTTTGTTTCTCAATATTACTTGTTTCATCAGTAAATAAAACAAGATCCATAACATTTGCAAAGCAGTTCGATCATGTCAGAATATATGAAAAAATATATCTATATTTGTGCTTTCATTAACTTAATTGTTCACACAATTACTTTTACAATTAGAATATATGTAAACATATCTTCAAACTAATTGATCAAATTTTTCAGGGTGCTTTACATTCTAGAAAGCATATGGAATGAGAGCCTTGACATCCTCACTGAAATCTTCAAATTTGGAGAGGTACCATTTCCTAGTGGCATAACTCCTTCCCATAAGGTAAAAGATAGATCCCAAAGTGAAAGAGATTGCATACGATGTTTGAGAGATAAATGAGATCCCCAAGAACCCTATAATTTCGAAAAGATAGTGTGGGCATATCACTAACTCAAATAAACCACCCTTGGGAATCCTATATTCTCTCTCACCCTCTCCCCTCAGCTTGGAGAGGAGGTAATGGTGGTAAAAGTTGCCACTGATTCCAATAAGAAACAAGAAAATTCCAGGATACTTCAAATCAACTGGTGGCTCTGGAATCCCTCGAGTTAGGGTTTGGGCATAGATCATGGTTACAGTGGTCACAAAGTAGCTCAGAGAGATAAGAATTGTAGAATCAAGAATCATCCCCCCGCTGTATTTATGAACAAATAGCACCTATAAAACATGGTAAATCAAAGGAAATTTTAATACAAACAACACTAATTGGCTGATATAATCCATATATAGCAAACCATGAAACTAAGAACAGTAAGAGTTTAGCGTGATTAGACAAGATTAACTATATTCACGGGGCATAGACTCGTTTGATAATGCTTTTTAGATGGCACTTTTGGTTGTGATGTGACATAAAGACCAAAGTTGTGATTATCTATTGACACATACTATGTTTGCAGGCAAAAACTACAAGGATAAAATCAGATTCACAATCAAAGAAAGATTAGGATGCATACAATTTTAAAAATACCATTAAATTTGTAATAGATTATTATTAGATTTTGATCCAATAATTACTTTAAAAGCCAAAAATAAAAGAGAAGACGATTCTCCCTTCTAAGATTTCTGTGTGTTTATTATTGGTTTGTCTTTTGTTACGTTTTATTTTGTTTCAAAAAAAAAAAACCTTGAATTATAAAATAAATTGTTGTCAGAGTTTTTATGATTAGTGTTAAATAGAAATTAGCTATGAACTAATTTATAGCAATTAGTTACAAATCAGTGTAATAAAGTGCCACGTATCCATGTAAAAAACATATATTTTTTTAATAGTATCAATAAAAAAGCACGTGCTTTCCACATATTTTAAGAAGAAATGCCCTTTCTTTGACCAAGTTATAACTAATTACTACAAACCAATTTGTAGCTACTAACATAACATGCTGTATGAGTATTCAAAGAAGGGGAGTGGAGCAAAAGCACTCATGGAAACGTGTAAATCAAACAGTTTTAAAGATATAATCTGAGCCAAATACACTATCTAGCTAGAAACATAATTAACACCGCATAAAACAAAGTTTAAAAAGAAATCTTAAATTTCGGCATAAAATTTTTGAAAAATATTTGTAAATTTTTTTTGTATTGGAAGACATCAAAATCTGTTCTGGGTCAGTGAAATATTACGATTAAGTAAACCACATATATAATTGAGAATAAAATCTGCAGTAAATTAGAGTTCATATGTAAATGTACCTCGAAGATCCTCTTGAAGAAATGAAGGGTTAGAGCTGCTTCGAGCAGCAGAAATCGAACATCCTGATGCCGGAATAGCGCAAACGATGCGAGACCGGCAAGCAATGCCGGAGTATAAGCAAAGAGCATCCCGGTTCTGCTAGAAAGCTCAATTTGCTTTCTTCCATGTTTCGGAGAATTTACGTTCCAGAATTTGGAATACTGCAAGTGCTTTCCTCGTACTTCGGAGATCCCAATAACGGCTAATGATAAGCCAATCGCCGACATTCCCGTGATGAAGAGAGAAGCCGGTGGTGGGAAAATAAATCTCTGCAAGAAGGAGATCGCCATGGCAGAAAGAAGCTTTTCTCAGTGTTCCACCCAAAGGTAGATGAGATCGATGACTATTAAATAAGATGAAATGTTGGTTTAATATTTTGACACGTCTTCTTTTTAATAATGTATATTATTATTCGCCAGCTAATCATTCAATCAAACCAATTGTCTATATCAATTTTTTATTTTGTTTTTTTTATATATGTGGCATTATTAAATGTGTATATGATCAAGTTGATCAACGTGTGAAAAATAAAATAAAAAATAAAAAATATTAGAAGCGGATATGCAATATTACATTAATAAAATAGAATAAAAATATCATGTATGACATTATGTTTTAATCAAATATGGGGCTATCTCAAGCAATCTAAAGCGTGGAAACCTAGTTGTCTAAATAGGGAACTCGGCATTTGTCCCGAATAAATGGAGTCTCGCACCTGTCCTCTTTGTAAAATGAGCAATAATAGAAGTTATTTTTTTTGTCACTCTTGTGTTTTTTCAAAAATAATGTAAATTTTTAAATCGATATCAGACTTGTGATTTATTACTATTAAAATTTGATTAAGTAATAATTTTAAAAATTACATTATTCTTAAAAAGACAAAAAAAGTGAATTTTAGAATTACGCTTATAAAACAATAAAATTAGATGTAATTCGTACCCGAATTCTATATCCAAATTTACCACTTCAAAAGAATCAGAATGAGATAATAATGAGATATGACTAATTAGGTATTTTAATTTTATTTAGGTTTTATTTATTAATTAGGTTATTAGTATTAAATTTTAAGAGTTGTGCTATTTTATAATTTAGGGTAATAGTCTTGACACAAAATCTAACAAATTAAAGTTAAAATTCAATCATTAAATCAAATTAGAATTAAAGTTTGGTCGGCATCTATTTAAGTATTCTTTTATATCCTAATAGAACGTGTTAAAATTGTTGAATAAAATATATTTTATTTTAGGCGTGATTATTCTTCTTTTGCGGTGGGGAGATGATTAGGGTACAACCCCTTCACAACTCCATCACAACTCCACTCACAATGGTGTGGGGTCCATGTGTGTGGGCCCCACACCATTGTGAGTGGAGTTGTGATGGAGTTGTGGGAAAGGGTTGTGGGTTTAGCATTTCCCTTTGCGGTGAGATACATTCCTTTGGTGTGACGTCGTTTTGTTTGACGAGACGCCAATTTAGCTGCTGCGTCATTAGAGTTCAGACGTTTATATTTGAAGTCGGTGGGGGAAGTGTGTAATCTATGGATGAATAATCGGTTTCCTCTCTCAAGCTGTTCCCCCTAGCATTTGAAAGTGGAAGAGAGCCCTTCTTTTCGGTCAGGGCAGAAAATTATTGTTTTCTACTCTCCAATAAGAGATTGACACATCAATTTATAAAATAAAAAAAAAATTGTTTACAAAACACTGAATCTAATTCTCTTTTCTTACTTTTTTAGTCATAAAAAAAAAAAAAAAAAAAAACCTCCCAACCACCATCCACCCCAGACGCCGCCATCATCGCTGCCATTGCTCCACACCGGACGCCGCTGAGATATTTCCAAATTTTGCCGGATACATGCAGACGTTGCTGGAATCAACACAAAAAGCCTCTGAGAACTCAAAACTCGTCGGCTTCACCAATTTAAGACATTGCCAAAGACGAAAAAAAAAAATTTAACACGGGATTGCCGCGTGGCCACCCCCAGGGCCTGGGGTGGCCATCAAGCCAGCCCTAGATGGATACAGGGTTTGCGCGGCCATCCCCAGGGCCAGGGATGGCCATCGGGCTAGTCCTAGATGGATCTAGGGTTGGCCCAAAGGCCACTCCCAGACCCCAGAGGTGGCCACTCAGCCGCCCCATTGACCGGGGGTAACCACGCGGCCCAGTGGCAACCACCCCCAATTCCGGCGTGGGGTAGTGACGGTGGCGGTAGCGGCGGCGGCATCTGGGTTGGGATGGTTTTTTGTTTTTTTATTTTTTTTTAAGACTAAAAGAGTGAAATTGAGGGTTTAGATCCAGTGTTTTGCTTGGTTTTGCTAATATTTACTCTTCTTGTTTAATGTTGAGGTGTCAATTTTTCATTGGGTGGCAAAAACCTTTTGGCCGCCGGATTGAAGTTAATCCCTTGAAAGTGATTACATGAACTTTTGTAATTCTCCTTGCTTATAATAGGACTTTGAATAACTCATTAGCTCATGCATTTTTATATGGAAAATTGCTAATTTTAGATTTTCTTTTTTTGTCTATGTGCTTCGTTTCGTATCACTAATGATACATTTTTTGTGGTTTGAAGATTTTATTTTTTGTCTATGTGTTTCATTTTGCATCATAGATAGTACTTCGTTTATGCTAAAAATGGAGATAGTATCTCCATCCAAGTTCCGTTCAAAAATTGAAGGAAGTTCACGTCACTGGCCTTAAAAAATCGACATGTATCCTTATGCCTAATTAAAAATTAAAAATATTAAAAATATTAAAAAATATTTTTTGAAAAAAAAAAAATTAGGGGTGACTCGAGCCAGCTCCGGTCTATGGCCAGTTTGGGGGTGGCCGAACCACCCCCATGACAATCACCCTAGAATGGCCTAGTCTGGGTTCAGCCACCCCCACAAGGCCAAAATAATAATAATAATGATAATAAAAAAAAATTAATTAAGGTTTTGCCCCTCAACCACCCCCAAGCTATTGGGGGTGGTTTCGGCCACCCCATTTTGCTCTTTGGGGGTGGCCAAACCACCTTCAAGGGCTATGGGAGTCATTCGGCAACCACTAGACTGTCCATGAGGTGGCTCGAGCCACCCCTATGTTTTCTTTTTTTAAAAAGTATTTTTGAATATTTTATATTTTTAATGTTTTTAATATTTTTAGTTTTCGAATTGTTTTATTGTTAATTTTATTTTTAATGGGACATAGGACATGTTCCAATTTTTTAAGAGTGCTGACGTAGACTTCTGTCAATTTTTTGACGAAAGAACTATCTTCGTTTTTAACCATAAACTAAATACTATCTGTGATACGAAATAAAGCATAGGGGACAAAAAATAGAATATTTAAACCACGAGGAGCAAAAGGTATTTAACTCTAAAATCTATTTTATCTAGTTTAGTTAATGAATTTTAAAAGACATTATATATCGAGTTATTTATTCTTTCTCTATATCATTTAAATATTTTTTTTTTTTTTTAAGGATCTTTTGTTTTTACCGTTGTTTATAAACTTACATCTTAAATTATCTAAGAGTCAACTCTGAAGAGACTATACTACATATATAGAGGTCATCACCAATCCCGAACCATAGTCCAGCTAGACAAGTGCTGTAGGAGTTATGCTCAACAATATCCGCAAACAAAGTTTACAGGTGAAAGGGACGACTTTCACAGATTAATAAGCAAATATAAAATATATGTTGAAACATATACAAGTCAGAATAAATTATTCAGAAACATTACTTTGGAACTTATAATGAATGAAAATAAATTAAACTTAGAAACATAATTTCATAAATATCTTTAATAATTATGACTTGTAAATTAAATTAAATCTTTCATTTTGTTTTCCATTAACAAATTTCCTTCTACGTTCAAAAAAAAAAACAAACAAATTTCCTTCTACTTTTCATGGAAAACCTGTGTACCCTTTGAGCCATTTTCGCATTTCTTAATCACTGAGCAGTGCAGGTTGGCTTGTCCCGAAGGACCACACGTGCATGCAGGGGCGGAGCCAGCTTTTATGTTTTGAAGGGGCCAAAATGAAAAAAAATAATTTGGGAGGGTCAAAACTATAAATTTTTTACAAAAATAGGGGTAAAAATTAATTTTTTTTATTCTTTTTTTAGATTTTTTTTTTTTTTTTTGGAGTCCCCTCAAGCCAAAATATGGCTCCGCCCCTGCGTACATGTGTGGTTGGCTATGCTATCCATACATTATAAACATCATATAGTCAACTCATAATATATAATTTCGTATCGGTTATAACATCATCATAATGGTGCCATGGAAAAGCGTAGTGTATATGTTCTTTCATTAACAAAACATCATTGAGCTTGTAATCTCTTGTACCACCTCGCCTAGACATGTGACAATTACTTTTAAATAATAAATAATAATAGTTTATGAACCCAAGACTTATCAAATATTTTAAAATTTATCCACATGTTTAAAATGAGCATGCATGAACAAAGTACTGTCCTAAATATTCAATTTACAAGTATTCAAAAATATTTAAAAATATTGCCTTTGAACGTTTGATCCAACTTCGAACGATCGATGGCAACTTTCCTCAATACTCAAAATCAAACAAACCAGGCAACTTTCCTCAAATATTCGAAACTCAACATCAAACAATCGAAAAGGCAAAAATTTCTCGAATGTTCGACACTTGACATTGAACGATCGATAACAGCTTGTATGGGAAATTTTTTAGGGTTTTATCATTTGAGTGTACATGTAGTCCTAGTTAAGAACATTGGATGAACTCTAGGTCCCATTTTCACTATTTATCAAAAACCTCAAAACCTAGAGAGAGAGAGAGAGAGAGAGAGAGGGCTATCTTGGAGGTCTTACTCTTCAAAGCTGGGAGAAGCTTCTACCTAGCTAGTAAATATAGCTAATAACAAGTTAATTAATATGTAGGCATTAGAGCAACACTCTAAGTTAATTTTGGGGGCGTTACATCTCTCATGCATGAATCTTTCATAAACATAAAATAATTGAGCTCAAAATCTATCGTGCATAACATTGCATTTGCGATTTCATGAATCATTATGAAAATGTTTATGGTATGATAGCATTTTCTTGAATATCATGCGTCATGTCATAAAACACCGTAGAAATTTTCATAGCATCATATCATCATCTTTAAAACAGCATGACTTGTAAATTGTGTCATTTATCATGGTTCCTAAAATATGGAAGGAAGTATTAAAAGTTCATGCATCAATTAAAAATTTTCCCAACATTTATAAAAATATTATTGGTTTAGAAGAAAACATTTTTCGGGAATTTTAAAGTTTTACTTACTTGATTGCCGACATATGACAAAGTACACATTCACCTGAGATCCTACAATTTATCACATAACCTTGTTTAAAGAAGTTCTTTAATCTAAATTTTCTAAAATTTAAGAAAGGACTAACCTGTATAGAAATGAAGATGAGTCATTTTAATGTGGGATGGTGAGATGGGGTAGGACTAGGGCTGGCAATTTTGACACGACCCGACAACCCGACACGAATACGACACGAAATTAGCGGGTTTGGGTCTACCTTAAACGGGTTTGGGTCATAAACGGGTCTACCCGTTTATCTTGGTTTGGCGGGTCGGGTCGCAGGTTGACCCGCCAGACACGATTAACTTCTTCTTTTTTCTTTTTTTTTTCTTATTTCTTTTTTGGGTTAAAAAAAGAAAAAAGGGAGTATGGCCTAATGGGAAATTGTCAAATTGGGGGGAATAATTTGAAAAGTGAAAAGTTGAAAACAAAAGATTCAAAACTCAAAAGAATCAAAACAGTGAAAACACAAACATATATATATATATATATATATAACAAGTTTCTTAAACTCTTAGCTTGTTAGTAAGTAGTAACTTAATATATATATTCATAATCACTTACTAATTTTATGTTTATTTTATCTCTTTTTATGTAGAATTTTCTAGCATTTGATGGAGTCGATCCTGATGCACAAAAGACTCAATTGAAATTTTATTTGGATGAACCCAAGTATTTGGAGAAGAACACGACATTTGACATCCTTTCATTTTGGAAAGGAAATGAATTTCGTTATCTTGAAGTAGCTGCCATGGCTCGTGATATTTTGAGTATTCTTATTTCTACTATTGCTTCAGAATCCACTTTTAGTATTGGTGGACGTGTGATTGATCAGTATAGGAGTTCACTCAAGCCTGATATTGTTGAGGCATTAGTTTGCACTAGAAATTGGTTATATGGAGAGCAAGGTAATATAAGTTATTTGCATATTTAATTTCTTCATTTACTTGTATTTTTTCATCTTATTTTAATGAAATTAATTTCTTTTATCTTTTGATATAGAACAAACTTCAATGAAGGTGGATAACGAAGAAGGGGATGTTTTGACATTGGATAGTAGCAGTTCTTGTGAGATCCCCTATTCTTTCTTTTGTTCTTATGTTATTGTTTGTATTTTAGCATGTGAGGCAGAATGGTACAATCTGTTAGATCGATATTGAATTGTAGAAAGTAAATGATGTTAGTTGACATCTTAAACTTTTTCACCTCCCAATGTAATTATTCTGTTTTTTTCCTTTAGGTATTGGAGTTGAATGACAAAGATGGGCATGTCAAACTAACCTGCGTTGGACCCAATCTGATGGACAATGAGCATATGTAGGTCATTCAAGAAATCAAGACTTAAGAGTGGACAATTATGATACAGTTTTTTGTATTTGTAAATTTGTAATGATGATGTAGTTTTTTTTTTTTTTTGTTATTTGATTAGACAATTAAACATATTAAGTGATTTGGTGCTAGCCTACTAGGAGACTAGGAGTCTAGGAGTAGGAGTTTAGAGATGAATTGCTAAAATTATTATTATTTCATTTAAATACCAACAAAAAACCCCCCCAAAAAATAATAATATATATATAAAATAAAATAAAAAATAAAAAACTTTTAAGCTAAACGGGTCGTGTCGGGTCGTGTTGACCCGATTCGACCCATTATGTTAAACGGGTCTCACGGGTCGTGTCGGGTGACCCGTGAAATTATCGTGTCGTGTCGTGTCGTGTTTGGGTCTAGGCTAAACGGGTCGCTGGTCGTAAACGGGTCGTGTCGGGTGACCCGTTTTGCCAGCCCTAGGTAGGACTTGTAATGTGGTTTCCACGAAATATGACACTTCATTTTTCAAGTGAAATGGAGATGAGTTATTTTATGGTCAACATTTAATGTTGGTGTACTTAATGGCATAGATAATGTCACGTAATAAATATGTGGGAACTTCATTCAAAAAAATTAAATGAAGTGACATCATTTACACTAAATCTTTATCATGAAATTGCTCTTCTATCCTTTCCGGTTCGCACAAACAAGTAAATTAATGCAACCCAAGAAAAACAAGAAACAAATTGGAGTTGGGGTAGAAGAAAGCTATTTCCCAGTATATAGAATCCAACACCTCTATTAGACGCTAAGTTAATCATAAGCAACGGAGTGTTGGTCGTAACTGTAAGAAACTTTTATTGTTATTACTTGGGAAAAATATTATTATTATTATTAAGTTTGTGTTACAATCTTAAGTGTTTCACATGGTTTAAGTATAATCTTATAACCATTTGTATATAAGCTTTTGGGGGCACCATCTCCTTACAAGCCGATTTTCAATATGAAATTTTACTTGGAATTTGTTTTATTCGGTATCAAAGCCGCCACCATATGAAGTATGAGATCAAATTGGTTACGGCTTTGTTACCAAGTGTCTTGCATGGAAACAAAGCCGAAGTGTTTCCCATGACTTAAGTGCAATCTTAACTTTGTATATATAAGCTCTTAGTCATGCTCTCCTTACAAGCCAATTTGTAAAGGTAAATTCTACCTAAGTTTAAATTTGTATGTGTTTGACTCTCAAAGTTGATCACCAGTGGCTTAAATCCTAAGCAAGGCACTTAATAAATTGGCAGAGTTAGCAAGTTTAATAGATTTTATTGGAGGGATGGTACATCTAATCGATAAAGCCACTTACTTGCCTTAGCTCACAAAACGTACCATTGTTTACCAGGAACATTCAGCATATTTATTCAAATTACATTTTAGTTCTGTCAATCCAAACAAGGACAAGTTAAAAACTAGTAGTTTCTTTAAGTACTAAAGAAAAAACTAGTATATATGTATATTTCTTTAACATATTTAGAATAGTTATAAGTCCTTGATTATATTTGCTAATGGTATTTGGGTTAAATGGCACTTCTATCCTATGAGAATGAGATGGATTCAAATCTTATGGAGTGCCTGTACTTACCAATCAAAAAGTATTTTATTTATTTTACTTAGAAAAAAAAAAAAAAAAAAGTAATTTATTTTATTTTTAATATGAATACCTGTCATTTAAAAAAAAAAAAAAAAACTTGGGGTAAGTATTTTATTTACAATAACCAATAGTACATAAACACGGGCAATTTAATTCTAATTAGGTCTAATTTGTCAATTTACTTTTAGATTCATGTAATCAATCCATCTGAGACCTCAAGCTGTGAACATTGGACTCCTTTGAATAAATTGATATGATGTTAAGGTTCCTAATCTTTAAACTAATTATACTTTCTACATTGTTTTGCATTTTAGAAAACATATGGATCATGCTCTTATTCCTAGTTTAATCTATTGGTAATATCCAAAACATTTCTGGTAAGATGTCATTAATTGGTTTCAATGAAATTGTAGCTCATTCCATCCATAGCCGCTTAATTGTAATTCAAGAAAAATAACCAAAGTAACACATTTATGCATGTAACAACTTTTATGGGTTCATAAAATTTATAATACAAAGGTGAGTGAAATTATATGAAGATCACTAACATTTACATAATTTTTACCACTTGAACGAAGAATACTAATCATAGGAAACAATTTAAAATTTAAAACAAAAATCTATATGTAGTGCCCAGAGAATAAATCCTCCTTAACTTGCTCTGTGGACATTCCCCAAGAATGCAATCCGGATGAGCAGGAAAACTGAGATTTGCACAATAGTAAAACTAATGATTTGGATGTCTTTCTTCTTCACAAATATCACAATAATATTCATCATTAAAATCATCTTCAACTTTATAACAAAGTCTGAACCGTTGTTCATATGGTCTATATCTCATGGTACATGAGATAGTTCTGATATCTTTAACCATTAAGCACATCATATCCTGATAAGTGCATCTCTTGTGATTCTAAAGGACAAATCTTTTGTTGCACTAATTGTGAATTTAATGCACTACACTACTATGTACCATAAGATACAGACCATATGAACAACCGTTCATACTTTGTTATAAAGTTTAAAATGATATTGGTGATGAATATTATTGTGATATTTGTGAAGAAGAAAGAGATCCAAACCATTGGTTTACTATTGTGCAGATCTCAGTTTTCTTGCTCATCCTGATTGCATTCTTGGGGAATGTCTATACATCAAGTTTGGGAGGATGAGAAATAGATGAGATCTCTAAGAAACCTATAATTTTGAAAAGACGGTGTGGGCATATCACCAGCTCAAATAAACCACCCTTGGGAATCCTATTTTCTGTGTCACCCTCTCCCCTCAGTTTGGATAGGAGGTAATGGTGGTAAAAGTTGCTGCTGATTCCTCAAAGAAACAGCAAAATTCTAGAATGCTTCAAATCAACTGGTGGCTCTGAAATCCCAGGCGTGTTAGGTGTAGATCATGCTTGCAGTGTACACAAAGTAACCAAGAGAGATAAGGATTGCAGAATCAAGAATCATCCCCCGCTGTATTTGTGAACAAATAGCACCTATAAAACATGGTAAAATTAAATATAGTTGACACAAATCCAGAGCAAATTAAGATACCAAGAACATACTAAAAATTTAATAGTTATTAGACAAGATTATGTTTTTTTTTTGGTCTTCAGCCCTTTCTCTCTCTCTCTCTCTCTCTTCTCTCTCTCTCTCTCTAGACACATACTTTGTTTGCAGGCAAAAAATACAGGAGAAAATCGAAATCACAATCAAAGAAAGATTAGGATTTTACAGTTTTAACGGATTAGGATTCACAGATCTTGTGGACTCACAATCCTAGAAAGGACTAGGACAACAACATTTGCTGCTTGTGGGGTTTCATTCTCAACATTAATTGTTTCATCAGTTTAAAAAAACAAGATCCATAACATTTTCCAAGCAGATTGATTAGAAGGAGACAATATTTGTGGGAAAGACATCAAAATCTGTTCTGGGTCAGTGTCAGATCAACTAAACTACTAATCTAACATTACAATTAAGTAAACCATATTGTTGAGAATAAAAAAATCTGCAATAAATTAGGGTTCTTATGTAACTGTACCTCAAAGATCCTCTTGAAGAAATGAAGGGTTAGATCTGCATCGAGCAACAGAAATCGGAGATCCTGATGCTAGAATTAGCGTCCCTGCTCTGCTAGAAAGTTCAATTTGCTTTCTTCCATGTTAAGCTAATCGCCGACATCCCCGTGATGAAAAGAGAAGGGGGTGGCCGGAAAATAAATCTCGGCAAGAAGGAGAGCCGCCATGGTGAAGAAAACCTCTCAGATCTCAGAGATCTCAGTGTTCCTCACAAAGGTTGATGAGATGACTATTAAATAAGATGAGATTTTCTGTCCACCGTCCACAAATACCCACGCGGTTCTACACGTCTTCAGTGTGTATTATGGGCAAAATAGTCATTCAACCAACCTAATTGTCTTAGTCAATTTTGGTCAAATTTATCGGATTTGGATAGGGTGTCATTCACTCTCCGAATCGCATCTAATTCGTGTGGCTTTTAATAAAGAGAATTGATGGGATTTTTTTAAGATGCTTTTTTTTTTGTTTTGATTTATTTATTTATATTTTTACGTGATATAAAGGTAAAAATAATTGTGTGACTACTTTGTTATTGATATATGATATATTGTCATCTCAAAGTACAACTCTTAACTACTTTTGTCCACGTGACAATTTTTTTTTTTACTTTTTATATTTTTTTAGAAAAAAAAATAAAAAATCTTAAAGCTATTTAGGGACCACCGTGTCAAATAGGCAAGACGGTCAAAAATTGTGTTTTGTGGTGACAAAATATTATAAGGTTAAGTTTGGTATACAAACCGATCATTCTTTTAAGAATATGAATAAACATTATTGAGAATAAAATAAGTTTGAATACAATGACTATTCATATTCTTTTGATTTTTGACAACACAAGATGCTTTTTATTGGAATTGAATCAAAATTCCTAAATTATGAAAGCCTCAAATAATTTTTACAAATAAAAAATAAAAAATACAACATGTGGTGGCTGGCAGAACACCTCATATGGTCAAACCAGCCCCGGTGTTATCGAAAGTAGTTGCAACCACCCCTCGACAACATTTGTGGGGTGGCTGTGACCACCCTCTAGCCACTTGGCCACTCCCAATAACACTGGTGTCGTGTTAGGGTGGGCGGTCACACATAAAAACATTAAGAAGTTTTTTTTACATAAATATTGGGTTTGAAGAAAAAAAAAACTAATTATTTTTTTAGAATTTCATTTTGTTCTTTCAGAAATAGTTACTCCTCTTTGTAAGAGAATAACCATCCTCCTTGGTGATGATGTGAAATTAAACAAAAGAATGGTTATTTCAAAGAAATATTCATGTCATTTCAAGAGTCTATTTCGCATGCCAAACGTGATTTAGTATTTTCTTGTTGTTTACTTTTTGTGTTTATAATCTTATCTTGCCTTAAAAAAATAAAAAATAAATAAAAAATCTATCATAGAGCTTGAGCCATGCATGTTAAACTCCTATGAATTTTGTTTTTTTTTTTTTACATAAACATATTACAACGACAAATAAAAAATACAAACACAGCAGGGCCTGGGCAACCCAAAATTTAA
This sequence comes from Alnus rubra, assembly GCA_028654335.1. Taxonomy (NCBI): domain Eukaryota; kingdom Viridiplantae; phylum Streptophyta; class Magnoliopsida; order Fagales; family Betulaceae; genus Alnus; species Alnus rubra. Next base: position 15,782 of record JAJPGS010001230.1, on the reverse strand, counting down.
ACTAAGAATGTAAATATGCAGGGGCAATGCTTCCAAAGATGCGGGCCATTTGGCTCGAGGCATGGATGCCATAAAGCCGATATCATCAATAAAGGTGATTTGACAAGTATAATGAGTCACAAGGACCCAAATACCAAAACAGGGGTAGAGGAAAACAACAAAAAATATCCAGAAAAGCAAATAAACAAACACAAAAACAGCAGCAGCAAGTCAGACAGTGGCAGGGTGGAAGCCCTCCCGGGAGGCGTGTGAGAAACACGCGCCGCCCAAGGACGGCCTCTCAGTAGTGGGAAACGGCGAAATTGTTCGAAACCACCGGGGTTTGGTGCGGAAAGTGGAGGAGGGTGCTGGCGGAAGCTCCACGTGCCAGTTGAGTCCATGAGCTTTTTGGCGTGTGGGAAGCACGCGCCATCTTCCAGGTGACGGAGGAGAAGGGGTAGACCACCGGCAGATTCTAGAAACTCCATCGAACCCATTGCTGAGGAGCATGTCTTGAGAGAGAGGAAGGTAGTGAGCAGATCTAAAACCAAAAAACCGACTCCAAACTCCAAAAACATGGTGGATGAAGGGGAATAGGCGAAAAACAAGCCTATTGGTTGGAGGAAAGCAAGAAGAAAGCAGGAAAATGGCAAGATAAATCCGGTGCAAAGCCGGCTCAGTGGTGGAAAACCGAAGCAAAGCCAGCTTGGTTGTTTGAGAGAAAACTCTTAGACTTATTTAGGTATGGGTTAGGGGGTGGTTGTGGGGAGGGGGAAAGGATTGTAGAAAACGAAGGGGAGGGAAGCTTTAGAGGGTGCACCAGTAGAAAACGAAGGGGGGATATTCTAGAGAGAAGTTGGAGCGTCTCTCACTAACCCGTCTTCTAATTAAGTTTAGACTCCTATGAATTAATTGAGATGAATAGGTCTTAGGCTCCATTTGTTTTGGCAGAAAATATTTTTTGAAAAAAAAATTCTATATTTTTTAGTATTTGGTACGGCGTAAAATATTGGTCAACTTGAAAATGTTTTTAGTAGGCCAAGAAAAATAATCTTCATGAGGCGTAAAATGGTTTACGCTTCTCATCTGCGTAAACTATTTTCTGCTGCTCTACCACACCTCCGGATGAGCTATTGTGAGTGGGTCCCTTATAAGGCTTACTTGTCCGAACAAATCTTAGATTATTCAAGTAGGTGTTGGGCTGCCTGAACACTTGCTTGGAGGTCCTCTCACAAATATTTGCCCAAATTGCGAGCAATATGAGCAAACAATTGTACAAAATTTCAATCCCACTCCTAAATGCCTTCTATTCTCACTATTTTTCTCTGCATCTCATTTTTATCATCTCTTTCTTCCTTACATCTCTTAAGATTAAAAGAAAAGTAATATTTACTGGTTTTCTGTACGACCCAAATACCGAAAAATATTTTTAACTGAAGACATTTTAAGCTGAAACAAACGGAACTTTAATTTAAATTAGATTTGAATGTGCCCACTTATCAAACAATATACTTTTACAATTAATGGTTCAAAAGATCTCTAGGTTTCAAATTTTAAAAAATTATTATTATTATAATTTTGAGTTTTACCTAGATTTTTCCATCATATTTTCCATTAATTTCTTAACAAAAATCATGTCAAATATCAATCATACCCCTAATTTTTTATTTTTTTATTTTTTTTAAAAAAACTTTAGGGTTAGGACGTGGTTAGACTACCCCGAAATTTTTGGTGGTGGGATGGCCAGCCCTTGCCACCCCCTACCAGATCTCAAGGTGAGTGAAAGGCATCATCTTTGAGCATAGATAACAAGCACGCAAGTTGCAGAGTAAAGCTCGAGGCAATGAGAGAGTGATTTGTTGAGGGAAAGCTTTCGAGCTTCAAAAGCATGATAATTGGAAGAGGCAGGGTTCAAGGCTGTCAGTGGAATAAGGGGTTTAGATCTTCTTTTTCTTTTTCTTTTGCTTTCTCTCTCTTTATTTTTTATTTTTTAATTTTGTCCTTTTTCTCAGGTGGTGTTTGTTTCGGGTACAAGTGGCCAAGGGCTACAATCCGAATCGGGTCGGCAGGCCCGGCTGGGCTCTTTGGACTTGGTTATATGCATAATATTCAGAGTTTATAACTTGGTTTTTTTTGAGTAATTTTACCTTAAAAGGTGAAATGGGTTATAGCTAGTTTGTTGCATATTAGAGGAATGCAATTAACAACAGGGAAAATCTAAGTTACCATCTAAGTTATAATACTGTCCAGGGTGTTTTACATTCTAGAAAACATATGGAATGAGGGCCTTGACATCCTCACTGAAATCCTCAAATTTGGAGAGGTACCATCTCCTAGTGGCATAACTCCTTCCCATCAGGTAAAAGATGGTGCCCAGAGTGAAAGAGAAAGCATACGATGTCTGAGAGATAAATGAGACCCCTAAGAAACCCATAATTTCGAAAAGATAGTGTGGGCATATCACTAACTCAAATAAACCACCATTTGGAATCCTGTATTCTCTCTCACCCTCTCCCCTCAGCTTGGAGAGGAGGTAATGGTGGTAAAAGTTGCCGCTGATTCCAATAAGAAACAACAAAATTCCAGGATACTTCAAATCAACTGGTGGCTCTGAAATCCCTTGCGTTAAGGTTTGGGCATAGATAATGCTTGCAGTGGACACAAAGTAACCAAGAGAGATAGAAATTGCAGAATCAAGAACCGTCCCGCCACTGTATTTGTGAACAAATAGCACCTATAAAACATATTTGACCATTAATTGGCTTTCATAATCCACAGCACAAGCACAACAAACATAACAAATAAGAGCAAAGAAGAAGATCAAAAATCAAGACATGCAGAATTTAAGGTGGTTTAGCAAGATTGTTTATATCCACAAGTAAAAGTGATGTTTCTTCATCATTATTTTCAAGAAAAATAAGATTCACAATTACAAAAAATGAGATCAGAATTTACGGTCGGATCACTAGGATTCACAATCCTAGTCAATCCCTTTTACTGATTGGAATGATTTTATTGAAATGATATAACATTCCTTCTATTGCTTGCACAGTTGCACCTACCAAAAAAGGAGACGTAGCCCTAAGTTTAGGGACTCACAACAATCCTAAAAAGGACTAGGATCTGTAGTTTGCTGCTTGTTTGTGATCATGTGTGATAAAAGCCACGATACATGAGGCTTAAGGGAGAAGATAAGGATAAAAGCTCAACTGAAGAAAGAGAGTTGCTGAAGAAGGGGAAACCATGAGAAGATATCGGGCTATGCTGTGGATTGAAGGATCATAGGCTCTTGTTATTCTATTTTATCGATAAGGAGTGTTGGGTTGTATCTGCTAAGCATAAACAGGCAGGTAGGCTTTAGGTAGAAGGGGACGGGTAGCATGGGAGATTCATTGAGTAATTTTGTCAAACACTTGTCTTGTGGCTTCTGTCTTCCTCCCTAATTGTTTCAACAGTTAATATAACAAAATCCATAACATTTTCCATGCCGATTGATTAAAAGCAAAGAAAATTTGTCGTAAGACATCAAAATCCCTTCTGGGTAAGTGTCACATCAACCAAAGTTCTAACGTACCTCAAAGATCCTCTTGAAGAAATGAAGGGTTAGAGCCGAAGCAAGCAACAGAAATCGAGCATTCTGATGCGTGAAAAACACCAAGGATGCGAGACCGGCAAGAAATGCGGGAGTATAAGCAACAAGCATGCCTGTTCTGCTAGAAAGTTTAATTTGCTTTCTTCCGGATTTTCGAAGATTTACATTCCAAAATTTGGAATACTGTAAGTTCTCTCCTCTTACTTCGGAGAACCCAAGATTAGCTGATGATATTAAGCTAATCACTGACATGGCCGTGATGAAAAAGGAAGGGGGTGGTGGGAAAATAAATCTTAGCAAGAAGGAGACCACCATAGCAAACACTCTTTGCTCTCTCTCTCTACACCCTCACCTGCTTTGCCTGTAGAGTTCAATGTTCCAACATCCACTCAGGTGGACTAGGAGGAGATATTGGCGATGATGTTGGTCACACGTCACCTATGTATTTATTGATTTTATTCTTAGGGATAAATGAAAAATTAATCTTGTGATTTACTTAATTTACAAATAGTTCTATGTGATATCAAAATGAGTTAAGACCTCATTTGTCGACCAGAATGTTGCCAATATAAAATACTAACAGGTATGTACTCTCTCTCTCTAGACAACCTGCTCCCCCGTTGGTGCCGCTACTGCCACCATTGCCACAACTCCTTTCACCTTAATTTCCAGCATCTTGATCATATTTAGGTGTTGTACTATATAATAAAATATTATTTAGTAATATTATTTTTGCATGTGCATGATAATGTAAAATGCGTACATGCATGATGCTTAAAACATTGCTGAATTGTTGTGTTGGATTTGAGTATTATATGGATGCATAATTTTATGGGAAGAAAAACAATGGAAATGTACGTTACAAAAATATCTGTGCATTATTTGTGTTGGACGAATATGCATTTATTTTTATCCTAATTATAGTTTGATTGTATTTCAGTTTGATTTTTGGGGTTTGGTTTTAGGGTGTTTATTAAAAAATGTTTTATTTGGTCTAAATAAGATTTAGGGTTCGGAGTTAGGCAGGCTTGGCAATTCGGGTTCACGGGTCGGGTTCGTGTCAACCCGACCGACCCGATTACATAATCGGGTCCAACACGAACACTACCCGATTATTATTTAGGTTGAATTCTTAAACCTGAACATGACCCGTATATCAATCAAGCTACCCGAACACGACCCGGATAACCCATTGGCAGGGGATCGTGGTCCCGCCCTAGTGTTGAATTTGCTGATGCCCATACTCCTCCTCAGCCTCCCTTAGAAGCTCACCAACAGGGGATGGTTAAAGTAAATCACGGGCACCAAAACTCTATGAAAGCCACCATCTTGTTGCCCTAAGTACACGGCTAGGTGTCCCTTTGGTACCGCCACCTTCTTCGCCCTATCCAGTGACTCGTAGCCCACGGGTACATACCCGACCCGGGTTTTCTATAGCACAGAGTTCTCGCTCCGTTTGTTAACCGCCGACCCTAGGTGATGAGTTTTGAGATGGGCTTAGGATTGCTCGACAACGGGTTTGTCCGCCAGTATCCGGGCCGGGCCCGTACTTTGTGGAGGAGCCATTTTGAGGCCCAGACTAGTCGTTTTCTGAGCTTGAAGCCTCTGATCTTTCTCATGTCTGTGTTTTGTTGAGTGAAACAAAATGGGGTTTTCACTGAAAGGAGCAGGGCTTCGTGAGGGTGTGGGGGTGTTTAGGAAAAGGGCCATGGGTCGATGACGAACATGGTGAGGCAGAAGAGGGCAAGGGAGACTTCAGAGAGCAATGTGGGTATGTTTGACATGGCAGAAAATCGCTATTCCAAAGAGAGTATTTCATCCAAAAAGAGCTAGGTTTCACCATTTCCTGATGTTTCTATTTTTATTTTTTTATATATATATCTAACCGTATTATAATTGTGTCTGGCGGGTCACCCGCGGGATAACCCGCCAGACACGATTATAAACGGGTCATAATTGGGTTAAGCCGATTACCCCAAACTCAAACCTTGTATTTTCGTGTCGTGTTCCTGTTAGATTCGCGGATCGTTTCAAAAATTGTCAACCCTAGCGTTAGGGGTTTATGGTGGCTGGTTTGTGTTTATGATGGTTTAGGTTATTAAGTATTCATGCATGCATGGTTTGATGTTACTTGTTTGGTGTTTGTGTTTATAGTTTTGGCTCGTTTAGGCATGGTATGTACATACATACCACACCATGCTCGTGCTGCAAGAATGTTTATATATAAATCAAAGTATTTAAGTTATATTTAGTATATTACATATGTACCAAACCTTAAAACCCCTAGCTAGTTAATTCAAAAAAAGCAATAATATTTCAAAATTTTACGTGCTCATGCTGCATGCAAGAATGCTTGTATTCCATTCAACATATATACACATGTGATGTCTCTAATATTTTGCATATGTTTAATTTAGATACAGATACCAGTGGTAATTTACACGTTAGAGATGTTGGGATCCCAACGCAATTTGGGCAATAACCATTGGGGAGAAGGAGGTTGTAAATTTTAATACGACATGGTAGCCAATGGGCACAAGCGTGCTGAAATTTTGAAGGCTGAGAGCAAAATATGTCAAAAGCGAAACGTTTGTCGGAATAAGCGCCCCAAACTGGAGGAATGTATCACCTCAACTAAAGGAAAATTTGTGGACCACACTAATGGTATGTAAAACAAGTTTTTTGAAAGCTGAGAACAAAATATGTCAAAAGTGGAAAGTTTTTCGGGATAAGCGTTCCAAACCGGAGGAATGTATCACCTCATTGAAGGAAGATCTATGGACCACGCTAATGGTATGTAAAACAAGTTATTAGTTTAATTTGTTATGGTTTTATTTCATTGAACATATATTATGACATGAACATAGTATTTAATTGTTTTTTTTACTAATTTGTAGAAAAAAAATTATACATCCTACCTGATGCACTAATAGAAGCGATCAAACGAATAGTTACAAGTATAGGGTGAAGAGAGATCTTCATATATAGACCGGTGATACCCGTGAATCAATTCTACAATCAACACCAAATATCGAGATTTTTAATGCTGAGGGCACACAGACAAGCATCGACACATGGTTGATGACGGATGATCCGATAATTATATCAACAAATGTCACGTACAACATATCTTATGTCTTTAAACTTTCAATAGTGTATGATATCGTATTTGTTTATAACGAAAATTATCTAGACAATGGCTGAAAAGAACAGACAAGCCAAACAATTCACAAGATTATTCACACATCTGGCTTGAAGAATTACGCCAAAGTTGCGAAAGAGTTTGTATGTTGCTTTCATTCATAAGATATATATATATATATATATATATATATATATATATATATATATATATATATATATATATATATATATATATATATATATATATATATATATATATATATTCAGTTTCTAACATTTATAACTAATTTTGGTTAATTTATATTGTTTGTTTTCGTAGGAGATACAGAAACGGGCACCAGGCCACCTATCCAAGCTGAAGTTTTGTGGCAACCCACATAAAAAGGGATGGGACGACCAACACTCAACCGTCTTCAGAGATAATTGTATATGTTTAATTTAATGATTTAGCTGGTGTGTTGTTAAATTTATTATATATATTGAATAGTATAAGTATTTACTAAAGCAAATAAGTGTTTAATAATTAACACATTTAATATATGTCACGATAAGTTTAAGGAGCTCATGGATAAGGACAGTGCAAGAAGGAACCCGATATCTCGACAAGGTTCAATACTATGGGCCGAGGATGATGCATATGCAAGGGCAATGGAAAGGCCAGAATACTCAGGCCGTGTTCGTGGAACGAGGCTTTGGCCACTACCTTTTAGATAGTGACAAATCGTATTGGTATTCTTTTCAATGTAGGTGGGATATCGAAGTTTGTAAATGATGTAAACACTATTCATATGGTTTTATCAATTGGACTTGATCGGTTTGTGATTGTAGGTAACTTATCTATTATGTTTGGAATTACTTTAAACGTTTTGGAGTTTGTGTTATATATGTTTAGAATTGAGTAACGTTACGTTGATACGTCATCTTATTTGTTATTGTTTTGCTTATGTCTTGATGTGCATCAAACCATAGTAATCGTTTTTGAGTGTATGGAATTCGGATTATGAGTAAATGTGATCATTATGAGTGTATGAATATATAAACATTATTCTAGCTATATGAGGTATTACCAGAAAAAAAAAAAAAAAATAATGATTTTTTTTAGTCGTTTTTCATATAAAACGACTCCAACTGTTTGAGTCTTTTTAGGTCTAAAACGACTCCAAACTTTTGGAGTCGTTTTGTACGTAAAACGACTCCAAACGATTTGAGTCGTTTTTACCAAAAAAACAACTTTGAAGGGAGTCGTTTGATCAACACTAAAACGACTCTAATCCAAATCCAAATGCTATCTATTAAATCCTTTTCTAACCGACTTAAAATGATTTGAGTAGTTTTTATGCCCAAAAACAACTAAAACAAACAATTTAAACATGTATATTTTTTGTATTGCGCCCCACATGTCCAAATGAATGTAGTATGGCGACCCCAAAATAATTAAATGGGAGTGACTGAAATTACCCTCTAACCATTTGGAAGTGACTTGACTAAACGAAGCACAGCCCCTCACGCCGAGAGGCCTCTCGATTGATCAGTTGCTCATTAAGTATATTGCTAAATAAATGTGTGCATGAGGCCTAGTCTAGAAAATAAACAATAATAATAATAATAATAATAATAATAATAATAATGAAAAAGTGAACCTTAGCTCCATCAAGATTTTGTATTCTCTGATATATCCCCATCAATGACCTATAAAAGTCATTGAATTCTTTTTTCAAACTCAATATTATGAAAGAGAAAAAACACATAATCTTTATTTAAAAAATTACTGTAACTCATATATTGTACCAAATATATCCTCTTCACAACTTCATACGCGCTTTTATTCTACCGCTGTACGTCGAAAGGAATTTCCACATGAACCTCCCCCGGCCGGTTTTCGCCTACAAGATGAATTTTTGGCCCTCAGATCTTTTTAAACAAATCTGAGCCATTAACCCGCTCTTCTCCTTTTCAAGAATAATACTATATGACAAATATAAAGAATCGGAGTTTTTTTTCCAAATTTCTTTCAACTAGGTCTCTAAAAATATCATGTATCCCTTTTTAATAAAATTTCTTCTAACTTCATCCTTGTAATAAAAAAAAAAAAAAGAATGTGTGAAAATGATACTGTTAAATCACCACTTATTCTAAAAGTTTAAACTGATAAGAAGAGATAAATTTAATCACTTAATATATTAAAATAAAATATATTATATTAAAGTGTTAAAATATTAATTAAGTGATTAAATTTACCTATTTTTATTAGCTTAAAATATATTTTATTTTAATTTATTAAGTGAATAAATTTATCTATTTCTATCGACTTAATCGTATAAGATAAGTAAATACGTTATCTTGTTCTTTTCTTTCATTACTAATGAAAGATGGTGGCACCAAACTCTTCAATCTGCTGATCGACGTCACTTTCAAAGGAAGAGGGTGGCAACACGCTGCATTAATTTCTCTTTGACAAATTCCAATTGGTATACTCTAAGGAACTTTTTTTATAACAAGCGAGCCGAGAACGTGAGCGGTGAAAAATTCGTATGTTATAAATGAAAAATATATTTTGAGCGGAAGAAAAGAATAATTCCATCCTATAAAAATAGATATGGTTTTTTGTAATCTCAAAAAATAATTTTTGACTACTTTATCTATGTGATAAGGTGGCCTTTCTACCTGGTTTTAGGATATATATATATATTTTTTTTAAAAAAAAAGTAAAAGTAAAAATAAAATGTTATTACGTGAACAACAATGGTCAAGAGTTATGTTTTAGGATAACAATGTATTATATCTTTAATTCTTAATTACTTTTCTATGATTGGAATATTTATTTGAGCCTTATCTTACTTTCTTTTTTTTTTTTTTTTTTTTTTTATCATCCATGAGGATCTATTTGATAAATTAAAAATTCCAGGAAGTTTCTTTGATAATAAGTGGAAGCACACAATATGATATTGATATTTCCTTAAATGTCACCAATTATTATAAGTGAAAAATAATGAGCAACTAAAAGAAACAAGAAAAGAACATAAAAACACGAAAAAAGTATTCTCAAACTAGCATATATATGATTTAGCAGGTTTCTAGAAGATAAGGGTTTACATGATAATTGACTGTGTTATCCTTTGCACTGTACTACTCCAAATATAAAAAAAAAAAAATTTATTGCTCCGTTTCTAATGGCGTAAAATGATTTCTGAAAAATGATTTTGGTATTTTTCGGTGTTTGATAGAGGCGAAAATAATTATCAGCTGAAAAATGATTTATGTTTGACAAAAAATGCTTAGTAAATTTTGGAAAATGATTTTCGCTTTTTAAAAGGGTAAATCATTTTCCGAAGATGTCAGACACATTCGACCCCTTTTAAACGACGTAGTCAACCAACCGAAATCTTGCCGGTACCGAAATCTGACAACATCCGGTCAATGTCGCCAAAATTCGGCGTCGGAATCCGATCAGCCCAAATTCTTGTCACTTTTGCCAGAATCCGACCAACCTAGATTCTAACAAAACTGCCCGAATTCCTGCCTTTATCTCGGAATCTGGCTATAGTAGCAGGAATCCGGTAAAAGTGGCCGAAATCCTATCGGCCAGTGACGGAATCTCGTCACCGATGATTTTTATATTATTTTACATTAATGTTTATATATTTTGAATAAAAATTGATTTTTATAGGTTAATATGATTGAATGAAAATATACAAAATATTTGTAATTTCATACGCGCCAAACATCGAAAAATGCTTTCGGCGAAAAATATTTTTCAGAAAAATTACTTTCCTGAAACTATTTTACGACAAAAACTATTTTACGTTGAAATAAACTAAGCATATAAGAAAAATTCTAAACCTTCTACAGCCCCCCTCCCGGGCGGAATAAATATTTTTTTTAAGGGTTTGTGGGACACGTAACAGCTCCCCCCCAAAAAAAAAAGACAAAAAAAAGGTAATTGCACCATTGGTCCCTGTGGTATGCCATAATTATTTTTTACTCCCCATAGTTCAAAAAGCTCATGGGAGGTCTTTGTGGTAAGCAATAATTACATTTTACTCTCTAGGTAGATTTTTCATCCACCAGTTTGACAGAATTTGTTAATCATACACGTCAGACCCAATAAAAAATTGACACGTGTCCGTCTAAATAAAAATATATAAATAAACTTACAGTTCATTAATCTCCTCCGAAGGTAGATTGGATGGACTGCTAGGCGGAGTTTTGAACTTTGGAGTATCGCTGGGTGGAGGTGTCGCATCATCTGATGTGTTACGCCTGGGTTTGATCCATTCCCACAGCTTCTTAAAGAGAAAAGTGGCAATGACACTAGGGACGGTCGAGACGATCGCAATTCCCATTTCTTTTGCGATATCGTACATATGTGAGCTATTGCTTAAGGAGCCCGGAGGCAGAGGAACCGCCAGAGATGGAGTAGGAAGGTCTCGCATCTTCTAGGAGAAAAATGTGGAGGGAGGGTTATGCTGACATTGAGGTTCTGACATTGAGGAGGGATAGGTGGTTAAAGAGAATGAGAGAATTCTTTTATGAATATGTTTTCACTACTTAAATTCAATTAATGCTCCGTTTGTTTCGGTGTAAAATGGTTTCCATCGTAAAATAGTTTTAGGAAAGTCATTTTTCAGAAAAATATTTTTCGTCGAAATCATTTTTCGGTGTTTGGCGCGCACGGAAAATTACAAATATTTTTTATATTTTAATTTAATCATATTAATTTAAAAAATTAAATTTTATTCACAAAATAAAAAATATTAATATAAAATAATATAAAAATATTTTTTTAAATTAGGCATTTACAAATTCCGGCAAAAATTGCCGGAATCTGACCATTTTCGCTGGATTCCGGCGAACTTTGCTGGAATCCGGCACAAAACGGCCGGATCCCGGCCAGTTTCCGGCCAGCTGGCCGGAGATTCGGCCAGAACAGCCGAATCCGGCCAGATGCCGGGGGTCCGGCTGTTCTGGCCGGAGATCCGGCCTCTCCGGCCAGTATCCCAACAAGATGGCCGTATCTCTTGCGAGATAGCCGGAGATCCGGCCACTCCGGCAAGTCTGGCCGGAATCTGGCATGGTATCCCCAGAATCCGGCGACATCTGCCGGACGTTGCCGGATTTCGGCTTAATTTGTCGAATTCTGGCACCGACCGGAGTCAGAATCTGACTTGTCGAAATTCGGCAATAGTTAACTGCTTGAATGTAAAGGTCGATTGCATTATTTAAAAAAGAATCGACTGCATCTACCATCAACGGAAAATGATTTACGCTTCATTTTTCGAAATTTATTAAGCATTTTTGGTCAAACGGAAATCATTTTTCGGTTGACCATTATTTTCGCCCCTACCAAACACCGAAAAATAGCGAAACTATTTTTCAAAAATCATTTTACGCCGAAACAATGAGGCATAAATCGTAAGTGCGTGCAGTAAAAATAAGCTTCACAAGATACGTTGTTAATAGGACAAATAACAACACGTACAATTTAATCTAGGAGGGATAGGTGGTTAAAGAGAATGAAAAAGAATTCTTTTGTGAATATGTTTTCACCCTTGAATTCAATTAAATCATAGGTGCAATAGACATAAGCTTCAGGACCCACTAGCCTCCGCAAACGAAATGTGGATTTCAGTTCGCTGCAGGCGTAACTCTGAGCAAAATCATTTTGGTGATTTCGTTAGTTTGACGAATTCACTACAAATGCTCTAAATAACACATGCAATTTAATCAGGTGGGCCCTGAGGCTCGCCAACGAAATAAATATTATTTGGGAAACTTCACAAAAGGGTACCCAACTATAACGCTTTTTCACTTAAGGGTACTAATGTAGCAAAACGTTCAATCGAGTGTATGAATTTATCAAAACCGTTCAATGTAGGGTATTCCATCACCCTCCATTCTAAATCGATGACAGAAGTGGAGTCACGTGACTTCCACGTGATTTTTAATGGCGTTTTTCCTGTTATGCCCCTTAAGAAAATGCTCAAATACACATAAAGGACAAAACTCCCAGACGACACCGTATTAACAGCATCAACCGCCAAGGATCAGTACCTGAAACATGTGTGTATAACCACTTGGGCGTTGTTCAATGTACTGGTTGGTTTTCAGAGTCCTTGTAACCGTTATCCAACCGGAGATTCCATGGGATTTCAGTACGTGTGTTTAAGATAAAGAATTTGTGTTTTTTTTTTTTTTGGGTTAAATACCTTTAAGGTCCCTGAGTTTTGACAACTTTATTTTTTAGTCCCTGAGTTTCAATTCGCATAACAGATGATACATCAATTTTGGGAAATGACCAAATTAGTACCCCGGTTAACTTCTCCGTCCAAAAATTAACGGTCCGCCACGTGTCAACCTCAGAAGTTGACACGTGGCACTATATAAAAAATAAAAAATCTTTAAAAATTAATTAAAAAATTTAAAAAAAAATTGAAAAAACTAAAAAAAAAAGGGGGGTGGCTGAGCCACCTCCCTGGCCAAAATGGGGGTGGCCGGCCACCCCATGGTGAGCCACCCCCTTTTTTTTTTTTAGTTTTTTCAATTTTTTTTAAATTTTTTAATTAATTTTTAAAGATTTTTTATTTTTTATTTTTTATTTTTTTATATAGCGCCACGTGTCAACTTGTGAGGTTGACACGTGGCGGACCGTTAATTTTTGGACGGAAAAGTTAACCGATGTACTAATTTGGTCATTTCCCAAAATTGATGTATCATCTGTGATGCGAATTGAAACTCAGGGACTAGAAAATAAAGTCGTCAAAACTCAGGGACTAAAAAGATATTTAACCCTTTTTTTTTTTTTTTTTTTGGGTACCCTTAGCCTTCTTGGCGAAAATAAAGATAAGGAATCACTTGGCGTAAGATATGAGATCGCTACCGAGTCGCTGCCGCACCAAAATGTCCTCGGACAAGGCATGAGATGTGGCTCCGTTATGCTCTGTTTATCGAGCCTAAAACAGAGGAGGATCACAGCTCACTCCTCTCCCATGTCTCTCTTCTCCCACATCTCCTGAATCTCTCCCATGTCTCTCTTCTCCCACATCTCCTGAATGTGGGAGAAGACCATAATTTTAGTAGATATAGCTTCAATTAGGGAGTTCTTATACTTTACAGTCACTGATAGGCCATGTTCTACAGGAAAGCTCAATCTTAAGTTCGTGGCATGACTATGGTTATCCTCCTCTGTTTTAGGCTCGATAAACAGAGCATAACAGAGCCACATCTCATGCCTTGAGAAATCAAATTTATTAATAAGACCAAAATTTATAATGGGCAGGGGCACTATAAGCAAGCTATTCGAAAAAACTGGTTCTTTTTTTTCGATTTCGCAGTCATGGATTTTTTAGTTTTCGCCATCAGTTACTGGTCGAGCCACTGGAATGGACTGAGATAAGAATCTCTGGAAATCTTTCCTCTCCATTTACTCATAATTGCCTTTCCCACATGAATAATGGAAGAAACTTTGAATGGAGAAGAAGAAGACAGAACAAAAACAGCGTGATCCTCAAAGTGTAAGTGAGACAGAGTGATCCTCTATTCAATGGTTGATGTGCATGCACCCATTGAATAGAGACAGAGTGATAAGTGTAATTGCATGCACTAAAACAAAGTCCTTGCATGCTAGCTACAGAATAGCAGCACTCATGATGTACGTGTTGAACTAACCTCTTGAGCAGGCTTGTCATGATATTTTGGATTCACAAATTCAGTGACACCAAACTTCTTGGTTGTCAAAGAGATTAAGAATATACCATCGTCAATACATAAAAATAGCAACTTAATAAGATTATGAAAACAAAACAAACTCACCTCGTTGGATTCATGTTCGGCCACTTCCTCTGTTTTAACTTCCATAAACAGAGTATAACTTCCTCTGTTTTAACTTCCAAATTTTTCGAACCATGCACCGCCACTAGGGCAAGAACCAAGTTTTATTGAGCCCAAGAACCTAGCTCTTCACCAGTCCTCGTTTCACACGGAACTGTGGTCTGTGGGCCCTGGGCACACACGATAGCAACGAAGAATATGCGGCTACGAAATTTCCCAAGCCGCCCTTGTTTACTGAACTCAAAAACAACGACGAAGACAAAGCTTCTTTTTTTTTTTTTTTTGAGCAAACAAGATAATAGGGTTACAAGGTTCAAAACCCAACCACAACCACAGTACAGAAAATCTAATAATGTCTAGCTTGCCCAACCAAATATTTAATTGCCATTTTCACGTGGTTTTGTTGTTTTTCGATCTATGAGCTCTCTCTCTCTCTCTCTCACACACACACAGAGACAGCGCGTTACGCCATGAACAGAGACATGAGAGATTGACAGGCACTAGGGTTTAAAGGAGAGTACAGACAAGCGATTTTGGGCATCATACGCTAGCTGCCTACCTCGAAAGGAGGAGATTTAGTATGATCCCCGAGAGCAAATATGTGTACGTACTAGGGTGGAATCGTGCGATCGCAGTTGGGGAATGTGTTCCACGCGTAGAATAGAGGGTTTCTGTACCGCTCTTCTTTTCTCTGCACTGACACCATTACGTGTAAGGAGGAGATATTTCTGATTTCTCTTGGGGAGCGACCCACCTCACTGGCGAGCTGGTTTTATGTTCTTTTCTAGAAATTTTCGAAATAATGCAAATTAAACCAGTCCTGCTTTCCGTCGACGTCGGTTCTCTTGTTCATGTTGACGTCGGCCTTCTTGCAGACGATGTTGGTGAAGCGGCTGCCGATACCTTTGATGGAGGTGAGAGCAAACATTATCTTCTGCTTTCCGTCCACGTTCGTATTGAGGACACGCAGTATGTGCTGGAACTCCTCATTCGCCACCAGAGACATTTTGGACTTGCAGAGACGGAGCCTACGAAAGAGAGGATTCGGAGGCAGAAAGCGCAGCAGTGCGGGAGGTCTGAGGTTGAAGACAAAGCTTCTGATCCTTGGCGGTTGATGCTGTTAATACGGTGTCGTCTGGGAGTTTTGTCCTTTATGTGTATTTGAGCATTTTCTTAAGGGGCATAATAGGAAAAACACCATTAAAAATCACGTGGAAGTCACGTGACTTCACTTCCGTCA
>JAJPGS010001229.1:0-105805 GCA_028654335.1 Alnus rubra | reverse complement strand
TAAATTGCTACAATTTTTGTATTTCACAAAATTTCTTATTTCCAACGTTTATTAGGTCAAAACTATCCATCAATAAAAATACGAAACTCTGTTGTCACAAAGTTGGATAAGGGTTGTTTTGTAATTTTCCTTTTCAATGCTTCAACCCTACTTTTATTTAAGACCGATAAAATGATCCGACAGTAGTGGAAGCAGTGGCAACTTGGAGGGCTGTTAATATTTGTTGCAAGATGGGGTTTCAGCGGGTGATCTTGAAAGGCGACTCATTGATCACTGTCTCAGCTCTATGCAAGGATTCTCCATGCTAGAGCAGCTTTGACCAATCGATTGAGGATACTAGAATGTGGCTTCATAGTCTCTAATCGTTTGAAGTAAGGCACATTCGTAGGGATGCAAACACAGTAGCCCATCAAATAGCAAAGTTAGCTTTGATGTAGATGTTAGACCGTATGTAGTTGAAGGAATGTCCTTCCTCTATCTAGAATACTGTTATTGCTGAGCAAGTCTTTCTTTATTGGTTAATGTCTTAATGATATTCATATCTTCTATATATATATATAAGCCCAATAAAGGATGACATGGCCGACTAGCATGTTAATATGATTAAATAATTAAATTTAACATTTTATTTTTATAAACTTAAGCTTATTTAACGTATTTGTTATGAAATTTAACTTGTAACTTGATGGTTCAATCGCTAGACTCATCCAATTGTATTACAATCTCCCATCTCAACATTTTCCTAGTTCTCAAGTTGCTCATTGCAATTTTGAAAAATTTTATTATAAAAATTATGATCTATCATCTTCTCGACGTTTGTTTTGGACAGAGGAGATGGCCGACTACCCCTACCTTTTTTTTTTTTTTTTAAAAAAAAATTCTTTTTTTTTAAAAAAAATAATAATTTTAGATTCATATTTTTTTTAAAAAATAATTTTGATCCAATGGTGATTTTAAGAGCCACATCAATTTTGGGAGGACAAAAGAAGGACAAGGGGATGATACGTAGCATTCCTCTTTCTTTTATACTTTATTGTAAAATATATTTGTCATTTTATTATTGCTGCTGACGATGGATTGATAATTTTCGTCAAAATTTGAGACAATAGTTGGGATGGGAAATGATTTGTCGTTTTTGCCCAACTCCAAAAAGCTATTTGTAAATAGGTGAAACTCCGTGGACTCATTTGGCATTTTTCCTAAACAAAAAGAGATTAGGGCCTCAATTCAACAAAAGTTGAACATCTCTTTTTGACATGGACACTTGAGAATTTGTTCCTAAGCATGCGGAATAAAAGGCAGTCCATTGAAATACCATCAATATATAAATAAAAAGGTAGTGCTAAGGTGACATTTCACCATGCAATCTCTATTTTTAATTCAACAGGGAATTTGTTGGTTTATGTATTATAAGCATATAAACGCATGCAAAGGGTCCAATAGCTTCTCATTATCGGTCACAAAGTAGATGATAGATGTGATGAGTATTCTATTATTAGGCGGTTTGAATTTTACAAAAATTAGAACAAAATTCGTGCTCTGAACGAAATTTTTCATTATAATTAAATTTTAAAATTTAAATACGTTTTTATTGTATTTTTCATTATAGGTTAAAAAAGACTTGTAAAATAATATATCATATGATTCACTTGAAATATATGGACTAGTTCATTTTACTTGAATGATTGGTTTTCTCCTTAAATGACTGGTTCAATGTTTAAAAAATATAGGTTCACGTCACGTGTCATAATTCTAGGCTAACTTTAAGTTAGAACTCGGCTTATATATATAATGTTTTACTTAAATGATCGATTTTTTACTTAAAGGAAGAGAGAGAGAAGTAGAAATTAGTGAGAATTTAATGATAGTAAAATTTGACATTTCTATTACTTTTTTATTTAATATAAGAGAGTTAATTATGCATATTAAATACACCGTTTATTTCACTTGAAATATGGACTGGTTCAGTTTTACTTAAATGATTGGTTTTCTACTTAAATGACCGGTTGAATTTTAAAAAATATGGGTTCACGCCACGTGTCATAATCCTAGGCTAACTTTAAGTTGGAACTCGGCTTTTATATAGATGATTCGGGCAATTTAAGAGGGTTGTAGAGCTGTTTGTTCTGAAGTCTGAGCAGTCTAACATGCGAGATCCACTTACCGGGACATGTAGGATGTGTTTGACATTACAATTTCATAAACAAAAAGGGTTGTGGAGCTGTCTGTTTTGAAGTCTGAACAGTCTAACATGCGAGATCCACTTGCCGGGACATGTATGATGTGTTTGGCATTAGATTTCGTAAACAAAAAGTGCAATTTTAAATTAAATTACAAAAAAAATAATGCGTTTTCAAAAAATTATGATTTGAAAAATGTAAAAAATTTACATTTTTAAATCGCATGCAATTTGGTGTTTAATGTACTTTTAAAAATTATATTTTTAAATCGTAAACTCAAATAGACCTATAAGCCTGCAACGCCTCAAATTCGGGCACCCTAATCACAGCCACTTCGATGATAGAAGTTTTTTAATGTGCAAGTTGATCATCTAGATGATCGCTTTAGCCAATTGGTACCCACCGGCCGGGAAGGCTAGTGCTGCTGCATGTTCACCAACCTTTTATAATTATATAATGTAAGAAAATATATAGAAGCAGGACGCCTTGTGGATTCATGACGTTGATGTTCCACTTGCTTTTAGGTGCTGATCATGGCGGGTGGCAGTATCTATTCCCCCACCCACACCACTACTTGGACCAACAGATCGACAAAGCCATGTCAACGTTGTTTATTCTTCACCCTGTCTGCCAGCTTCTCTCTTTCTAAAACCCCAACACTCAACGTACACTGATGACACTGATCATCAGTCCGAGAACATGTACAGCAACATGGGAGACAATAAGGAGGACGACAGAGAAGGAGAACAGGGAGGTTGTCCGAAAATTCCGAAGCTACCAATACAAGGGAAGAGGAACATACTCATTACAAGCGCCTTGCCTTACGTCAACAACGTTCCTCATCTCGGAAATATCATTGGGTGTAAATATTTCCTCCCTCAACTTCTCGATCTCTATCTTCTTCTTCTTCTTCTTCTTCTTCTTAATTACACTTTTTTTTTCATATCCCTAATTATTATACACATGTACTTAAATGAAAATGAGTGATTGTTCAGTGTGTTAAAGTATTAATTAAAGGATTAAAACTTACAACTTTCTATGTTTAAGCTTTTAGAATAAGTGATGATTTAACATGATATTAGAGTCAGAAGTCATGATTTCTGAGCTCTCGGCAGCGATACTCCCTTTTTGTTAGAAAATTAATTAAATTTATTATTTTCAACTATTTTAAGCTTTTGAAATAATTAATAATTTAATATAGTAATTCTGAGTATTTAAATTAAACATTTATATCACATGATAACAAATTGTAAAAGAGTAGTTGTAGGTATAACATTTTTCATTTACAATTTTAAGTACCCTCCAAAATATGGGGTTTGTGTGGTGTACAAATTACAATCCTTCTTTTCCTTTCTAATATTTTTTTTCCTCATTCTTTCTTAGAGTTTACATGACTCTTATATATCTTTGACATTGGATGTAAAAGTTGCTGTTTCCATGACTATTTGAGGTGTGTCATGAGTCCAGTTCCTTGAGAATAAAGCTCATGTGGGCTTAGGATTCCTGCAGTGACGTGAAGCCACATGAGGGGATTTATATATATATATATTTATCATAATGAATTCGTTAAATTCATAGTTTTTGTGAGAAAAATTACGTTTTGATTTCTAGAGAGGTAATTCATTGTGTTCTTTCTATTCTTGGTATAGATCTCAGGTTTTGGACATAAACTTAGAAGACATTATAACCTATTTTATTATTATAGTGGATTTATAAGGAGTTGTCCCTTCGTATTTCCTTCAAGCTAACAGGGTTTTGCATGTAGATCTTGGTATTTTTGTGTGATTGGACTGTGTTCTTAGCTTTGCAATTTCAATACGAACATTTTTTGGGTTTACATCGAGACTATTTAAGTAGTGGCCCAACAGGTTAAATGTTGTATGCTTAAATACAGGTGTTCTAAGTGCTGATGTCTTTGCTCGATATTGCCGTCTTCGTGGCTACAATGTGATATACATATGTGGAACTGACGAGTATGGAACAGCAACAGAGACAAAGGCTTTGGAGGAGAATTGTACCCCACAACAGATTTGTGACAAGTATGTTATTCATAGGAGCATGTTTTATGATTTCAGCTGAAGCTTTGGTTATTTAAGGTTTCCTTTCATTTGCATATCTAGAAACAGAATATGTAACTGATTTGCTGATGGTCACTGTCTAGCATACGATCATAAAGAGGAGAATTTGTATAAAGATATACAAAGTTTGTAATGAATTTTTTTTGTCCTTCTTTTTTTGGAGAGATTATGGCATAGACAAAATGGTCTTACTTTCACTTTAATTTTTGAAGATGCTACTGAGTTTCTTTTTAGGTCTCTCATTCTGTGTTATAATGTATTTTGAATACTAAATTCTCTCTATAGAGTCTCTTTGATACTGTTAGCATTCCCCTATTCCTCTTAAAAATCTTTGCTCTTGGTTAATGGCTTCAATAATATGGTGGTAAATTGTATCTCTTAGCTAAGTGATCACCTTGTCCTTGTGTTTGCTTTACAGATATCATGCAATTCATAAGGAAGTTTACAATTGGTTCAACATAAGTTTTGATGAATTTGGGCGCACGTCGACTCCTCAACAAACCGATATTTGCCAAACAATTTTCAAGAAACTGATGGAGGACAATTGGCTTTCTGAAAGCATGATACAACAGGTACAAAGTTCTGCTCAGATGCTATAATGGTTTTATGTGCTTGTAAAAGTGATCCTTTTCTTCTCTGGCTCTCATTCTTTTTTGTGTTGCGAATTTGAAGCATTATTTACTCTTTAATGAATTTTAATTTCAATAAAATTTCAGTTTTATTGCGAGACGTGCGATCGTTTCTTGGCTGATCGACATGTTGAAGGCACCTGCCCATTTCCAAATTGTAATTATGATTCTGCACGCGGGGACCAATGTGATAAGTGTTGTGAGCTGCTAAATTCAACTGACCTTAAAGATCCTAGATGTAAGGTATGTGTCTCCTCTGCAGTATCTCAAGTGCAGCCATTTTCCCTTCCCTTTGTTTAATGGTCTAGCAAATTTGAATTGGAAAATATGTACTTTCTTTTGAACATGTCTCTGGTCTCATAATTATGCTGTACTCAACAGGTATGTCGTAAAACTCCACAAATTCGTGATACAAACCATTTATTTCTTGAGCTCCCTATGCTGAAGGATAAATTAGAGGAATATATCAACAACATGTCAGTTGCAGGATCCTGGAGCCAGAATGCCATTCAAACTACTTATGCATGGCTTAAAGGAGGGCTGAAACCCCGCTGTATTACAAGGGATCTTAAGTGGGGGTTCCTGTTCCACATGAGAAATTTAAGGATAAGGTTAGCATGTAAATTATTGTGAAATTTGGAGATTCATTGTTTCTCTTTGTAGTGGCTTTCTGTGGTAATCTTAAAGAATTTTTCAGGTTGACATCAGTCTTTTTGCTTTCACTGATTGATAATTTGTTCTCCAATTCATTATGGTCAGGTTTTTTATGTATGGTTTGATGCGCCTATTGGTTATGTCTCGATCACTTCATGCTACACACCAGATTGGGAGAAGTGGTGGAAGAACCCTGAAAATGTGGAGCTGTATCAGTTCATGGGAAAGGATAATGTGCCATTCCACACTGTAAGAGCTTTTCATCACTTCTACTATGAATTTCAAATTTATATTTGTTAAAACTACTACTGCTTGTGTTCTTTGTGCGTGTCTTCTTACTGCCAATGCAATAAATTATTTTGTCCATGATAACATCATCTACATGGGCTTGTAATAATTGTTCCTACACATACATCCTAAATCTAGTGGACTTTTTATTTCCCACCAACTATTCAGGCAACATATATATATAGTGTACACCATTCACCCCTATCTGATGCACTCATACTAGTCAATATACATGGATATTTTATTGTTATATATTTGTGTGTGTGTGTGTGAATGTTCCCTCATTTGCATGTGTATGTTCATGGCTATAAAAGTCAGTCAAGTTCAGTCGGAACAGTCAGGCTCAGGCTCATGCAATAGTAAGACTGCTATTATTTTTGAGTGCAGGAGAGTAGTGATATTTATATATATTAATTTCGGAGTCTTTGGTCTCTCCTTAGAGAACACCCCTATTTATATGTTATCCTGAAAAAATGAATCCAGAATATAACCCAATGTTCCAAGCTTAGTAAGATAAACATTATATTTTCATCCTTTGGCAAGTACAAAGCATGGATGTACTGCATGTTAGAATATAGGATTGCCATATTCAGTTTGATATGTTCCTTATCAACGTATTTACCATAGTTGGTTTCTTATTACCTTGTTTGTATTCACTCCACCTATCACATTTCCGGATTTCCCCTAAAAAAAAATGGGTCATTTGTATTGTTAAGACATCCAAGATAATAAGAGCAAAATGTAGCCCTTAGGGCAATTCTTAAATGGTGGACTTAGGTCTCTAAGGTCGAACCACCCGAAAATCCTTGTGTCTTTTATTCATCTTCTTCCGCTACACTCTCTTCCATTTACATCTCATTATGATTTTCGACACTGATATTTGCAAAGGGTGAATTCTTGGGATTTAGTATTGTTACAGGATAAAACATTATTTTACTATGTCAAGGCTAGGAAGATTATTCCCACAATCTACTTTTCTGCTTTCTGATAATCTAATTCCAGGTGATGTTTCCATCCACACTTATTGGAACTGGAGAAAACTGGACATTGATGAAGAGCATTAGTGTTACAGAATATTTAAACTATGAAGCAGGTATATCTTAGCTATCAAAGTGGTTCTCACTATGCAACTCCTTATGGTGATTTGTATTTGATGCTTTCATTCTTTAAGTTTAAGATCTTTTTATATCGTCGTCGTCGTTGTCGTCCTTACTACTTTCAGGCAAGTTCTCTAAAAGCAAGGGCATAGGAGTTTTGGCAATGATGTGAAAGATACTAACATTCCCCCAGAAGTGTGGCGATACTACTTGCTGACTAACAGGCCGGAGGTAAGTTGTGTTGATGAGGCTTCTGGTGACTCTTCATTAACTCACTTTACTTGCAGAGAATAATGGATTTGCTTTCATTAGGTCTCAGACACATTGTTTACATGGGCAGACTTGCAAGCAAAACTAAATACCGAGTTACTGAATAATTTGGGCAATTTCATTAACAGAGTATTGAGTTTCATTGCCAAACCTCCAGGTCAGTAAGCTGCTTGCAGACATCAAATCTTTTTAGAGTCCGTTTGGCATTGCGATTTCGTAGGCCAAAAATGCAGTTTTAAACATAATCGTAGAAAGTATATTGCTTGGGAATTCGTTTTTAGAAAATTGCGGTTTGAAAACGTAAAAAAATTTGTATTTCCAAATCGCAGTCAAGGGGGTACATTTTTAAAAACTTACAATCTTAAAGACTAAATTGCTATTTTAAAGGTCAAACCTCAAATTTGGCAAACGCTTAACTGCGTTTTTAAATATCGGATTTTCAAATCGATATTTTTTAAATTACACATTTTAAAACTGCAAATTCAAACGGACTCTTAGTTCCCCATCCAGGCAGTGTTTGGTGAGTATAATTTTTTTGATAAATCTGGTTCGTGCTTCCTTACAGTAGGCATGAAGCTTTTGGGATGTGGTTGTGGGACTTTCCCATGAGTGCCAGCCATTCTCTTTTTTATTTTTGTCATTTGTTGGCTGTTTGATGCTGCCTTTTTCTTGTATCTGTGGTGAGATTTGAATACAGCTCGATACATGATACATCATTTTGGAGCAAAAATACTTTAAAAAATTCATTTATATTATTATTATTATATATATATATTCTGTCATTGAAATCTAAATATTTTAGCAAGATAATCTTTGATATCTCATTAAGAAAATGTGTAAATAATTATGCGCCAGATATTGAGATATATGCATCTATATTTTTAATAACTGCAGAAAGATTTTCTGAAACTTGGGACTAAAAGTGCAGTAGTGAATATTATACAGTATCAGAAAAGACCTTATTATTTAGTGATCCTGGGTCTTTGCATCCCTATTCATTTTTAGTATCCCTACTTGACCTTTTGGATAATCAATGTACAACAGAAACTTCATGCAGGCACTTATTGCTTACTTTTCTTTCCTTCCATTAGTCATATATTCGATCTCTTTTCTATGATAATTAATTTTTGCAGGACTAGGATATGGATCCATCCTTCTGATGCTCCAGGGGTGGAATCACATCTATTGACAAAAACATTGGCAGAAAAAATTGGTAATTACGTGGAGCAATATATAGAAGCAATGGAAAAGGTGATTAAATACAGTTATGTGCAACTTAGTTTTTATACAATAGAATTTTCTATTTACAGTATTCTCTGTGCATTGTTTTTACCAAGAAGGGGGAATTATCCATGTTTCATGTGACAGGTTAAACTAAAGCAGGCATTGAAAATTGGAATGAGCATCTCTAGTGAGGGGAATGCATATCTGCAAGTAAGCTTGTTAAAAGCTTAGTAGTTATTTAATTTATGGTATGTGCAAATGTTAGTGATTGTTCACCAAATCTTTTATTTTGTAGGAGAGCCAATTTTGGAAGCTTTACAAGGAAGACAAAGCTTCCTGCTCTGTTGTTATGAGAACTGCCGCGGGGCTGGTTTATCTTCTTGCATGTTTGTTAGAACCTTTCATGCCTTCATTTTCTCTCAAGGTATGCTTCACATGCTGCATTGAATACCTGTTAGATTAAAAGGTACCTTCCAAATGGTTATCTCAAGGTGTTTGTTTCACCATCGAATGCTTCTGCTTTTTTTTCCTTGACACTCAAGGTGCTGAACCAGCTTAATTGCCTCCTGAAACACTGCTTTCACTTAGTGATGAAACTGGAGATCTTGAAAGGGCAAGAAAACCATGGGAAATTCTACCTCCTGGTCATAAAATTGGGACACCAGAGCCTTTGTTTAGGGAGTTGGTATATGTTTTACTCTATTGCACCCAGCAACTTTTTTTTTTTTTTTAAATTTTCCCTTCTCTGTTTGCTTTTCTAACTGGTTTTATCATAATTCACCTTCTCTGTTGTACAGAAAGATGAGGATGTGGCATTTTTTCGGATGAAGTTTTCTGGAAGTCAAGCTGAAAGGGCTGCCGAAGGCAGAGGTTGAAGCAAGGAAATGGCTGAGCAATTATGAAAAACATGGCTATTTTCCAGAGGAAGTTTTCTGGAGGTCAAGCTGATACAGTTGTATAAGGCAGAAGCTGGAAGGAAATCACTGAGCAATTAGGGAAGACAAAAACTTAGTTGATCTATTTTTCCTGTTGCATGGCTGTCACTCTAATAGTTTGTATCCAATTATATAATTTCATGGCAGGGATTTCAGAAATTTATGTCCTATTTTCATAGTACTTGTAAGTTAAGTGTTAAATCACCACTTAAAAAAAAAAAAAAATGTTAAAGTACTACTCGTCCCAAAAGTTTAAACTAATAGAAAATGATTGATTTGATCATTTAATTAAAGAAAAACTTCACTTATAACCTTTCATCATTTTTGCAATTAAGTACTCAAACTTTAAAAAGTGTCAATTTAAGGTATCTATCTTTCAATTTTTTTTTTTTAATTTCAACCCTCCATTCCGTTAAAATTCTCAAATACCCTATTCTTTTGATAGGAAACAAAAATTGTAAGGATTAAGTGTTGGTCATTTAACTGAATTTGAAAAATACCCGTGCATGAATCTTCGAAATTTTTTATTTTATTTTATTTTTTTTAAAAAAAAGTATAGGAGTATTTTGAGAATTTTGATAGGATTGAACAAAAATTCAAACGAATAATAGAAATTGAAAAAAATTGAAAAATAAATACCCTAAATTGACACATTTCTCATAATTTTATGCGTTAAACATACACCCAAAGGATTTGGTCTTTCCCTCCTAAAAGGTTCACATTTTACTTAGAAGATTATCCTCCATTTGATCCTTGGGGATAAGCTGTAATCTTTTCACTTGTCACTAAAAGATGAGAGAGGATTATCTAATTTATCTTAAGCTAAGCAATTTGATGTCTTAGTGGCTTCCAAATAATTTGTTTAAAGTTTTTTTTTTTTTTTTAACTTGTAAATATATGAGTAATGCGGCAATTCTATTTTGGTAGATTCATGTACAACTAGATGATGTGACAGTAAACATCAATTTTTGAATCAGCAGTTATAAAAAAACAAAAAACAAAACAAAAAGTTCTGATCCAATAGTTAAATTTTTTTTACCATCACGTTATCTCAGTTGTACGAGAGTCGTATATTAATATATTAAATAGTATTTCTCTAAATATATTTCAGCAATTTCAAAGACACAAGGCAGCTGAACAAGGAACTCATGGGCCAAAAAAAACTGAATAAGGAGCCCATGGATTGTTGGCCCAAAACGGGGAATAGGGACATCAGCAAAGCCGCGTGACTCTGAATTCTCAACGGCTACTCTTGCCTCTCAAGTCTCAAGTGCCAATTTAGGGTTTTATATAACTAGCAGGGCTACTCCTATAACCCACTCTAATTTCTTTTTCTCCAAGTTTTGGTCGCTCAGAAGAAGAAAAAATCTCAAAAGCGCAGCTCTATCTCAAGCGGTTTCGTCGCAAAGAACGTTTTAGGTATTCTTGTTCTTTTCACTTCTCTATTTCCTGTTTCCTTTTTGGTTTTTGGTTTTTCCTCTCTGTTTGGTTACTCGGAAATGGCGGGAAAATAAGGCGGTTGCTGAGTGTCTTCCTTAGTTTCTTGTTTCTTGCTCTTGCTGTTTCCGATCATCCAAACAGGGCATTAGGGTTTCGAATATTGTTGGTCTTCAAGATTTCGTTGCTCTGTTTCCCACGGTCTTCCTTAACCCTTTCTTTTTTTCTTTTTTCTTTTTTCTTTTTAAAAAAAAAAAAAGTTTCTTGTTTCTTGTCTTGGCTGTTTGATGGTTAATTGTTTTATAGTCTAGCTTTTGTTTGTGTGTATGTGTCTGAATGTTGGTTGTTGACATCAAACAGGTTTGGGCTATTCGAACGGAGAAGGAAAAGGTGCTACTGTAGTCGTAACAGATCAAGTTTTCAGCTATGATTTTTTCTGCCACCAATCCTGCTGATCATTTGCCCAAGAATATGGACGTGCATAGTAGTTGCAAGAATCCCTCAGCGTCCTCAAGTGGTATGAATTGTGCTGAGGAGAAACCACGGCTTGTTTTCAGGATCAAATTGCCTCCAGCCCTCAACAAAGGAAAAAAGCCTTGCAAAGTCAGAAGCCAGTCCCAACGCCTTCAAGCGGCATGAATGGTGTTGAAAAGAATTCCCCACTTGTTTTCAAGATCAAATTGCCTACTACAGCCCACAACAAAGATGAGAAATTGGTCCCCACGAGTGCTTCTGGTGGCATTAGCATGGGAAATGGGTCTATGAACAGTTGCTTGAAAAACCCTTTTCTTCTCACCCAAAAAAACTGGCTCCAGCCAAGTGTTGTTACCAAGGACAGATCAGACAAGAAGCCGGTTCCAAGTTCCAACATATGTTACCGACATGAATTGTGCTGAAAAGAAACATTGTCATGTTACAAGGGTCAAGTTACCAACACCAAACAACAAAGGGATAGAGTTGAATGGCAACAATGGTGAATATCTAAGAAATTGGTAGTGATGGCTTCCAGTGGCATGAGTGGTAGTGATGAGAAAAAAGAGCGATGTGTGATCAAGATGCCAACAACACTACGCCAAAATAAGAAGGAACAGATGAACATCCGAAAGATGGTTGCGCAACAAACAGGGTCACTCATGACATGCAATTCAGCTGTACCAAAGAATGCAAATAAGAGCTGTTTAAAAAAACTTGAAATAGATGAGGAGCTACATCAAAGGTACCAACAAGCTAAGAATTTCAAAAGGAAGATTTAGTTGCTAGATTTTATAGAGATCCCTAAGCCCGAGAATGTTATGACCAAGAGACGACACATGTGTTGTAACGATCCACCCCAATGACACAATACTGTCCGCTTTTGGCTCCCCATATTAAACTTTCCAGGAGGTCACCCATCATAGGATTGCTCTCGCAGCGGCTCGCTTAACTGCGGAGTTCTGATAGGTTCATTGCCATCACGGCTTTAAAACGCGTTGTGTCATATAGGGTGCATTTATACATATAAGCACATCCTCATTCGTAGGCGATGTGGGACGTCACATGTGTTAATCGATCAGAGAGTCTAACAGCTATGTAATTAGCTTTGAATATCGATGAAGATTTAGTTGCTAGATTTTGTGGCATTTAATTACTATCATTTGATTCTTTTCCATCATTTAGGTGTTGTAACTAATTTGAATGGATCGATCTTTTAATATATAAGGAAGCAGTACTATATATCTTTTGTACTTGTTCTATTTAGTTTAGTAAATACTTTTGATTTGTGAGCCTTGTTCTGCCCTTGATTCTTTTTCATGAGTTAGTGAATTATGTTTACACATACATGGATAATTACAGTGAGAAATTGGGTTTGCTTTTATTTTTTTGCTAACTTGAACCAGCTTAATTACTTCAGCACAAAAGATGATTTTTATTTACTTTTTTTGATCAACATGTAAGATATTATCTCCATATATGGCCTATATGCCACATATATGGTGTTTATTATATTTATTATAAATATAATATACGGTATTACGTACGGTTATGGTAATTTCTATTAATTTAGATTACCGTAATGAAATCGTTTAATTGATTTAAAATCAATTAATAATATTGTTTTTTTGATGAGAGGAACAATATGATATTTACCATATTTGAAGATCCCTGATCTAGCCTATAAATTAATAGCTTGTGTACACCATCAGTACAACAATACAGTCATAGACATAAGTTAGAAGATCCCTCAGATAACTTTTCTTGTTCTTCAGATGGATCGTGAAAACGCTTGAGCAAATATGGTAAAGGTAAGCCTAGATCCTTGTCTCTTATTTTCTGCTGCGCATGTTAGTTTGAGCATAATATATTTATATGTTCTAACACAACATGCATGAGATAATTTTATTTTTCGGTACTACTTTTATGGAAGCGTATGCCTTTGAATTGTGGGATAGCAGGATCCAATCGTTATAATTAAGCTGATAATAAAGTTCATCGCTCTCCCCCATGACTGTATCGGTATCAACTGCACCTGTTGTAATTGGTCAAGCTGGCATCGGTCGATAGGTAGGCGCAATCACTTGTGGTGTAGAAGTTGTAATGCTTCTTTATCAGACCACCTTGTAAGCTCGCATTCCAAGTATGTTCGGTGGTCCTTTCGGTTTGATTTGGTAAATGAAAACTGTTAAAGAAGAGGAGCATATATAGGTAGCTTAATTTTCATGGCAGATAAGTTCATAACATAGTTCTCATGGGTAATTACTTTTTTTTTCTCCATGAACTACCAAAAAATGCACGATGCCCCTATGAACTACTAACTTGACCAAAATAAAGCATTCAACTATCAAAGACAATAATTTTCCCCCATTCCGTCAGTCAAAAGGGTTAAAACAAACGGTCAACAGGTCATGTGACCGTCACACGCCGTTTTACCCTCATTTTCTTCCTCTTTCCCCCATGAACTACCACCATCTTCCTTTTTTCCCCCATGAACTACTACCATCTTCCAACATGCCCCTGTAAAACGGCACATGACCCGTTGACTGTTTCTTTTAACCCCTCTAACTGACAGAAGGAGGGAAAATGGTTGTCTTTGGTAGTTGAATACTCTATTTTGGTCGAGTTAATAGGTCATGGGGGCATCGCGCATTTTTTGGTAGTTCATAGGGGAAAAAAGTAATTACCCTAGTTCTCAACTTGTAAAGAATCAGCAGCTCTCACAATGAAAAATAGCCTTGAAGTACTTCCCTCCCATGAATGGGAATTTACTTATTTCTCTACTTTTTAGCTAGTGAGGGCTTGTTTTTGCAATATCGGGAATTATGTAGTACATGTAAAAATAGATAGCTTTTAGATTCTTTTTGCATATTTTTCTTTTTGGCCTTTTATCATGACTTCTGCTTGTTGCATATTTTGATTCACTATTGTCCAAGTACCATTTTGTGCTGTGGTTTGGGCGGCAAAACAATTTTTGCATTGAAACCACAAATGTATTTTGGAGTCACATTTAGATCCGATAGCAATCCCCTCCTCCCCAGCCAGAGAGCCTCTAAGACAAGGGGTCTGCCGGCCAACCATCCACTCTTGAGATTCATACCGATCAATTTGCTTCATAACTACTCCTCTTACTACAAGACGCTTACCTAGCTAATATTTATATTCGGCTCTACCTAAACTTGTCGACATGAAATAGGCAGCGCGCTTCATTACTAACCGTTTTGAACATGCTGCTTCCCAACATTGAAATTGGTCTGAAATTTGGCATAACAAGTTACTCATCAAAGAAAGAAATATGGGTAAACAAGCATTTTCTTAACATGTGCAAAGTTCAACTTCAACTGCTCATAATAGAAGTTGATTTTTATTTTGTTGACCTTTTGAAGACTAGGGGTTGCATGGAACTTCTTGAGCGAACTGTAACCTGTTGAAGCTACTTTGATGGTCCATTATCAGCAAATCCCTAATTGTTTAGCCACAAATTTTTTAAACTACAACTGATTACTATAATTATCTTATAAACTTACGTGATAGTTCAGATTTTATGAAAATAAATGTTACACGAACGGTCATATTAATTGTAAAGGTAATATCATATGATAGAATACATTTTTGTAGTTGACATGATAAGTACTATATAAATTATCATTTTAGTTTGTGAAATTTTTTTAATAAAAATGGTAATAATCCCAATTTATAAAAGTTAAAAGAGGAATCCACGAGATAATGCAATTAATTACAAATCAATAAATTAAACGTAATGAAATTATAACTAACATTAAGTAATTTTCAAAAAATTATAATGCTCCAATTTTCACAAATTTTCATTGGATACAAAATCTATATTTTGATAAAAACACAAGATGTGCTATCCCAAATAGAGCTATAATAAAGCTCTATAATTCCCAAGATTGGCCTTTTGGGGAACAAAAAAATTGCATTAAATTTTATTGTTAAATAAGTTCGACCTCTCGTGGTTTAATAACTTTATTTTTTATTCCATGTGCTCTATTTGGGATAGCACATCTTGTGTTTTTATCAAAATATAGATTGGCCTTTTGGGGAACAAAAAAATTGCATTAAATTTTATTGTTAAATAAGTTCGACCTCTTGTGGTTTAATAACTTTTTTTTTATTTCATGTGATTCATTTCGTATCGTAGATGGTACCTCGTTTATAGCTAAAAATGGAGATGGTACTTCCGTCCAAAAATTGACGGAAGTCTACATCAACGCTTTTAAGAAGCTGACATGTGTTCTATGCCTAATTAAAAATAAAAATAAAAAACTGAAAAATAAAAATAATAAAAACTTAAAAAAATTGAAAAAAAAAGGAGTGGCTGAGTCACCCACATGGCCGATTCGAGGGTGGTCGAACTATCCCCATGACCCTTGCGAGTGGTTGAGCCACCCCAAAGAGAAAATGGAGGTGGCTGAAACCACCCTCACAAGTCCAAAAATTTAAAAAAAAAAAAAAAGAAGTTAAAAGTTTAGGGTTTGGCTCTTTAGGGTGGCTGGGCTTTTGGGGGTGGTTTCGGCCATCCCCATTTTGCATTTTGGGAGTGGTTCAGCTACCCTTATTTTTTATTTTTTTTAAAAAATTTAATTAAGTATAGGACACGTGTCAGCTTTTTAAAGGTATTGACGTGAATTTTTCGTCAATTTTTAGAAGAAGTTTAGACAGAGGTATCATATCCTTCTTTAACTATAAATAATACCTCATTTATGATACAAAATAAACCACAAGAGAAAAAAAAAAAAAAAGTTATTAAACCACGGTGCGGACAAAAACGTATTCTACCTTAAATTTTAAAACCTATTATCTCAAATTCATATTATTATGAGGAGTGATTGTTACACTCACACTCCACAACTCCAGCACTCACACTAGACACAAGGAATATGTGTCTAGTGTGAGTGCTGGAGTTGTGGAGTGTGAGTGTATCTGAGTCTCACTTCCTTGTGTATGGTGTGAGTGCTGAAATTGTGGAGTGTGAATGTAACAATCATTTTCTTATTACTATTACATTAATCATAGAGATATAAGCTCGCTGTACCTCTGGAATTCCCAATAGAGCAAGTAGAGCTCAAAGCCTCACTCTCTTCAACAATGGCGGAAATCACCGAATCACCTCCAGAACCTCCAGGAGAGACGCACCAGACACCCGAAACCACTCGCAAAGGTCAAGAACTCGAATCGGACTTCGACCCCAAAATCATGGGAAAATCCAAACCGGGACTCGAGCACCTCAGTCGCACCGTCTCAGTCCTCTTCTCCTTCCTCCTAGGTCCACTCCCCCTTCTCTATCATGTTCATATATATGATATTTCGTATGAATTTGTATTTGCTTCCAATTTATGAATGGATTTTCGCTTTTGACCGCATATTTGTGGTTTTGATTCATTGCAGGCTTTCCATTTATGTGGCAGTAAGTGGAAATCTATCGCGCTCCGCTCCCATTCCGCGAAATCGATGCTTTCTCGGCCCAAATCGAATCGAAGCCCTTGTTCCCATGCCATTTCCAAGCGATCTTCATAGGCTTTGATTCCAAACCCTCCATAACCCCAGACGCCCAAGAATCTTCCATTCTCTACCAAATTGCCAAATTGACATCCAAAATACCATAATGTGGGACTTGCACGAACCACACTGTTCTAGCTCTGATGTAGCTTCCTTTTGGTGGCTTCAAGTTTCAACTCTAATAGCTCCTCGTCCATTTCAGGTTTTTTCAAACAGCTCTTATATGCAGCCTTTGGTATAACTGAATTTTCATTAGTGGACCTTGTTTGTTGCACTGCCGTCTTTCGGATATTCATCTGTTCCTTCTTATTTTGGCGTAGTGTTGTCGGCATTTTGATCTTGATCACACGTCGCGTTTTTTTCCCATCACTACCACTCATGCCACTGGAAGCCATCGGTGCCAATTTCTTCAGGTATTCACCACTGTTGCCATTCAACTCTATCCTTTTGTTGTTTGGTGTTGGCAACTTGACCCTCTTAACATGACAAGGTTTCTTTTAAGCACAATTCATGTCGGTAGAAGATGTTGGAACCGGTTCCAGCATCTTATCATCCCAATAAGAAAATGAAGACTTTGGCTTATGGTATAAAACCTGCCCATCTGGAACCGGTTCCAACATCTTCTACCGACATGAATTGTGCTGAAAAGAAACCTTGCCATGTTATGAGGGTCAAGTTGCCAACACCAAACAACAAAGGGTTAGAGTTGAATGGCAACAATGGTAAATATCCGAAGACATTGGCACTGTTGGCTTCCAGTGGCATGAGTGGTAGTGATGAGAAAAAAGAGCGACGTGTGATCAAGATCAAGATGCCAACAGCATTACGCCAAAATAAGAAGGAAAAGAAGAATATTCGAAAGATGGTTGTTTAACAAAGGATCCACTAATGACAATTCAGTTGTAGCAAAGGCTACAGATAAGAGCTGTTTGAAAAAACTTGAAATTGATGAGGAGCTATTAGAGTTGAAACTTGAAGCCACCAAAAGGAAGTTACATCAGAGGTACCAACAAGCTCAGAATTCCAAAAGGAAGATTCAGTTGCTAGATTTCCAAAACATCCCAAGAGGCAGTACAGGTGTTGAGAGAGTCTGACAGCCATGCATTTAGTTTTGAATATCGAGAGTCTGATGTCTCGCTAGGAAAGAGTCCTCTGCCTCCTTTATACTTGCTCTTGCAAGGATATCACAGTCAATCATTCATGAGGAGCAGAAAATGGATACTCATGGGAGTACGTACAAACGATGGAAAGTGAGATCTAGAAATTAATTTTTTACCGTATGCGTTTGAATTGTGGGATAGGATCCAGTTTTTATAAGCTGAGAATAAAGTTTTTTTACTGGGAGTTGGACTTATTGTTATTATTTTATTAATTATTAGCACTATTGCAGCTTGGAACGTCATTGTCCATGCCGTTCAGATTGTCAGGTAATTTTCAGATTTTTTTTTTTTGGAATATCTTCAAACCTTATCTTAATATATAATTAGAGCATGATCACATGGTTGAAATTTTTTCTCATACGGATGGCTTTCTCCTGAGCAGGCTTGATTGGCTTGTAAGAGCTGAAGTTTAGAAGGAATCTGTTGTAGTTATGCTAGAAAGAATGGTTTCTTAGCTCTCTATTATATGTTGTAGTTAAACTAAGGTGAAGGTAACTGCACCATTTACAGCCTAATTAATATAGAGGTCATTTCTAGGAAGCTTATGATGGATTTCATTGTCTTAGATGCATATTGGAAGGTTTCGCCATTGACAATAAGTTCCCAAATGTACTCATTTTTCACTAGCTAAGAGTGTCATATGCTCTATCATTAACTGTTGTATTTTACATGTTACTTTCTGTGTAGCCTGATCCCTCCCCCCTCTCTTCTCTTTCTTTTTTCCTGGTCTAGGATGATGGCACCAGAGTTAGGAGGGTCTTCAAAACTCTTCTGATCTATGTTGGAAATGTCGCCAAAAATCCTGATGAGGAAAAATTCAGGAACATCCGACTTAGTAACCCTTTGATTGATTTTATTTTTCTTTTTGTTTGGGAAGGGGTGGGGGTTATTCAGGTATGATCATGTTGAATTGGCCTTAATCCCAACTACATGAGTATAGAAAGCTGATTGAAGTAAACAGATATCATTTGTAGTCTCCACCAAATAAAGTCCAGATTGCCTTTTTAATAGAAGCTTTTGGGATTGGTTATTGCCAAGTTATCCTCCAGGACCATTGGATTATTTTTAGTGCATTATGGATTATTTTTGGTGCAGTTTGACATTATAAGTAATCAAATGTGACAGATTTGTTCACTAGGTCCAGTTTTATGAAAAATGTGGCCTCATTCTGGTTGTTGGATTGACATATTTACTTTTCTTTTGACTATTGCTGTCAAGCAATGCACCGATTTCACAGGAGTTAGCTAGGAATTCACAGTAAAATAGCCCTCTTTGTAGCCTTCCATTGACTGGAATGGCCTTAACACGTTTATTA
Source organism: Alnus rubra (assembly GCA_028654335.1). Lineage (NCBI taxonomy): Eukaryota > Viridiplantae > Streptophyta > Magnoliopsida > Fagales > Betulaceae > Alnus > Alnus rubra. The sequence continues at coordinate 86,547 of JAJPGS010001229.1, read as the reverse complement.
CACACACTTCTCATGCAGGTGTAGCTGCTTGTCATGATTTCCTTCTACATTGATAGAATTAACTTGGATTAGTGTCATTATAAACAAGATATACCCGAAGAAAAAAGAAATGGTTTCCTAAACATGCTAACATCTGGTTTATAATTCCTTTTTCTTGATCTCGGGATTACTTTTGTTCTAAAATGTCCACTTTTTATTTATTTAACAGGATAGAGTTGGGAATTTGAGTGGAGGTCTAGAATTTCTTGAGCTCTGTGGGTTTGAGAAAACAAAAGAAGCTACATCAGAGGTACCAACAAGCTCATAATTCCAAAAAAGAAGATTTAGTTGCTAGATTTCCAAGACATCCCTAAGCTTGAGAATGTTATCAAGAGACCCAAGAGGCAGTATAGGTGTTGAGAGAGTCTGCCAGCCATGTAATTATTTTTCAATATCGGTTAATTAAGATTAATTGCTCAGTTGCTAGATTTTGAGACATTTTGTGTTATTTGATTCTTTTCCATCACCTAAATGGATCCTGCAATATGTAAGGAACCAGTACTATCTTTTGTACTAAGTATCTACTTTTGATTTGTAAGCCTTGTTCTGGCCCTTGATTCTTTTTCATCAGTTAGTGAATTATATTTACACATACATGGATAATTACTGTGAGATAATTTTTATCTACATTTGATCAACATGCATGAGATAATTTTTATTTTTCGGTACTACTTTTATGGAAGCGAATGCCTTTGGATTGTGGCATAGAATCCAATTGTTATAATTAAGCTGATAATAAAGTATTTTACCAGCAAATCCCTAATTGTTTAGCCACAAACTTTTTAAACTACAACTGATTACTACAATTATCTTATAAAGTCACGCGACAACCCAAATTTTATGAAAATAAATGTTGCACGAACGGCCATATCAATTGTAAAGGTAATGTCACGTTATAAACACATTTTAGTAGCTGGTGTGGCAAGAACTATATAAATTGTCATGTGAGTTTGTAAAAACCTTTAATTAAAACGATAGTAATTCCAACTTAAAAAAGTCATAAGGGGAATCCACAAGGTAATGCAATTAATTACAAATCAATAAATTAACCCTAATGAAATTATAACTAACTAAGTATTTTTCAAAAAATTATCATGCTCCAATTTTCATAAAGTTTCATTGGATACAAAATCTAGATTTTGATAAAACACAAGATGTGTTATACCAAATAGAGCTATAATAAAGCTCTCTAAAATTCCCAAGATTGGCCTTTTGTGGAAAAAAAAATTTGCATTAAATTTTATCAAATTCATATTATTATTACAATAATCATAGAAGTTCGCTGTAGCTCTGAAATGCTCAATCAGAGCAAGTAGAGCTCAAAGCCTCACTCCCTTCAACAATGGCGGAAATCACCGAATCACCTCCAGAAGCTCCAGGAGAGACGCACCAGACATCCGAAACCACTCGCAAAGGTCAAGAACTCGAATCGGACTTCGACCCCAAAACCATGCGAAAATCCAAACCGGGACTCAAGCGCCTCAGTCTCACCCTTTCAGTTCTCTTCTCCTTCCTCCTAGGTCCAGTCCCCCTTCTCTATCATGTTCATATATATGATATTTCGTATGAATTTGTATTTGCTTCCAATTTATGAATGGCTTTTTGCTTTTGACCGCATATTGTGGTTTTGATTCACTGCAGGCTTTCCATTTATGTGGAAGTCAGTGGAAATCTATCGCGCGCCGCTCCCATTCCGCGAAATCGATGCGCTCTCGGCCCAAATCGAATCGAAGCCCTTGTTGTTCCCATGCCATTTCCAAGCGATCTTCGTAGGCTTTGATTCCAAACCCTCCATAACCCCAGACGCCCTAGAATCTTCCATTCTCTACCAAATTGCCAAATTGACCTCCAAAATACCACAATGCGGCACTTGCACGAACCACACTGTCTCGGTGGTTGTCGATTCTAGTTCCGGTTGTGAGTCTCGAAACGGGGAATACTCGGCTCCGTGGCAGTGTGGCGCAATGGGGGCAGTTGATTTCGGTGATGATGAGGGTGTTGATGAGGTTTTGGTGGATGTGTTGGGTGGGAAGGTGTATAGTGTGGTGGTGGTGAATGGGGATAGTGAGGAGGTGAGGGCTGTGGTGGGGAAGTATCGACATGCTTGGGTTGTCGGGAGGGTTTCGGAGAAGGAGGCAGTGGCGAGGGCTGCGGAGATTTTCGTTAAGGTGTTTGTGAATGGTGGGAAGGAGGAAGGGTTGATTCATGGGGAGTTTATGCCTGTGGGGGCTGATGGGAGGATTGTGCTTTCATTTAATCTGCTTAATTCGGATCCGAAAGATTGGGTTTATGATTGGTAGGAAGCTTGGTTTTGACTGCTTATTTACTGAAATTTATCTGGTTTTAGATATAGTAGTGGGTTTTATGTTAAAGACATGGTAGAGTTGTTTCGTTTTAGTTGTGTTTGCTTTTATGGAAAACATTTTAAGTGATGAAGTCGAATAACCAAATTATAACACAACATTGGGTACGAATATGAAGAATTATGGTGGTCACTCATTTCTCCTTGATTTGATTAAAAAAGCATTGGAAGCTGACTCTAGCCTTTTCCACTTGTGGATGTTTATAATGTCTTCTCTGTTAGCTTTCAGTACTAATATCTTGAAATTGTTGATTTCCTCAAAGATCTCAACGTCTCTGGTGGACATGACATAATGATAAGATAATCAGCTAGAAGTTAAGATTCTTCTTTTTGTGTTTTGAGTTGCTATGTTCCAATCTGGAGTGATCGTGTCTTTCTTTAAGCTTTGGTGAGGGTTTTGTGAACTGGGCCTATCTTCTTTTTTGTGTTTTGATTTTTTTTTAATTTTTTTTTTATCGATAACTCGAACATGTTTATCTTGAAATAGTATTTATTCCAGTTGGTCTTGCATTCTCTTTTACTGCAGGGATTTTCAAGCAATAGATGAGACCCTATTGGCCCCTGTAATTAAGGCTCTGGGACCTGTTAGCAAACATAAGTGTGGAAAGTCAGGTAATAAATATTCCATTATTTGAAAAATGCTTATCCTTGTTTTATTAAATTTTTGGTATTAAAATTGTCTAGACTGTCCTCTTATTTGATTATAATGTTTTCCTGATGGGCAGGTTTTATACCATACACCGAAGTCTTCATTTTCTTATTGGGATGATAAGAGGAAGAGCTACATGTTTAGTACCAAGGATCTTCCTTTCTTTGTATGCTTCTTTAAATCTTTAAGTCATGATTTACTCCTCAAGTTTACGCTTTTTATGATATCTTGATTACTTATAAAAAAAAAATGATTTAGTCCTCAAGTAGAAATTTAGAAGAATATTACTATCACATTTATTTTTTAAACTGTAGACATACATATACCTTGTGTTTGATATGATTACTCTAAAGTAGTGCTTGAATTTGCCCATAGAATATAAAAGGAATCATCATAATATACTATAGTTAAAATGAAATGCTAGATGGAATATGATGGTATCATTTGGTGCGTAAATTGCAAAGTATTTATTTTGTTATAAAATAGTGTATTTTTTAGGCAAAATGCCTTTTGGATGATGAATTACCACTTATCTTAAAATTCTAAGTTGATTAAAAGTGATGAACATAATCCTTTAATTATCGTTCTATTATTCCTCTAACATGCGGGCCTAGATTTTCTCAATAAGTGGGACATAACATGTGGAATTTTTACCTTTAAATAAGAGGTAGAGTGGAGTAAGGATTTGAACTTAAAACCATTTACTCTGATATTATAATAAATTATTACTTATCTCAAAAGCCGGAGTTGTTGGGCAATGGCAAATTTAATTACTTAATCATTATTTATAATGTTTGGAGCAATTTAATTAAAACATGAGAATTGTTGGTGACTTTATGATGATGGTGGCAATGGATGGTGATAATAGTAGGGGTAGGGGAAATAATATGGCTATGGTGAATAACAGATTGTATTCTAGACATTATGTTGTTTAATCAAGTACTTAAAAGTGAAAAAATTTCGTCATTCAATCTCAAGAGTGCATTGGCCCTAATTATTTTTATTTTTAAATTTTTTATGTTTGGAGAACCCAAATTGAAGCCAAAATCTCTTTACCTTGCTTTCTCTTAAAATAATGAGTCACTAGAAATAAATCTTCTCTCTCCATTCTTTCCATTTATGATTTCTTCATTTTTACTTTTTCCATTTACATATGCGGGAAGTACAAGAATATTTTGGTCAAGGCTATTCCTTATTTGTATGTGTTACATGTGAGTGTCATTGTTTATTTTTTTTATTTTTTTTATCTTCCAAGAGTATTCTTTTTTCATCTTATCTTCTTTTAGTTTTAATTCTATTTGTAATTTATTTATTTTACTAATGTTATTGGCCTGATTTAATTAGGTGAATTCAAATGAATGGCACTTGGATACTTCTATTGCAGCAGGCGGGAGGTCAAAGATATTGCAATTTGTGGTGTATATTCTTTAACTCGATTCTCCTTTTGATTATCATTTCAATGAAAGTATTTTATCTGATTTTTAAATTTATATTTTGAGTGAAAATGCAATTTGTGTTCGTCCATTGACTGTGTGATATATTATAAGCATCTAGTGATATGTGGCTTTTTTAGTTAATGGACATCCATATGCTGAATACTGGTGTCAGTAGCTAGAAGACATGTCCATTCTTGACAGTTCGATGACAATTTTCTTTTTCTATGTTGTCAGATATATACCATCTGCAAAGGAATGCCCTCTTCTACTACAGCTTCCAAATGGAGAGATTTCTAAGACAAATGGGTTCATATCTCCAGTGAGATATCATGCCTTTACTATCTTCATACTTGCTGTTCTTGTGAAATTTTCTAAAGTTACGAACTTTGAATGACAACATCATGCAGATGTGGGGAGGTGTTATTGTTTGGAATCCCCAAGGCTGTCTAAAGGATTCAGAAAGTCAGGTTCCTCAAAGGCACACAATTTCTCCTCAGGTTAGATGCTTATCTACAAAGTTGTCCAGTTACATGTATTCTGTATCTATCATTTAAAAATTGGGTTTTGAACTTCAAGTTCAAGTGACTCAAAGCTTTCAATATCTTTTTGTCCTTTACATTGCATTTGTTATATATTACTCTAAACTCTGATTCCTGCATGTTTGAAATGGAAACCATTGTAGCTATTCGATTTTAGAAGTAATAAAATTTTTATTATGAAATAGCAAATTCTCAGGTGCAAAGGAAGTACAAAAATAGTTGTCCTAAGAATTACGATTTAAAATTTGAAAGAACAACAATCCAACAAAAGAAGTAGGAATGCTACTAAAGACAAGAACCCACTCATACAAGGATTCAAGAAAAATGTGAGTTCAATAATAGACTTCTCAATGTTGTTAAATGTGCTCCTATTCCTCCTTTCGAACTGTCCATGTGAGACAAAAAGGGGCAGCGCTCCATTTTAAACTACTTTGTCAGCCAAAAATACTTTTCCCACTGCCTTACGCTGTTTTTTAATAAAATTTGCACTTATCAAAAAAAAAAAAAAAAACTTTTCCCACTGAGATAGAACTCAATAACCCTTTTAAGTATCACTCATTTAATCCCAGGGGCAGCAAAGACATGGTCCATGCATTCAACCAAATAAAAACATCCACAATTATCCTCCTGAAACTATATATGCTGGCCGCAACGCTGGGGGACGACACGGGCGGGCATGGGGAGCAAGCGGTGCAGCCGGGCACGACTCCTGTGTCGCGGTTTTTTGATGACTGGTGCAAAGGCGAGATGGGTGTTAGCGGCTCTACAAAGTCGTCGTTCTGGTGAGGTGGTGGTCGACGTTTTCCTAGCACCTGACGAGCTGCTGAAAAAGATCTTGGCTAGGCCATGGGCTGACGAGAAAGAAGGCCGACAGATTGAGGCTCGGACATTGCTCTGTGAGGGCTAGCGTTTGGGAACCACGGAGTTGTTGAGTATGATGTTGGCCGTTGACGTGTTCATTCTGTGGTGCTGTGGCTCTATGCAAGTCATCGGCTGGGTGCGATGATGTGTGGATTTGCAGTTCGGGCAGGGTTGGTTCTGATGGGAAGAGTATTGTTTGCAATGGTTCTCTGAATTTTTTATTTTTGAATGGCGGTGGTTGGGTGATATGATGGTTCGGTGTGGGTGGAGTATTGTGATGGGTGTTGTGGTGTTTGGGTGGTGGTTCAGTGAAAGAATGGTTTTCCGGTATGGGATTTTGGGGCTGATGGAGTTTCTGCTAGATTTCGGGGTGTGGGTTTGTGCTGTTCTATGGAGGACTAAAACGACGATGGTACAAGGGTGCAACTGGCTTGTGGTGTATCGAATCATGCAACTGTTGATAGAAAATGGTCGCAGAGGCTCTGATACCAATTTGATGTGGGAGAAATGATCGCAAAAATCACACAGCAAAATTAAGGCAAAAAAGCTAAGAGAGGAGAGATAAGAAGAGATAGAAGCTAGAAAGAGAAAAGAAGCCAGGGAAGATAGAGAAGAGAGAGAGATAAAAGAGGGGAGAAGAGAAAGAGAAAAGAGAGAAAATTACTTTTTCGTTAATTTATTCCATCAAAATCTGTCTCTATTGGAGTACAATGCATGCTTAATTAGACTCTGACTAAACCCTAGGGCAACATCTAATTATTAATTTGCCTAACATAATTTTATCGACTTACCTAACATGTGAATGCCCATTATTGAATGGGAAATGCTGGTGTTCCCACCAGCATCCCACCCCTATCCCACCACACTAAGTGAAAAAAACTGAAAATGAAATTATTAAATAAAAAAATAAAATCACTTAGGGTGTGGTGGGATGGGGGTGGGGTGCTGTGGGAACACCGGCATTTCCCTTATTGAATTACCCAAATTAATTTAGGGCAACACTATACCATGGACTCTTGAAAATAAATACTAATAACTTACTCCGCATCAGATGGTACATGCAATTAATGTGAAAATTATGTCGATATGTCAATGTCTAGAATGATTATGTGCTACTCTAATTTCATGGATTATTGTAGTACTAATTGGGTTTGAGATTTTGATCAATATAAAGTTAAGTTTTCATGACATCAGGTGGCACTAGTAAATGCCGTTGCGAAATTTCTTGTGATGCACATGAACTAAGTACAAACATGCATTTTCTAAGCCATCACATTATTATTTCCGGACTTGAAATTGTTAGGAGTCTATGTTCTTTACTGCAGATGGCTGCTAGTTAATTTCTTAATACTGATGAATCCATATCTGAAGCAGGATCTTCAGAAGATTTTTGAAGTTATCATGGGGCAGTTCCGCCAACTTTTTGGTCTTAAATCTGACAATCTTTACTATGGTGCATCAGGCACATCCAGCCTTTTAGCTAGTGAGAGAGGCTTCACTGAATGGTAAGAAGAATGGTCCTTTTGCTTCCAATCAAAATGACGAGGTTGACAAACTTTTGCTGCATAGAAACAATGCCCTTCTTTTTGCCAGAAATGCATTGTCATTTTTGTTTTGTTCTTTCCTATGACATTTCTCAATTTAGTGGTGCATATTTAGGTCCTCCAGGAGCAAATTCTAGTGAACTTTTAAGGGTTGTAATAGTAAATTGAACTTCTTTACCTAATATTAAGACATATTTTCTTCATAAAATTGACTTGGCTTGTATTGCGCCCATTATAAGTGTATTCTTAATTACCATTTGTCTCTAGGGAATTGGATGTCTTGTCGCGGCAACATACCTGTTTTAATCTTCATTCATGTACTACAACGCTTGGATCTCTTTCCAGATTGGTATGTTCATAGTTTTCTCGCATTTCATTTTCTTCTTTTCAGTTTAGGCATTAATAAATCGACCGCCTTGTTTCAGGAAGATACTTTCTTACAAGTTTGCAAATATTGTCCATGCAGGTTCAATCATTGCCAAGGATGATTATCATGGATGAGATTGGTAAACAGGTGAGTTGTCAAGTAGAATGCTTATTGATTGGTCTTCTCTTTTTATTATTTTAGGAAAATTACTGATTTGATCCTTGAATTTTGCAGTTATACCAAACTGATCCCTAGGGTATCAAAAGTATCATTAAGATCTTTGGTAAGCTATCTGCCTAAAACGGTCTCTGCCATCCAGCCGTTTGACGGAAACCGTTAAATGCATACCTGGATCTATGTTATAACCAATCACCGATTATTAATACATGGATAGCAGATGATTCAGACTTACTGTTTTATAAAATTATTGTTTACCCCTTGGTGAAAAAAAAAGGGGTCATCCTTCATAGCCACCCCTCACAAAATGAGAGGCCGGCCGACTGGCCCTCTTCTTCTTTTGTTTTTATTTGAGGGGTAAAACTGTACTTTTATAAGAACAACAAGCCTAGTCATGAGTTATGCCACGTGTCAATCGGTGATTGGTTGTGAAGTGGATTCACATGTGCATCTAATTGTTTTTGTCAAACGGCTGGATGGCAGGGACCATTTTGAACAAATAACTTACCTAGGGATCTTCATGATGTTTTTAGTACCTGGGGATAAGTTTGGTACAACTACAAACGCAGGGATTGAATAAGTAATTTTCCCTTTTTTTTGGGTGCAATTATTCAATGAATTCAGTCAATGTTTGGTCCTTGATCCAGGAGTATAAATGGTTATTTAGGTTCATTATCTATGTAATTGGAAGAAAAGAAAGAAATTTTACTGTTATGAATTGGAAAAGTAGGTGAAGTTGCCATTCATTATCTGCTTTTGTGTGAGATGAAAGAGTACTGACAGCAAAAGTGTCGGTAACCCAGGCATTACAATTGGGTTTGGTTATCATTAACTGTCTTTTGTGTGTGTTTTGGGGGGGGGGGGGGGGGGGGGCACTAACTTGAAAACAACAGGGAGTACGGATTCTGCCTGTAGTTCACTGTGTTCTGGTTTTCAGTCAGGAGCTCATACAGAAAACTCCTGATGAAGCCTAAAATGTATTATTCTAATATATACTCTTGCAAAAAATTTATTTCTGAAAATGAACTTCAAGAAGCATTTGAGCATCATATTCTTTTCTTTTCTTCGAAGGGAAGTGATTGTAGCCTTCATGTCTTATGTTTTACGTTGTATTAAAATATTGATTAAATGATTAAATTTACCTCTTTCTATCAGCTTAAACTTTGGGATAAGTAATAATTTAACTAAATATGAAAATATGTATATCATCCTAATAATACCAAAGGGTTTTGATTGGATATAAAACAAATATATTCAAATAAAAAGGACCCCCATATAGCTACAAACCATAGTCTAAATTTTGGAAATCAATAATCTCTAAAAAAAGAAAGAGAAAAATATTTCCAAAACAAAAATTGAGTCAAACAGGGATCTCAAAAACATAAGATTAATCTTATCCTATATCTGCTTGACACCATGAAAGGTCTGGCTATATTGTGTACCATGACTGTTGTTTCTAGTGTAACTTATGGTTTTTCACCGGAAGCAGGTAATGTATTCTGTTGAGGCTGCAAACTTGGCTCAAAGTAATGCCTCTCTTGGACTTTATGATGCTTCCGCTGGTATGTTTCCAGGACTACTTACTTTTGCTTCAGTTTAGGATTTTTTGTCTATGTTTCTCATTTCAAGGAAACCCCTAATATGGAGTTTACTCTCATTCCTTGTCAGTGTCCTCTAGGGAAGCAAGATCTCTGGCAGAGGATGCCTTTTTTCACCCATCAATTATGTCCATCAGCTACTACTCATTTGAGCATTGTTTTGCTGTCTATTCGGTTAGTTGTTTAAACATTTGAGTATTCTAGGTCCCGTTTAAACTCTCAAACTTACTTAGAATATCTTCACAATCAAATCATTAGATAAAGTGCAAATGTAGAATCCAATGTGCTACGTTTGAAAGCCTCTTTTTTGAGATCTCTTTTGGATTGGGCTGTTATTTATGTTGCTAACTTCTCTACTTCGAATATTTAAGATTAACTTTCTCGATTTTAGACACCTTTTGGGTGGTAACTTTTCCTGTATATCTTTTGTGCACGAGGGCGTTGCCTTTTGTCTTTAATAAATTATTATTCCAAAAAAAAAAAAAATGTGCAAATCTACTCTGCATTGAATATAGACGAGACCTGTATGCTCTGATAAGAATTGGTTTTTATATTATTCAGACAATAGCTAGTTAAAGGGAAAAAAAAAATCTAGACCATGAGCATGCAGAAATATAAATATTAAGTAGTTTCAAATGGGGGTTACAAATACGGTGAAATACCATTTATCTATTTGTCTAGTCTGCCTATTTTTTATTTTTATTTTTAAAGTGCTGAAAAAAGAAATATAATTGATTTTTTCTTTTAAAATTTATGGTTCATTATGGTTAACCCGTTTACATACCCAAAAGATTGTGTTGCATATAGTTGGGTTTGTAAATCAAATCTCTTTACCTTAAAGGGCATTCAGATGTCAAATCCGCAGTTGCTGAACTTTTTATATTTGCAGTTAACTTGTATAAATCAGTTAGAGAACAGATAAGGGACAAGTGTAGCTTCTTTGCAACTTGATGGAATACAATGACTAATCTCATTTTTTTTTTTTTTTTTTATGTTTTCTGCCACTTTTTGCACAGCCTTTCTTTCTGCCAGTTTCAATGCATGTCCTCCTGGCAGCATTAAGAGAATGGAGAAGATACAAGCAAGAAAACAGAAAGTATTTAGTATGGAAGACCAAAGTCAAAAAAGATTCTTAAATCGAGTTGACATGAAGCAAGGCTCCGATATTGAAGCTATTAAAGCTTTTAGGACAAAAATCATCGTTGGAGGAAATTGGCCACTTCTAAGCTTCCTGGAAGAATACAGCATTATCTCTTTCTTGTTGTATTTGCTTTTTGGTTTGAGTTTGTTGTCCCTTTCTTTGGTTGAAATTCTCATGCCACGAGCAAAACTCGAGATACACCAATACCATTTCAGTTGTAAATAACTTTAAACAGTGATGTTCAAGAAAATTTTTTTTTTTTTTTTTAAAGAGGCATTGTTTTAATAGTTTTTTATGCTGAGAAATGATATTTTGCATTCTCTCAACATTTTCCCACTATATTCAGCTGGTGAGGCATGCTAAATTTATTCTTAGGCTACGCCTATTCACTTCTTGCCAGAACAGATGAAATAGTAGGAGCGTAAAGGAAGATCAAGAAGAAAATACTGGTATCTTATATTGTTCTAAATACTTTTTATTTGTAAAAATTAAGGTATTTTTAATTCTAGGGGAATGCGTTTTAATGGAGATTTTCGTGGATTAAAATTTCATTTTTATATGTTTGCAGTAATACATTTAAAGGGTTCTAATTAATTGTGTAAATTTTGAGTAGTAAGTGTAAACCGTCCTTTGGTCGTTGAAGTTGTATTTGTAATTTGTTTCGATCTAAAATATTTTCGAAAAAATGTATTCAATGGAAAATTCTTTCAAAAAACAATTCATTTTTTATTTAGTTGAAACTTTAGACAAATTTCTAACGTTTAGTTTCGTCAAACTCTCTATGCTAAAATCAATAAAACCAACAAAAAGTCGGTAAATATTAATTAATAATTAGCTATGGTGGCTGCCATGTCATGAAAGAATAGTGGGAGAGGGTGGTAGAAAAGGAATCCAGATCTCTTACAATTGGTTGCTCAAATTACAGCTAATTCGAACAATCAATTAAGAGAAGACTCTGATGAGTTCACCTGTCCAAATAAGTATACTTCATTAAAAATCTTTCATATAAGACTTGGACATGCTACAATTCAACTAATAAATTGCAATCAATCCCAATTTGCCCCAAAAGGCAGACTTTGAAATGCCGAACAATTCAACATAATTTTCCGACACTTCAGATATAATTTTACATTGACCTTGAAAACCTTTTTCTTTAACCACTAATTTTAGTTGGGCAATATATATATATTATATCGTATTACATGCAGCTTTTAAAAAAAGACAATCTCTCTTCTCAACTTTTCTTTTTCTTTTTGATTGGGGTTAGAATATTTTGTGGATATTTCATATTCAGGAATTTCCATAACAGCGTCTTTGGTATTGTTCTGAAACATTTTCCTATAATCAACAAACACCACAATATCATTAAACTAAGGGTTTCCACCACATGAAACTGAAAATGCAATTTTCACAGCAATTAATTACACAAATGAATTTGTGAGAATAGATGGTAATAGAGAATAGAGATGCAGCAAAGTTAGCCTCTCATGGGATGTGGGATGTGGAATTACTAGCGTGGATTGAAAATCACCCTAATTGGCTATCCCCAATCCTAATCAGTTTAATTGATTCTCACAATGTGCAAGAAAAATCCAATAACTTCATAAAAGAAACCAACAAATTAATTACGTTAAAACTCCTACCTCCCTTGCAAGCTAATAATTTCACATCAGCTTAATATCAAAATGAGCTTGGTGAAGCCACTATAAGCAATACAATCAGTTAAACGGGGAAAAAACAAAGGGGAAAGAGAAAAATAAGAGAAGATGTCAAGCCCTTGGCAGCCAAAACACAGGCCTGCTAACATGCAAGTGCCATAGGAATATAATAATACAGGGCATATATCCGGCAAATAAGCTGCTCTCCTCCCACATTTCAGGCTCTTGATTCCAACGCTAAAAGTATCTTCTTTCTTGGACCCTGAAAACACCAAGGTAAAAAACCCAAAAAGCTTAAGACTGAAGCTCAGGAAAACATTCACACCAGTTCGACAAAAACACGAAAGAGTTGTTCACTAACTCGCATTTCACATGATACCACATATCAATGGAGTTTGACAAGAAGCAAGGTAGTGTCTCAGTAGAAGTGAAGACCACATCAGAAAAGCCATACTTCACCCAGACTTTAGTTATCTATGTGCCCTCAACTTCTCTAGGATCACAGCGAAGAGAGACTGAAAACAATAATAACCTATATATAATTGATTGAGACTAAAAATGGTAAGTCATTTTTGGATTTTAAATATATATATTAGGGTTTTAAAATTTACAGAATACTACCATAGAAAGAGAAGAAAAGAGAATTAGATATGAATGTGTTCTAGTAATTCAAAGGAAATGCCCATTCGTGAAAAGATATAAGGATTCAAATGTGACAGTTCAATTATATGCAACAAAAGATTTTAGAATGTGCTGAGCAGGAAAACAAAGTTGTGTTTGTTAAGAATGGCAAAGCAAGGACAGAGGGGAGATCATAAGGCTGAGTGATGCAGGAATGAATTTGAAAGAAGAATAACATAGGGAAAAAAGAAAAGGGATTGAGTCAAACAATCCAAAGAGAAGGAGAATTTGGTGGAGTCTCACCATCGGAAAAAAGAAAGAAGGGGGAATTTGGTGGAGTCTCACCACCAGGAAGAAGAGAGAAGAGGAAGACTAATGGGCCTCTGGTTTATAGAAAATCTGGAATTGATATTACCCCTAACATAATTAAACTTAAGCCTAATTAGAACTGAACTAGCAGCAATTTGACCTAAAATAGATAACAGCTAACTAGTGGTGGACCCTAATCAACTCAAATAAAGTCTGAAGATTAAAAAACCTGACTTCAGATCTAGTTTCTGTTGGCAAGAACAGCTTGAATTCCACAAGGAACAGGGATCAAAACTGAAACACTATAGGCAAAATAAAAGATAACGAAGAAAATAACCAATCTGAAAATTTATTCTCCAGTAAACTATAGTAAAATGCTGGGACAACACACATATAGATGACGTTTTGGCAGACCTGGAAAATATTTGAACTGCCTTAAAACCCAAAAGACCTCAACCAAATGGGTTAGGATCACCAGACTTAAGGGAGTCATTCGATAAGTCCCTCTTGTGTCCCTCCATCATGAGGTAGCTTTTAAAATTACCATTAAAAAAAATTGAAAAAAAAAAATGTTTGAAAAAACCAAAAAGGGGGGGGGGGGGGTTGAGCCACCCCCCACAAGGCCAACCAGGAAAAAAAAAAAAAACTCGAGGTTTGGCCCTTGGGGTTGGTTTGCCAGACCAGCTTCAGGGGGTGGTCGAAACGACCCCCATTTTTCTCTTTAGGAGTGACCGAACCACCCCAAGACTGGCCATGAGTCACCCCCATTTTGCCCAAAGGGATGGCTCAAGCCACACCTAATTTTTTTTTTTTTTTTCAAAAAGTATTTTTTTAATGTTTTTAATTTTTTAGTTTTTTAGTTGTATAACTTTATTTTTAATGGGGCATAGGACATGTGTCAGTTTCTTAAGGGTGTTGACGTGAACTTCTGTCAATTTTTTGACGGAAGTATCATCTTCGTTTTTAGCCATAAACGAGATACCATCAGTGATACAAAATGAAGCAAATGAGGCAAAAAATAAAGTCTTTAAGCCACAGGGGGCAAAAAGTTAGTTAACCCTTTCCAAAATTGCTTTCAACAAAACTGTACTCCCATTTTGCAGGTTGAAATTAGGTCTTCCCCAGAATAATTTTCAAAAGTTGGATTTCTTGGTCTTGAACAAATATGATTGTTGCAGGGGAAAGCCAAAACTTATTTTCACTACTCCTCCTTCATATATAGGAGAGCAGTTCCACATCTCCAATGCCAGTGGAAAGAATTCTAAAATATTTCTCTTGTACACTTGTTGTGTACTAGTGTTCCGCCACTATATCACTCTTTCGTTTTTTTGAGTTCTATACTTATCAAAATCAAATTGAGAGAGAGAGAGAGAGAGAGAGAGAGAGAGGACAAGAAGAACTCTTAAGATATTGCTAAGGACCAAAACAAAAGGAAAAGAAAAATGAAACTGTGTTGTATCTTAGTCTTATTTAGGCTTACCATTGGTATTCCTAAAGCCTTGAGGTCGTCATCAGTCATGTGTATTAGGGCAGTCATATCAACCTGCAGAAATAGACGGGGGTCTAAAAGTTAAAGACTACTCAAAAAGTAAGGATTAAAACAGCAAAGAAAGTATACAATTTTGCAATACACAGGAAGAAGGAAAAGCATTTCCATACTTCCTCTGCTTGAAAAGTAATAGTATACTTGTCGAGGCCCAAAGAGTCCAGAAATTCATCCACTGATGTCCCAGCCTGCGCCAAAAGAAAGCAGGACTCAGAAAGTGTATTTACTGAAAGACTAGATCACTTCAATTGTGTAGGGTAAAAGAAAAAAGAAAAACAGATCTTTCTAGTTGAAACTCCAGGAGCTAAGATAGTCAGATTAACCCTCCACCTACCCAGCTTGATCCAAAGATTCTTACTCTAATGCGAAGAGGGGCGTTTCAGCCATTTGATGAAGCAATAAAGAATGTGCATAGTATAATGATAACAAATGCTTTGTTTTTCACTTGCTTTGAAATTATGTGAGCCATTAGAAAAGCCCACTTTGATGATGGGAGGACTCCCATCACTTAACCATGATAAAAGTTGGATTTGATCCCCCAGTCTCTGATATAACCACAAGAAATGCAATATAGGGGCGCAACACTAGTAATTGAAGATTTAGAATTTTTAATTGCTAGTATCATCACTATGCAGTAAATGCCACTGATTTTTACTTGAGTACCAAAGAATTGAGTTCTAAATCATCTAATGTCAACAGATAATATTGAAAAAGTTTCATTTTCCAGGTAATAAGACAACCTGCCCCCTGTTTTAGTCCACCACTGGCACCTAACAGCAGCAAAATCATATTTGTTACCCCAAGAGGCAGGGATTCGACCAAATTGTTCTTTAACAGTGATATAACACTTTCTTTGCTCAGCCTGTTAGCAGTAATGTGTACAATGCAAGCTAGGTTCAAGAAGTGGACCCAACCCCATCATTTTTCTGTTTTGCAGTAATAGTCATATTTCTCTATTCTAACTAATGAATCTTGTCCTATCAATGACAGGTCTAAAGTACAACTATGATAACAAATACACTGAAACTAACACAACATCTCCAATTGCCCCCATGTTATTCTTGTCACTATAAAGTGCTGCTATTTTAATTTAAGTTTTTTTGTCCATATTTAAAGCTACCTTCATACCCACCCTATACTTTAGTCCGAACCCTTTATTCCACTCAATATTTCTTGAGAAACCTTAGAGCATACTATTGCAGTTGGCAACCGACCCCAATGTCATTCATTCTGCATTGACTGCATATTTGAAAGCAAGTCCTAGTGAAAATGCACAACTACATGATGTAAAATCAAATAAGTAGCCAATTAAAAAACTATTATGTCCCTTCCCCTTCCCCTCCCCCTCGCCCTCCCTCAACCCCAAACCCACACATAAAATCGGAAAAAAAAAAAAAAAAAAAAACTCATATACATCCTGGTCTGATGTCCTACATTAAATACTTTAAAACATGTATCATGCAATAATGCGTGTAAAAATCCCAACCATATGAAGATAAGAAACATTCCCTAATACTCCATCGCAATAGAGTTCAAATTGCAACTATCACCAAAAGATGCACAAAAAATAACTTAATACAATAATCTTCCCAGAAGTTCTATAGTGAGTGGATAAATTGAAATAAAAAGAAAAAGGGCATGCCTTTTGTGAAGCTTTTTTCCTAGGAGCAGAATTCGTGGCCTTTTTGACATCAGTTGCAGCCTCAACAACTATACTTTTCCTGGCCGGTCTAAGAGCTTCCAATTTTGGCTTTGAGGGTTCAATGTTCATTGGCTGTGTATTAATCAGGCCAGACAACTTTTCACGTAGATCCCTAACCCCTGAAAGAGAACCACTTTGAGATGCTTGGTGGAGAGTCTTCTTTTGGAGCTTCAAACGGAGATCTCGAGCCCCAACATTGTGGCCTTCAAAAGCCATTAGAACCCAGTCAAAACCAGATAGAGAAGATTTAGTGATATCCCACAATAGAGAAAGCTTTAGTTGCATGTTATAGCATCAGAGAGAATCCATACTTGACATTTGGGGTCCATCATCGTTATAAAGATCATGTTCCCACTTGTCATCTTGCCTCTGCCTGCAAAAGATATGCCATTGACTCAATTATTAAATTTTTTTTGCCTCAATAAATTAAGAGAACTCGACCATTTAGAACAAAAATCCAGAAGATACTGTTGGAAGGGGAATTAAGAAGGGGATATATTATCTAATATAATTAATTTCCACTTGAACAAGAAAGTAAAGTTGACACTACCATCCAACAGAGGAAACTTATAGACTACCAAATACAAACCTGAAATAGTCAACCACAAAGGCAACCGGCAGTGTATAAGATAAATCCAGGAGTGTACACGCACAGAGTTCCTCTTGACCTTTCTAGAATGACTATCCCATTAGGAAAAAGAATAGCTATTACTGGTAACGGAAGAAGTTAAAATGTAATAGTTATTCCTATTTATTAGTTTGTTTGTAACACTGGAATAGAACCCTAAATGTGTATTCTAATGTTTGGTACAATGCAATACGCGGGTGAATGGAATCATATTAAAATCAAATTTCCTAAAACACCCTTATAGTACAATTCTAATTTACATTTTTATGGAGTTCACTATGATAAAAATAAAAGTTCTAAATTCATTGGTCCAAAGAGCAGCATCTGTTCTAAATCTTTAATCCAAATTTGTGCAACAATTTGCATAAGCTCCTTTCAGTTCCATTTCCACAAACATACAGTTCCTAAACAAAATACACTTTCATTAACCCTCTATTTGACTGCTAAACTTACCTTTTCACTTGTTCTTGTTTGCATCAATAGACAAGTATACAAGCAAAAACAAGAAAACAAAATATAATATGCCAAAATCGTCATATATGGCACATCTAAATGAAATTCCAAAGTTAAGAATTTTTATTTCATTTCTTTTCTTTTCTTACAGATTCTCAGCACCTAAATAGTGTATGAGCTACATGCATAAACAAAGACGGAAACCCATCCATCAAAAAAAAAAAGAGACAAAAACCCATAAAGACATATGCATCATAAAGACAGGCCATAAATCTGGTGGGCACCAAAGAGGGGTTAGACAATAGAGAGTGGGTTTCTCACTGCGCAAAATCGAAACATAGAGTTCTCTCTAGGGTTTTCCTTTTGAGTCCTTCTCTTCAGCCACCTGGCCTATATTTTCTGTGAGGCATGTCTTGTATCCTTTGGATCTGTCACTTCCTCATTAGCCTTTGGAACCTCATGGTGGATGGTCTCTGCACTATTTCATCCCTGGTGGTTTCAAATTAATGGGATTTCAGCTCCATCGGCACGTTCTTAGTGTCTCACTTTTAGGTGGGGAACATTTTAATTTTTCTTTCATTTCATCTTACTTATCAAAAAAAAGACAGCGGGTTTCTCTATCCTATTTTTCTTTGTCGTTCTCTGAGAGGGCTTTTGTATAAAATTAAATCGATGTGCTATTCCCACGTGAAAGGAATAGCCATTCCTCTTCTCTTTTAGAGGAATAGCTATTCCTAGGAATAATAAACTAACCAAACAAGGGTTTATTCTGCATGCCAAATGTACCCTAAAGCTAGGTTTGCAAAACCAAATGGATAGTTTCTAACTAAGCTTGAAACTGTGATGGAAGGATTCCTACTTCCCATCTAGATTACTCAGACAGCGTCACACTTTGTGGAGGTGCATCAAGGCAGTGTTAGGCCTTTGACCAGGCTCTCTCCCTCCCTCCCTCCCTCTCTCCCTGTGTGTGTGAGTAACCATATTCAAACGAAAATAAATGTTCTCAAACACTCATGGATCAAAGGATTTGAGTTCTACGAGGGAGGGAGAGTTAACAAATTGGTGAACAAGAAACTTTATGACATTACTTCATTATGGGATGCACAACAGTTCCCAGATTTCCAACTAACTGATCTTTGCAGTTGCAGATACAGCGATTTTGAGCCATTCCAGAAACAATAAACAGATTCAAGACTAGGAAACTCAAAAGTTAACTTCTCTACGGACATTTGGAACGGCATCATTAACAACATTATGAGAGACGATCACAGGAATCCCTATGAATTTGGTCTTTGAAAAAATAAAAGATAGCCACATGGTCAAATGCAGTTCTTTCTCTATTTTCACCAGAATTAGAACACCCACATCAAAAGTAACTAACTCCTTTGATCAGCTACGACTCAAATTACCCTGAATGCAGGGAACCGCAGATACTCTTACAACTTTCTAAATAAAATAACCTTTGAGATTCGAATTCAAGTATAAGCCCAGCCTCCAATCCAAAAACAGGCAAAATCGTATCCATAAACCATCGAAGAACTAAAAGCCCAAAAAATCTTTAAGTTCACATGCCTAGGCTACCAATCTGAATCAGCGTGAAGCTAAACACCTTTAGACCTTCAACACTATATAGTGAAGTGAATTGTTATACGGAGAAAGAGGGAACAACTTTTCTTGGAAACAAACAGAAGGAAGTGAAAAAACGAACCTCTTGCCGGTGAGCTGTCGCCGCCGAGTATCACCAATGGAGGCCCCATTGAGTCGGTCCTTTATTGACCTTTTGGATTCAGCCTCCACTCGATCAGCATACATCTTCTTATGCCTTACTAATTAAATAGATACAAAAAACCCTAACCCTAACCCTAATCGTAATCAGGGGGAAGCAGCAGAAGAAAAAGATTTTAAATCCTGGAGGGAATTAAACTCCTCTTTTGGGATTCTAAATCAGCAGTAATAGTTTGAATTCCGGGGATAGAGAGCAATATGAAGGAATTGAAGTGCAGGGAAATTTGTTATTGAAAGGGAATTCTGAAGGGCAGAGAGAGAGAGAGAGAGAGAGGAATCTGGAGCAACTGTAAAACGCAGCGTTTTGCTTTGGTTGTTCCTTTTATTTTTACTTTTTTTTTTTTTTCACCTCTCTCATGTGAATTTAGTTCTAACTAATCGATTTCTGGGATTTAGTAATAGGTTCAAAAATCAATTATTGGTTGTTTCTTTATAGATTTTGCTGCATCCCAATAAAATTTCAAAAAGTGTAAAAATATGTATAGTTTCACCATTTTAAATTACGAAAAAATATTCCAGAACCTTCTATTCTTTTTTCGATTTTGTCTTTTAAATCTACGTTTTCAATTAGCATAGAAATACTATAAAAATATTATTATGCTCTTCTCATTATTTTTTTTTTTCTCTTTTTCAATTTAAAAAATAAATAAATAGATAAATATAAGGTAGCCACGAGCCCCGTTTGTTGGGTATTGTTGCGATTCACTCATTTACTTCGCTACCCCCTAGCAAAGAGGGTATGCTCACGGCCACCCCCAACAAAAAGAGTGGCTCACGGCAGTGATTTTATTTGTTACCCACATCATCTTCCTATCACCCCCAATCTCATGTGGCATGGTCCTCACAATAATTTAGTGCATGAGAATTGGATTTTTGATTGTGGGCTACCCCATCAAATGTGTGTTTTTTTTTTAAAAAGAAAAATGATATAATAGTATTTGCATGTTATTTTTGTTATTTATTTGAGAAAAAAATTGACATAAGTTTAGGTTTAAAATATTTGTAAACTCGAATCTTAAATTAGTCAAATTGAAAATTTTGGTCTAATAGACAAAATTCCAAAAATTACAAGATCCTAATTAGGGTTAAATAATTTATTGGTACCTGAGTTTTAGGCTTTTTTAAATTTAGTACCTGAATTTTTATTTGTTTCATAGGTGTTACTTGAGTTATGAGTAAAAACCTGTTTGGTACATTTGTTACATTTTTCGTCCAAATATTAATGGCTTGTCACATGTCAATCGCTGAGGTTGACACGTGGCATTATATAAAAAAAAATTAAAAATTATTTAAAAAATTATTTAAAAATAATAAAATAATACAATTTTTTAAAAAAAAAAAAAAAAAAAAAAAAGAAGAAGAAGAAGAAGAAGAAGAAGAAAAGCCATTATGGGGGTGGCCGAACCACTAAGGTCCAAAACATTTATTTTTTTTTGCCATGGGCCACCCTCTTCTTTTTTCTTTTTCTTTCTTTTATTTAATTGTATTATTTTATTATTTTTATATAAATTTTTAAAGATTTTTATTTATTTTTATTTATTATTATTATTATTTTTTTATATAGTACCACGTGTCAACCTCAGCGGTTGGCACGTATCATGCCGTTAATATTTGAACGGAAAATATAATAGAGGTACTAAACAGGTTTTTACCCCTAACTCAGGTACTACCTATAAAACAAATGAAAACTTAGATACTAAATTTAAAATAGCTTAAAACTCAGGTACCAATGGGATAATTAACCCTTCTAATTAAGATTTTTTTTTTTTTTTTACAATCTCATTTACATGTTCTTAAAGAACTATCAATTTATTTGATTAACGCTCCAATTGAAGAATTTTAACAATTTGGCTTTGTTGTCCAAATCACCCGTTAAGGAAGACATAAAACTATAACACATGAACAACACTTGTTTACTCTTTGTAGTTAGTGCTTATCTTTTACTTTCAAAGTTGTGTTACGAGTTTGTTGATCTGTGAAATAAAAACTCAACAAAATAAAGAAATACTTTTATTAAAAAAAAAAATAATAATAATAAAAAAAAAAAAAAAAAAAAAAGAGAGGAAGAAGAAGAAGAAGAAGAAGAAGATACTTAAATGAAATGAATATCCTCATAAATTTTGATACCACCTTTTGCAAAGTGTTGGAAAATTAAAGGGTTTTTTTTTTTTTTTTTTTTTTTTTTTTTTTTTTAATTTGGATAACATTCATAGAATTCATTAAAAGAGGGAAAGACTCCCTTGATCAGCACTTACACAGTTGCGAACCGAGTCCGGGAACGACTTAATCCAGACTTGAAAAAGACCTTGAGTTACAGTCACACGGGCTAAACTGTGAGCAACAAAATTACACTCACGCCTAACAAATAAAACCTTCCATGAAGAAAACGAGTGCAGGATCCCCCGAGTATCGTCGATGATACTGGCATAGCTCGTGGGACAGTCACCCGTTAATCGAGTGCACTATCACCTGAGCATCGCCCTCCAAGATAATCTTCCCAAACCCCATTTCTTGCGACAGTTCTGCCCCTTGACGGGCGGCATAAGCTTCGGCCGCTACTTGGTTAGTCAGATAGGGAAGAAAATTACACATTGAAGCCCATACTTTACTAGTAGAATCCCTGGCGACTAGACCCACCCCCATGATTTTCTTGTCTGCATCAATGGCGACGTCCCAATTCAGTTTGATTCACTCGATTGGTGGTTTCTCCCAATTAGCCTGTGGCCGTGGACATTCACCCTAAGGTGGATTCGAAATTGCATGAGCCTGCTGAAAATTAGAGAGCATTTCGCAGGCACATTCCATCAAACATCTAGGGGGTAGGATCTTTCCTCTAAATACCAACCGGTTCCGCGCGTGTCCACATTTTGTGTGCCGCCACTGCCATCAACTCCAAATCCTCCATCTCTACTCGAGTGCTGAGATGATGAAGAATGTTCAGAAAATCACCCTCAGAGATAACACTCTTTCGGATGGTTCTTGAACATTCCGCCCACACCGCAATCGATGAAGCACATCACCAGAGGAAATGACCTGCCGTTTCAACCTCCACCCCGCACTATAGACAAAGAGGATCCGAGACGATTTCACGCTGGAACAGTTTCTCTTTTGTGGCCAGAATATTATTGCAACCACGCTAGAGGAGGAATAGTTGAACTGCTCGAGGGACTCTCAATCTCTATATTTGCTTCCAAAAAGGGTTTTCAGACATGCTCCTAGAACCACTACCCAACCTCTTGTTTCTCCTTTCAATCTTGAAATGATACGCAATGCGAACCGTAAAGGCGCCATTCTTTGTGCCTGACCATATGAGTTTGTCCTATTGGGAGTGAGGAGAGATAGCAATGCTACAAATCAGAGTTGCAACCGAAGCCGGGAAAATGCTTTCAATAACAGGTATGTTCCACCAATTTGCCTCTTGGTTGATAAGTGCATTTACTGTTGAATTGCTATCTATAATTCTTGAGGGGGGTATAGTTCATGGGAATCGATAGGTAGCCAATGATCCCCCCATATCCGAATTCTATCCGCTGTTCCAATCTTCCATAATAAGCCTTCCTAGATCAATGCTCTAGAATTTCATATGCTGCGCCAGGCAAACGATGGCCTCCTTCCCAATTGAGATTCTAGAAAGCAGCCCCCAAGGAAGTATTTTTCCCAAAAGACTCTGCCCACCAGTGTCTCGGGGTGATGTAGGAACCGCCATCCCTGCTTAGCCAACAAGGCTAAATTGAATGCTTCCAGGTCCCTATAGCCCAGCCCTCTTGAATTCCTGTCTCTGTCGAGTTTGGTCCAGCTTAACCAGGAAATTTTGGAAGTGTTCTCCTTGTGTCCCCACCAGAATTTAGCCATCATAGAATTAATCTCCCGACAAAGAGTTTTCGGAAACTTGAAAACACTCATCGAATAAGTCGGTATGGCCTGCAGAACTGACTTATTATAAATTAAAGGGTTAATTGCACTTTATCCTCTTAAATTATAAATTTATTTGTACTTTCATTTTTAAACTATGACTCACTGCAACTCTTTCTCCCAAACTACCACTCTGTTGTAAGTAAGTCCCCAAGTCAAATTTTAGGGTTAAAATTGACATAATCCATCACACGTAAATGTTACGTGACACTGAAGCATTTCTTCAGGACAAAACTTACCCCAGTTGAATTGAAACACACCATATAACATTAACTACCAAAAAAAAAAAATCTAAAAAATATTAATTAACAAACTTACCATGGGCATTAAAATATTGAATGCACATTTTCTCTTCTTCTTCAATTCTCTCACTTTTACAATGGGTGTGAAGGGAGGTAGAGAAGGCACGATAAGTTGTTGCCGTCAACTTAAGCGAAGGAGGTCACTGGTGGCAAAGCGAGGTGGCCACCACCTTGTGGTACTTGTTGTGAATGCAGGGGATGGCTGCGTGGCCACCCCTTTTATTGTGGGTGCAATGGTCTCCTATGGATCTTGTGCATGGGTTCCTTAAAACAGTAAGTTTCATATATGTTATACAGGAGGATTTTGTGATTTACTACCTTTTAAAATGGGATTATTTTACATTAAACCAATATGTTGGGTATTTTGGCTGTCACCATTTTGATCAAATAGCTAGGAGTTCGTCATTTCCCGTTTTCAAATGGGAAATGCTAGGAACCCACTGCCATCCCATTGAGATCCCACTCCTGCTTACATGGATAAAAAATAATGCTTAAAAAAATCAGACTTTTCCCCTCTCTCTCTACCATGTCTCACTAAATAAGCAAAAAAACAAATTCAAAACAGCCATTTCTCTTCTCCATAAACCAGTCCTCTCCCTCTCCCTCTCCCCTCTCTCTCTTCTTCTCTCTCTTCTTTCTCTTTGTTCTTCTCGCAGGATAATCTCTCTCTCGACGGAATCTCTACCGGATCTCGCCGTTAAATCTCTCTCTCTCTATGGCCGGCTATCCTTCTCTTGACGGATTCTCTGCCGGATCTCGTCGGAAAATATCTCTCTCTCTCTCTCTCTCTCTCTCTCTCTCACCGGAAAATCTCTCCCTACCCCAGCATTTATTTTGCTTTAATTTATTGCTGAGGCCTGAGAAGTTGTAGAACAAGGAAAAGGGTTCTTGGAATCACCAACCTAACTCCAACTAATATTTTTGGAATTCTCTTGTATTATAATTCTGTACATGATTTTCTTCTCATTCTAACAAAAAAAATTATTTTCTGAAAAAGACTACTTACATAGTTCTTCTTTCAATATTTACTTGGCAATCATTTAGAGCAATAGATTCTTTGTAGTGGTGCTTTTCTGTTGGGGACTTTGTATTGAGAAGAAAAGGATAAGTAGCTGGAAGAAAATTTCTCCATCCAGAAAGTCGATTGATCAAACATATTCCGAGTGGCCACACTATGTTCATTAGCTAGGAGTTCGTCATTTCCCGTATTTCAAAGACTTCGTACAGTGTCCAATAAGTTATTGGGTGTTCTTTTAATGGTTTCAGTACCTGTGGGATTATTAACCATACCTTTTTTTGGAGAATAATAATAAATTCCAAAATCCATTTCGTCCTCCAACTATTGTCTTTTTGATTGGTGTCGCTGTAGCCCTTTTGACTCATACATGTTCTAAAAAATTGGAGGCATTTCGAATTGTTTGTTGATATGGATAAAGTCAAGGCAAACCTTAAAAATTATTTCAATATTCGACCTTGGGCATATAATAGTTCCGAATCGAATATCTTTAAAAAGATCTTTTGTCTCGTGGTAGCCTGTTCATGTTCACTAACGAAACTTTCGTTATTGGGTTAGCTATACACTTCACATGTTTCTAGTGATTCACATGGCATTATCAAATGATACAAGTCTTGGATAAGAATCTACAACGCGCACACTAGAACACCCTTGTTGACGTTTCTTTATTTTGACAGAATTTAGGGATCCTCAAACAATATGAGATTTTTTTATTTTTTATTTTATTTTATTTTGTGAAATAAGAGGTTGAGTTCTTAGTCAATTAGGGATGGGAACTCCTGGCTCACGAACATAGTGTAGCTGTAGCCATCCGGAATATGTTCGATCAAAATGGGGTAGTTTCGAAAAAGAAAATGGGCAAGTGTTACTTGCTAGGCATGTGACGTATTTTCCATCCATATTTAATGCCTAGATCTAAGTCGAGGATATACTCGTAACAAAGTAGTAGTTTAGGGGAAGAGAGTTGCAATTTATCATAATTTAGGGGTGTAACTGCAAATATGATGGTAGTTTAGGGGGCAAAGTGTAATTAACCTAAAATTAAATATACGCGTGTACATATACTCATAGGACTTAACATGTATGGGTACAGCGCCACATGGTGTTACATACTAGTTTTTTCGGATACCATTTGTAACGACCTAAAAAAAGCGTTAATCATATATATGCTATCATTCCAAAAGGACTAATCAAGTTGTAATTGGAGCTTCTTAAATTCATTTCTTAAGCATAATCTCACCTAATTAGAAACCGATGTAGGAAAAAATGTAATTCTTCATTTTAACTAATATTTTTTCAATACACACTCTAACAAATTCTCTATTGTCTTCTTTACTTTCTTAAATAAAATTATTTTTTTATATTATATTCTTACAAAAAGACGGAGGCCAACATGAGATATAAACCAAAACTAATGATTTTCCTAGAAGGTGAATATATTTAAATCAAATTACAATATAAATTGTTAAAAAGATCAAATTCAGAAACTCAATTATAGAAACAACTTTGCTTCCAGTATAAAGTTCACAATTAAACCATGGTTCAAGGTACAAATACTCTTAAACACTCATATGCACCGGACCACCTATGGACCACCATCGAGCCACCCACATACCACTGTCGCACCACCATCAGGCCATTGTCAACCACTAACGGGCCTCCACCAGACCATTATCAAAACTCAAATTATTAGCTTAATTTTTTTTAATTAATATTTTTATGATGTTATTTACAATTTTCTATATACGCCAAATGCCAAAAAAAATTTCTAGCGGAAAACATTTTTTGACAAAAAACATTGTATGTTGAAACAATCAGAAGAATCATTCTACTCAACAAACAAGAATATAATATTCACAAACAAGGAAAATGTAACGTTTCTTATCACATTGATTCAAGAAGAAAAGTTATCAAATATTCAAATGTAGAACTGCTGTTGATCCCTAAAATTTTAGTAGTAACAATAGCCTTCAATAGAGAAATCCACATGACAGCAAGAGGAACGGATGAGAATAAGACCGAGGCACCGTTGTTCCATTGGAGAATGACAAACAATAAAATAAACCAACATTTTGCTACAATGGTAATCCAGAGATAGTGATGTAGAACAATCCGAAGAGGCGCCTCGGAGCATTAATTGTATTATCTCGGACAATATCCGAGAAGGGGATTCTGGAGCGCCTCGGCAAGTTGATAATGTCGTCTCAGATAATATCCGAGATGGGGATTCTTGAGCGCCTCGGCAAGTTGATAATGTCGTCTCAGACAATATCCGAGAAGGGGATTCTGGAGCGCCTCGGCAAGTTGATAATGTCGTCTCAGATTCCGAGATGGGGATTCTTGAGCGCCTCGGTAGGTTGATAATGTCGTATCGGTAAAGAGCCGAAACCCATCTCGGTCCTACTCAGCACTTAGAGACCCAGCTCGGTGAATCAAAGCAGAAGACTTTTGCTGAAGGATTAGCTGACGACTAGGACTTCTAGAGAAACAGCCGTGCGGATTTCCTGGGGTTTCCTGGAAGATTCCATTGCTGATTTCGTGGAGATTTTGTTGACTTTCCATATTTTTTTTTTGATAATAGCCATGTCTTGCTTTTCCTTAAATCATGGGATTACCTTGTCCATCAAATATCCTTTCATTAAAGAAGATTTGATGATATCTTTTTATTATTATTTAATTTCTTTACAAGCTTTTAGGGCTTCATTATAAATAGGGAGACAATGTAAGAACGGGATTTATTATTGATTATCATTGAATTGAAGTTGTTTCCCTTCAACTTGTGAGTTGATTGTTTGTGTTTGAGAACGAAGTTTCTCCTTCACTGTTTATCTACCCGCTTGCGCTACGTCAATTGGTATCAGAGCCTTGACTATCCTGGTCTGATGGCGAACGACGGAAACCACTTCGACGGCGAAGTACGTGGAGTGCAGGCCCTTTGGGCAGCCATAGATGCCCGAGATCAGCAATTTCTTCCCATGGAACGCACCCTTGAAGCATTACAAGGGTTTTCTGCGTTAGACAACTCATTAGACTAACTTTTTAGGATAAAATCAAAATTTAATAACTTGGAGCTCTATTTTTGCACCATAGCATCTGGTATTAGCATAAGCATAGGCATTCCAAGAACCTGAAGGACCAAATTTTGGACTCTACTGTTCTTTTTTTTCCTGTTTTTTACCAGGAGTATAGGAAGTGAAATATCTTTGTGCAAACTTAAATTCTTCTTGCAGGGTTAGAAATGCATAACACCAATTACAAGGTCTCTAAAATTTTGACACCTAATATCAACTTGGTTACCAAAAAATCCTATATAAATAAGTTCTAGTGTACTATGCTTTTGCAATAGGGTCTGCATGGTTAAAGCTTTGGAGGGTAAAATGAAGTTACCTAGGATGAAGTCACCGAAAGAATGAGCTTGTTTATAGCCTACTTAGAGAACTAGTATACCAGAAATTTTTTTCTCTGTGAGCCATTTTTTTTGAAAATCTAAAAGAGGTTTTCCAAAAAGAGGAACATAATTAAGGAAGATTTTCCACTTTATGCTTTTAACCAAAAAGGGGAGAAAATAGCTCTTATTGTTTATAGGATATTGTTGTTAGAGAATATATTCTTCATATAATTGTGATTAGATTTGGTAGGAGAATATACGAGATTGATTTGATTGTAATCATATTTGATGGTAGCAATTCTCATATAAATAGGAGTCTCATGTATTGTAAATATATGAAGAAAAATAAGAGTATAATATAGCCCTTTGAGCCTTATCTAAATCTAATAGGAGTCTCATTTTGCATACGCAATTATGCCCTTCTTTTTTTCTCATGGGAAAATTACAAAAACAACATCATAGCACATTAAAAACTCTAAAAATGCCTTACCAGAATACACAAAAATATTTCTTTCACCGTATATTTATCTCTATGTTGAGGTTTCCATCTTTACCGAGGATCCATATCTGAAATAGTTATAGTTGCTGAACAACTTTCCTGTTCATTGTTAAATAAATTTGTTTCTATCAAATTTCTTTGAGCGGGAAATGCTATTTGTTTTGGAGTAGGAAGTGACGTAGTTTCATTGGTAAGCATAGAGATAACATCAGACATAGTTGGCCTATCCGCTGCAAACTCTTGTACGCATAAGAGACCAACATGAATGCATCTCAAAATCTGGAGCTCAGAATAGGATTCAACCAGAGTAGAATCCATTAGCTCCAAACGTCTATCTTCTCTCCATAATTCCCAAGCCTGCAACCAACCCATGTCCCACAATTTATCAATTTGATCATCTAGAATCCAAGCCTGATAGTATCAACAAGTATAAAGCAAAAAGATAAATATGAGATATAGCCTACTTACATATCCAACTAAGTTCATGGGGCGTTCCCGATGATAAATGCCACTAATTTTTTGGCCACTAACAATCTCCAACATTAGAACTCCAAAACTGTATACATCTGACTTCTCTGAAAAATTCCCTTCCATGGCATACTCTGGTGACATATAACCACTGCAACCAATAATGAAAGGAAGATTTTAGCTTTTGAGGATAAAGCACAAATATATATAATAAGTGTGTCTATACTTACTATGTTCCAACTACTCTCTTGGTAATAGCTTCAGCATCGTTCCGCCCAAAAACCCTAGCCATGCCAAAATCCGATATTTTGGGATTCATATCGTCATCAAGCAAGATGTTACCTGCTTTCAAATCTCTATGAATAATCCTTAGTCTAGAGTATTTATGCAAATAAAGAAGCCCTCGAGCAATGCCTTCAATGATGTTGTAACGTCGCTTCCAATCCAAAAGCTCCCTTTTCTTTGGATCTATAAAAGTTTGTACATGCAATTAGTACATCCTTAAGTTACAATAAAATATTTAAAGTAATGTGAACAAATTAAAGAGATGAAGCATGGCGAACCAAAGAGAAAAAAGTCCAAGCTTTTGTTGGGCATGTATTCATAAATCAGCATCTTTTCATCTCTATTAACACAACAACCCAAAACTCTAACAAGATTCATGTGCTGAAGTTTGGCAATTAGTATAAGTTCATTCTTGAACTCCACTAATCCTTGTCCAGAACTTCTAGAAAGTCTCTTCACGGCTATCTCTTGGCCCTCTGGTAATTTTCCCTGAATTATTGATATAAAGAAGAGCTTTAAACTTGTTATCAAGAGCACAATGGAAGAAGTATTGGACCAAGCCTTACCTTGTATACAGGACCAAAACCACCTTGTCCAAGTTTATTTTCAGGAGAAAAGCTGTCTGTTGCAGCCACAATGGATGCAAATGTAAATACTTTCAAATCACGACCTTTCTTCCCATCATTGCTAAGCCCATTTGCATCCCCAAATCTATTTGAAGTCGTCAATTCAAGTAATGTGGCTTCCTCATTGTTTTTTTGCTCCCCTGTTGCACAAAAAATACTCATAGTTAAACCCAATGTTTATCTAGGTTTACAAATTAATTGATCTTATATTTAGTAGCTACAATCTTACGTTGGAGTTTTTTCCTCCGCAAAAGGCATAAGAATCCCAAAATTACAACTAAAGCTGCCACTGTTGCTACTATGATCCATATCCACCATTTCTTTTCTCTGCTGGGCACTACAATTGTAATGAAGTATTCATTTAGCACTCAATCTTCGTAAAACAAAAAAAAAAAAAAAAAAAAAAAAAAAAAAAACACAAAAACACAAAAACACAAAAATCTTACTGAATCACGCCTGGCTGGGGGTTTGTGGGTGAGGGTGCTTACCAGTTTCAATTAGAACATAGAAGAATTGTTCTGGATCAACAGCTCTATCTTCTACAAATTGACTACTGTAGAACCGACATGCAGTATCATTAATGGGAAACGTATCAAAACCAACACAGGAACAATTGCTCCAGCATTGAGCCCAACAATCTCCAATACTGATGCTTGAATTGTCATCCAAATGTGATGGTCGAAGAAAATAACCCCATCTTTTCTCGAACTTATGATTGATATTCCTGCAATTGGGTGCATTTTGCTTTACACACCCAGGAATATCAGAGGAATAACCAAAACACATCTCAGGTCTCACAAATAAAGGTTTTGGGTTATCTGAAAGTGTTCCGTCTGAGCTCAAGACCCACCTCGAAACATTCCTATCTGGAAAAGAATAACTGAAGTAACTCTCATTCTCATTAGACACGTAATTGAAATTGTAATAGAGACCATCCGCAGTCATCGTACCAACATTCGCAAAGTCAGAATTGCTCCCAACCCCACTCACCCAATACATATTTCCTCGGTGTCTCATCACCAGCTGTCCTGTCCCATTTGCTGTAAGGTTCCATTCAAGAGAAAAGCCTCCGGGGGCAGGGATTTGGTCAGTTAACCATGAAGTAAGCATCCATTTTTGCTGTGTTTTGAAGTTGATGCCTAGTTTCATACCAGGAAGAAGTGTGTCCGTCGGATGATCAAAGCTTTGCCATAAGATCCTCTTAATAGATCCATCAGAATTCAACTCTTTCACTCTGAAGTTGCCCGAGTTTTCTAGAGTAGCGGTGGAATTTGGTGTTGCTTCATTATCATTCAACAGAATTGGCCTCCCTCCATCATGCATAATTTTCAATAGGCCGTCTGCATCAATTGTGAGATATATCTGACTATTAATTTGTATAGGTGTGTCTCTGTTAGCAATCCATAGCTTGGAGTTGTATCCATCATCGGGGTACCATATTCCTAAATATCCAGCATCCGGACTGTTGTTAAAGAAGCCTAGAACAAATCTCCCATCAGCTGAAACCAACTGCTGTGAGTAACTAAGCACTTCACCAGGTTTGATGGTGTCATTGGTGTGTACGATCTGAGCCTGCGAAAGTTGTGGCCCAGAATTTCCAAGGCTCCAACATGACAAGACGGAGAGAAATATTGGAGTCAGAAGCGATTTCAGGCTAGCCATTGCCGGGAATAGATTTCAGTTTGTTGCTGATTAGCTGCTGGATAGTGTTTATATCCGGAGATTTCAAATTTCTTTGAAATCAAAATAACTTGAAAAATGTTAATAATTAAAGATATGACATGTTAATAAAAATAAAAAAAATAAAAAAAATAAAAAATATTTGAAAAGGTTTTTTCTTATTCTTTATATCGTATGAAAGCTTTGCGCAAAAAATTGTTTTTAAATTTAATAAAAAAAAAACATTTTTTCAAAAGTAAAGAAAAAAACTTTTTGAATTTTTTTTTTAAATTTCATTGTTAACATGTCATATTTTTAATATACAGTATTTTTTATTAATTTCAATGTAAAAAATTACCTGATTTAAAAATTCAAAATTCAAATTTTAAATTTCTTTAAAATTTTAAGAATTGATTATATGGGGGTGGCCGCGCGCCACCCCCAGAGGAGGTCGGGGGTGGCCGTGCGGCCACCCCCAGTACTCGGGGGAGGCCGCGCCGCCTCCCCCAAGGGTCGGGGGTGGCTGCCCCTCTGTTTTTTTTTTTTTTAATTTCATTTTTATTTATTTAAATTATTAATAGTTTATTATTTAAATGTAGGACCCACACATTTTTTTAGTCAACTTTTCCTGCGCATGGTTCCCACCATTAATCTGAAAGACAGCCTTGAGTGGACTCAAAATTCAGGTCAAAATCCGGGTTTTTAGGCGGGTGGGTGGGTTTTAGAAAAAACCCGAGTGGAATAATTATTCCACTTTGTTGCCAAACCAACCATAAACCTCCACTCAAATTTCCAACTCTATCCTGTTAAATAAATAAGTGGACATTTTAGAACAAAAGTAATCCCAAGATCAAGATCGAAAAGGAACAAAAGAAATTATAAACTAGATGTTAGCATGTTTAGGAAACCGGCCATTTTCTTTTTGTTCGGTATAGCTTTCCGATTTCTATCATAATGATCACTCACATCTTTTTCGAAAGAGAGATAAGGAGTAGGGGTAAAAATTCGATTACGATTATCGGTTATTGGCTAAAATCGGTAACCGTAATCGAGGTAGTCGGTTGGCCAAAATCTCCAATCGATTCCGATAACTGGGTAGCCAATTAACCGATTATTTAATAACCGGTTGGTACTCAGTCATCTGTACTAGTAACTAATTTTTTTAAAAAAAATTGGTCTTTTGAGCCTATTTTGCGTACTGGGCTTAATTTTTGAGCTTAATTTAGATGTTTTTAACTCTTTTAAAGTAAAACTCCAGAGGCTAGAATTTTATTATTTATTTTTTTTAAAATATATATAAACCCGATTACCGGTTATAACTGGTTTAAGTATTTTCTAAACCTAGTAATCGTTCTGGTAGGGCCGCTTACCGATTATTTTCAACCGGTAACAAAAGCGGTTGGTCGATTTGCTAGTTACCGATTACCGACTGACTTTACACTCCTAATAAGGAGCATCTTTTGCAAACAAATTAAAATGAAAAAAAAAATAGAAAAGAATTAATTGATGTGATAGAATAATATACAATTTTTAAATTTTTTATGAAGAAAAAAAATGAAAATAATTTATTAATGTGAAGAAAGAAATTTGACTTTTAGAGTAAAAGGCTTTAATGGTAATGCTCCCGAGTCCAACCATTATCAAGGAAGTTTTATATCCAATTAATTGCTTCTAATATTTAATTATCTATCAATTGTATGTAATTATTTTGAAATTATTTTTTTTCTTTCATTGGAACATCTAGGAACTTCTTTAATTTGTTTCTCAAAAAAAAAAAAAAAGTATAGTTATTTCAAAATTATTTCTCAAATTTACTACAGTATCTATCACTTAGTCTATTTCTCATCTTTTTTTTTTTTTTTCTCCTATAAAAAAAAAAGTCAACATCAAAACATTTCAACTTTTTATATTACATCAATCATTTTTTTATTATTATTCAAATAAAAATATTTATTACAAAATAAAACTTTTTTACTTTCTCATAAAAAAAAATTCAAATTTCTTTTTACTTTATTTCACATTCATTACTTTTTATTACTATTAAACGAAAATTGTTTCTCCGCAAACTGTTACCAATCGGTTTGAGACTTCGAGAGAGTGAGAGTTTGAGACAAAAAGAAAGTTTGAGAGAGAGAGAGAGATAGAGAGAGAGAGAGAGAGCAATTTTACACTAACAAAAGCAAGTTTACTGGCTCTGGATCTTTTGCTTCTCTCCACTTCGGTTCTGACCGGTTCGTTGCACGACGTTGAGAATCAAGATTCAAGACGGTGTCTATGAACAGTGAACTGACCATGAGACATTTGTTGCTCTGCATTTCCAAGGCACCAACATGACAAAACATAGAGAAATATTGTAGGCAGAAGGGATTTCAGGCTAGCCGTTGCTGGGAATAGATTTCAGTTTGATGCCAATTTGCTGCTTGATAGTTTTTATGGAGACGTATCGTAAGTAATTGTCTAATGGAATATTTGTTTGTATAGTAGTAAAAAGTGATTGATGTGATATAAAATTTGAGAATATTTTATAAAAAAGTAAAAAAAAAAATTATTTTATATTGAGTTTTTTTATTTGAATAGTAATAAAAAAAAATTATTGATGTGAAGTAAAAAGTATAACAAAATTAGAATGTTTTTTATTTTATTTTTTTGGGGAAAGTGAAAAGTGTGTTGAAAATTTTACACTTGCTTGCCAAACAAGTCCAATGGTCCTGTTTGGCAAGTGTTTGTACTGAACAAAATAATGGGTTGTTATTTTTTGTATTTAAATAGTAATAAAAAAATCATTGATATGATATAAAAAATAAAAGAAAATAAAATATTTTGATGTGAATTATTATTAAAAAAATGTGAAAAAGCGAAAAAAAAAAAAAAAAAAAAAAAAAAAAAAAAAAAAGAGAAAAAGAAAGAAAAAGTGATGTGAATAGTATGCTCCGCTATCGTGTAATGCGTTCATGTTCTGTACGCTTAGACTACTCCGCTAACCTAGTCTAACACGGAAGTATTATTTAGCACGCCAAAATTGAGCATTCGGTACATCATTGAGGCCTTGGCCTCAAAGCATGGACTTTTCCAATGGATGGCAATTTCAAAACACTGATTTAACGTGAGAAAACGCCCTCCACGAGTGTCACATCAGACCAGACAGACTCTCTCGACTAGGCCCGTTTGAAAACCTTTACCCTCTCCTTTCCTTTGGGTTTTTTTCTTTTGAAAGGTTGAAAATTAAAATTGATGCCATATAAAAGTTGAAATAATTTATATAAAAAAGTAAAAAAAAAATTTGTATTGTAATAAATTTTTTTATTTAAAAAATAATAAAAAAGTGTTGATGTGATATAAAAAGTGAAAAAAAAATTAAAAAAGTTTTGAAGTTGATGTTTTTTTGGGAGAAGTGAAGGGAAGGGGAGGGGATGGGAGAGAAAAGTGGTTTTCAAACCGGGCCATACGTATGTGTTTGTCCTTTCATACTCTTCATACTCTATGCCAAAATAGAGAGCTCCTAATAGTTTACGTAAATTTTAAAGCAAAATAAGTTAAATAACTAATCAAAATCTAGTTCGTTAGTTTAGCTAATCACTCTTCAAGACTTACATTTATCAGTTTATTTAATTTTTTTAAATTATTATATAATTATTTTCAAATTTTTTATTCATTTTAATTAAAAGCTCATCTTCACCGAATAAACCCTCATTTGCCAAAAACATGCACCAGAATGCACCAAAACAACTTGAACACCAAATCGATGGATGAATGAAATTTTTTACTAACAAAGAATAACTTCACAAAATATCTTAATGGACTCTTTAAAATTTCACTAAATTTTAATGAAATAATCTATTTTTTGTGTGTTTAATTATCACTTTTAAAAAGTTTTCAACGTCATACTTTCCAAACATTTTTCTATTTTAACTAAATATTATTTTTTATTAGTTTTGGAACAACTACTTTAACTATTTAAACATAAAAAATTAAAGGGGATCCATTCATTTTGCAAGGATTTGGCGGAAAATTGAAAGAAAATAATTAAAAAAATGAATAGAGAAAGGATTTGGGGGGTTAAATATAGAGAGGGTTTTTGCCATTTACTATTTTAGAGAAACTTTAAAAGAGTTTAATGCATGGGGTGTTTTGACAACTTTCATCAAAATTTAGTGAAATTTTTGAAGTAAAGAGTCCATTAAGATTGCTCTTAAAATAAGTGCAGCAAAATCATTTGCAGAAGGCAACACTTTTGTAGAACCAAACCGCAGAATAACACCAATTAACCCAAAATTAGCCATCCAACCCAAATATGCATAACCCATTACAATTTCCATCCAACCTACTCTATACATTCCTATATCTACAAACAGACTACAAAACGAAGTATTTGTACTCTGTTTTTTACACGATCAAGCCAAGCCAAGATCTTCACATGTATTCCCCAGCTTTTCACATAAAATAAAAAATCACTAAAATAAATTCCCTAGCAATCTACCCATACCAGATTGAGAGTTTGTGTTCGTGCCCAAAATCATTTGATCATTTATCAAAATTTTCTCAACAAACAAAAATAAAGAAACTCCTAAAATTAGAATCAACCCAAGGCTTCTCAAACCATCCACACTAATTCGGTACCTACCCAAATTGTCCACAAAAAATCAACCGAAAAATTGCTCAAGATTTAACCAAAACTCAAGAAATCAACTCAAAATCGAACTCATCTCCTCCTACCCAGTCGGCGACATGCTCTGTTCATATCGGTTCTACATAGTGAAGTTGGAAAAATTTACTATGAAACGAACTTGATATTAAAGTATTTGATTAAATGATAAAATTTACTCTTTCTTATTAGCCTAAACTTCTAAGATAAGTGGCTTGGGCCTTAACTACTAAAAGAAATTTTAAGTCCACACGTGAGGGTGAGTGTTAAAGTATTTTATTAAATTATTAAATTTATTATTTCCTCTCAACTTAAACTTTTAAAATAAATGGTAGTTTAACACTTGAAAATGTTGCTAATTATTATTAGGCTAACGTCTCCTTCTGTGGAACATTTACATAATTTTATAACTGTGATGCATATATTTCACATGAAGGAAAATGCTGCTTGCTTGTTATGGAATAGGTAGTGCCGTAGTGGCAAAAAAATAAAATAAAATAAAATAAAAATAACAGCAGACACGGTGAGTCTCATATTGGGGGTAGAATTTAGCCCAAATTTTCTATCTTTCATGATGGAAAATAACAAACCCGTAACGCATGCATCCACATAAGCACACAGGAATAATGGACATTTAAGCTGACTAAATATACCTCAATTTAAATAAATATTATCATTGTGAAATTACATGATAAATACATGGTGCATCAAATGAAGGTAAGTACTTCAGACGGCACATAAACAAACATATCCAAATTATTTATACAAGACATGATAAGCAAATATATAACACACATTCATAACAAATAAAGCAATTACATACACTACAAAAAAATTACTAATTATGGACGGTTTTTTTATAGACGATTTTTAAAATCGTCTAGAATTAAACTGTTACATATGGTTTTTAAAAAACCATCTACAAAGAAATAAATATGGACGGTTTTAGTAAACTGTCCATAAATATACAGACGGTTTGAAGCAAACCGTTTGGAAATAAAAAATTCCAGACATTTTGTTCCAAACCGTCTATAAATATATAGATGCTTTGAAAGAAACCGTCTGGAAAGTTCTATTTCAAACGGTTTGTTTCTAACCGACTGTATATTTATTGACGGTTTACTAAAACCGTTCAGAAAATTACTTCTAAAAATAATATCAAATCGATCTGATAACCCCTGACGCTCTCAGCCCGGGAACCCCACCCCCGATGCCCCGACACTGGCTAACGCCTAGTAAAGGTAATTTTTTTTGCAACTTTTTTTTTTCCCTTTTTTATTTTTGTTTTGCTTGTTATATATAGATGTTAGTAGATTGTTTTAATTGAGTATGAATTGTTTAATTGATGTAATACTTATATTTCTTTGACTGCTTAATTAGGGTTATTGTAGAATTTGAGTTCATCTACTTTTTTGTTTATTTAATTGTTTCTACCTTTGCTTTTTGGCGGTTCTAAAATTTCTACATACTTTTAATATGGAAATTTTCTTGTATAATTTTGCTATTTTCGAAAGAAATTAAGAAAGTAAAATACAAATTAATAAGAATTTTTTTTTTATTTTTTATTTTTTATTTTTTTATTTTTTTTTGTAAAGAAAGATCAGTTTCAGAAAAATTAAGCTAGATATTTCTTTTTATTCTTTTCATATTTTTTCCTTTTTTTTTCTTTTCACAGATTGTTCATCATTTACAATACATATCAGAGGTAGTAAATCCTTTTCTGCAAGATTCCAATTGATTATATGCTAGTTTTCCTTAATAGTGAAAAGGATGGTGATATAAAAGTTTGCGATGATGTTGCTTTGTAATGCAGAGATTTATTTAAGGCAAATTTGTGACCAAGTCAAGGTCTTCGAATTTATCTTCTTATTAGCCAGACAAAAAACATGTCCATTTTTTCATTTCCAATGGCCCCAGTGGCTTTGCTTTCCACCAGCTTTTGAAATGTCAAATGTGGCTTTACCTTTTCCTCTCTTTTGAGAAAGATATAATTAAGATTGGCTGAGACAAGTTTTCCTGTAACAGTTAAAGACAGACAATCTGATATGAAAAATCTCAATAATCACAATTACCGTGTTGTTTTGTTGTATGTTTGCATGAATGTTGTTCGGGGAAGACCGTCCATATGTCATTTGGGTGAAAAGTGTGCTTAATTTTAGATGTTGCAGCTGATGAAGATTTTTCAACTGAGCCAAATTCCTAGAATTGTAAGGATAATTAATATATCAAAATAAAGACATTTTGTTCGGTTAGCCGTTCTGCTATGTTTTCTCTGTCCAGGTGTTTGATTTGTTTATGTAAAACAAAACTCGGTGTTTGTTTCTTGTTTTCTTTGTGTTTCTATAAAAAATATAACTCATCCAAAAAAAAAAAAAAACCCTATACAAAGGAAGATCTGTTTGATGGTAGGTATTTTATTTAGAATCGTCCTTTTTGTCTTTGTCTAAGGTTTGTTTGGGCTTACGAATTAAAAATAGCAATTTTAAAACATGCAATTTGAGAAAATTGTTTTCTGCATTTTCATATCGTAATTTTTTTAAAAACGCAATTCTTAAATGATTTATTTTTTACGATATTGTTTAAAATCACACTTTTATTTATGAAATTTCAATCACAAACACACTCTAAGGGCTGCTTATGTTGTTATTGGCGCAGTTAAATATTTTACTTTCACATGGGTAGTGGGCTGGAGCTAACTTGTGCAACTAGATGGTGTTGTAACTGTTGTGCGGTTATTTTTGTTTTCCTTTTTGTTCTGACAGTGAGCTACCATTCCATCTAAAATTAATTGGTTTTTTAATGTGATTCAGACAGAATTTGTTTTTGTTTCAAATCCAAGCAAGTGTATTTGTCTAAAATAATTTAGAGTAGTGGATATAAATTTCTTACGAACCAACTTTTAATAGCGACGTGTCTCTTACATGTGAGAAACACGTTTTTTTAATTGCATATGCTTCTCACATGCTTTTTTAATAGATTAAATAATACATGTCGGCAAAGTCGCTTTTAAATGCTAGTTTACGTGAGTTTCTTCCAAACTGGTTTGTAGAAAATTTGAGTCAAAGATAATAAATATAATTAGTATGCACCAAGGATATACACTTATCATCTTATACAAAATGAGACTCGGATTATTTGCCCAGAAAAAATAAAATTGCCATCTTACTCAAGAGTCACTTCCTTTTTCTTTCTTTAAATTCATGTCTTAAAACATGTCTAGAAATGAAGTCATTTTGAACCATAATAAGATATATTTTTTATTTTTTTATTATTTATAAATAATTCATTTCATTTAGATGGGCAGAGAGGCGCAACCCTAATACACAAGAAGTATACAAAAAAAAAAAGGCCCACTAAAGAAGAACAAAAGACAACTAATTGAGAGAAGTTAGAAAAAGAATAGATAATAAAAGCCCCTGTCCAATTAAAGAGGGATTTTACCAAAATGTTTTTGAGCTTGTCATTCAACTTTTCATGATCTTCAAAATATCTTGCATTTCGCTCTCTCCGTGTGGTCCAAATTAAGCACAATAGGGCTATTCTCTACACAACTATAACTGAACGAGTACCCACCAAACCTCTCCATCAAGCTAACAGATTTATCACCCTTTCAAGCATTGTAACATCGAAAAGAGTAAAAAAGAGCGCACTTCAAAAGTCTCATACCACTTCGTAGTAAAAAAAAAAAAAATGATTTCTAGATTTTTCGGTCCTCTTAGAGCACTAGCAACAGATTCCCAACCATTTTTCCTATATTTAGGGAACAAAACTACTTTTTACTTCCCTATAAAAAAATACCCCACAATAGATTCCCTTACATTTCCCTATATCAATTAAATATTATTTTTTTGCTCTTATTTTATTCTTTTTCTCTCTTTCCTACTTTTTCTCTCTTCCCTATATCAATTAATTATGCTTCTTTTATATTAAAATAATACATAAGGAATGAATAGTAGACATGTATACATTGGGAATCACTATTCATTCCCAACCCCATCATCGAAATATAGGGCATCTGCTGTGGGAGGTTTTTTGATTTTTTCATGAAATTTTCCCTAAATATAGGGAAGGGAACCAATATAGGGTAACTGCTACTAGTGCTCTTACACATGGAACAGATAAATTATTGAATTATCTAACAAAAAGTTCTTATTGTTTATAGGATATTGTACTCTTTCTAGCCATGTTTTCCTCTTGTCAACTATGAAAGAGTCAAAAAGGAAATTACAGTTGCACAATACTCAACATAATATTTTATTATGGTTCAAAATGACCTCATTTCTAGACATGTTTGGAGACCTGAATTTAAAGAAATTGATAAAAATAAATAAACAAAAATTGCATAAGCAATTCTGTGCTTCATCTTTTCTAGTGGGAAAATCACAAAAACAATATCATAGCACATTAAAAACTCTAAAAATGCCTTTCCAGAACACAAAAATATTTCTTTCCCCCTCCCTATATTTGTCTCTATGTTGAGGTTTCCATCTTTATCAAGGATCTGTCTCTGAAATAGTTATACCTGGTGAACAACTTTCTTGTTCACTGCTAGGTAAATTTGTTTGCACTGAAAATGCTATTTGTTTTGGAGTAGGAAATGACATAATTTTGTTGGTAAGCATAGAGATAACATCAGACATGGTTGGCCTATTCGTCGCAAACTCTTGCATGCACAAGAGACCCACATGAATCATCTCAAAATCAGGAGCGCAGAATAGGATTCAACCAGAGTTGAATCCATTAGCTCAAAACTTCTACATTCTCTCCATAATTCCCAAGCTTGCAACTAGCAAATGTCCCACAATTTATTTTCCAGTACAAAGTAAAAAGATAAATATGAGATTTAGCCTACTTATCCTACTAACTTCATGAGGCCTTCAGGATGATAAGTGTCATTAATATAACCACTGCAACCAATAATGAAAGGAATAATTTAGCTTTTGAGGATAAAGTACGAATATATATAACAAGTGTGTCTCTACTTACTATGTTCCGACTACTCTCACACTATTAGCTTCAGCATCGTTCCGCCAACCCTGACCATGCCAAAATCCGATATTTTAGGATTTATGACATCATCAAGCAAGATGTTACTTGCTTTTAAATATCTATGAATAATCCTTAGTCTAGAGTATTTATGCAAATAAAGAAGCCCCTGAGAAATACCTTCAATGATGTTGTAGCGTCACTTCCAATCCAAAACCTCCTTTTTCTTTGGATCTATAAAAAGTTTGTTTACACAATTAGTACGTCCTTAAGTTACAATTAAAGATTTAAAATAATGTGTACAAATGAAAGAGACGAAGCATGGCGAACCAAAGAGGAAAAAGTCCAAGCTTTTGTTGGGCATGTATTCATAGATTAACATCTTTTCATCTCCTTTAACACAATAACCCAAAAGTTTAACAAGATTCCTATGCTGGTTTGGCAATGAGTTTAAGCTCATTCTTAAACTCCACTAGTCCTTG
The DNA here is from genome assembly GCA_028654335.1 of Alnus rubra. Classification (NCBI taxonomy): domain Eukaryota; kingdom Viridiplantae; phylum Streptophyta; class Magnoliopsida; order Fagales; family Betulaceae; genus Alnus; species Alnus rubra. Next base: position 44,868 of record JAJPGS010001229.1, on the reverse strand, counting down.
TCTAGAACTTCTAGAAAGTTTATTTACTGCTATCTCTTGGCCCTCAGGTAATTTTTCCTGAATTAGTGTTATAAAGGAGAGCTTTAAACTTGTTAACAAAAGCACAATAAAAGTCGTAGCAAAGCAAGCTTTACCTTATATACAGTATCAAAACCACATTGTCCAAGTTTAATTTCAGTATAAAAGTTGTCTGTGGCAACGACAATAGAAGCAAATGTGAAAGTATTTCAGATTTGCGTCCACTGTGGCAACCACAAACAACTTTTCTACTAAAAATAAACTTGGCCAAGGTGGTTTTAGTCTTGTATATTAGGTAAAGCTTGGTCCGTTATGACTTTCATTGTGCTTTTGTTAATAAGTTTAAAACTCTCCCTTATAAGTTTATAACACTATGTTAGGAAAAATTACTTGAGGGACAAGAGATAACAGTGAAGAGACTTTCTAGAAATTCTAGACAAGGATTAGTGGAGTTCAAGAATGAGCTTAAACTCATTGCCAAACTAGCACAAGAATCCTGTTAAACTTTTGGGTTATTGTGTTAAAGGAGATGAAAAGATGTTAATCTATGAATACATGCCCAACAAAAGCTTAGACTTTTTCCTCTTTGGTTCGCCATGCTTCGTCTCTTTCATTTGTACACATTACTTTAAATCTTTAATTGTAACTTAAGGACATACTAATTGTCTATACAAACCTTTTATAGATCCAAAGAAAAATGAGGTTTTGGATTGGAAGCAACATTAAAACATCATTGAAGGAATTGCTCAAGGGTTTTTTTATTTGCATAAATACTCTAGACTAAAAATTATTCATAGAGATTTGAAAGCAAGTAACATCTTGCTTGATGATGACATGAATACCAAAATATCGGATTTTGGAATGGCCAAGGTTTTTGGGCGGAACAATGCTGAAGCTAATACAGTCAAAGTAGTTGGAACATAGTAAATATTCTCTTGTTTTGTATCCATACTATATCCTCAAAGGCTAAAATCTTCCTTACATTATTGATTGTAGTGGTTATATGCCACCAAAGTATGTCATGGAGGTAAATTTTTTTAGCGAAGTTAGATGTATACAATTTTGGGGTTCTAATGTTGGAGATTGTTAGTGGCCGAAAAATTAATGGCACTTATTATCTTGAAGGCCCTATGAAGTTAGTAGGATATGTATGTAGGCTAAATCTCATATTTATCTTTAAGGAAAATAAATTGTGGGACATTTGTTGGTTGCAGGCTTGGGAATTATGGAGAGAAGGTAGAAGTTTGGAGCTAATGGATTCAACTCCAGTTGAATCCTATTTTGTGCTCCAGATTTTGAGATGAATTCATGTGAATCTCTTATGCGTGCAAGAGTTTGCGACAAATAGGCCAACCATGTCTGATGTTATCTCTATGCTTACCAACGAAACTATGTCACTTCCTGCTCCAAAACAAATAGCATTTTCAGCTCAAACAAATTTACCCAGCAGTGAACGAAAAAGTTGTTCACCAAGTATAACTATTTCATAGATGGATCCCCAGTAAAGATGGAAACCTCAACATAGAGATAAATACAGGGAGGGTGAAAGAAATATTTTTGTGTTATGGTAAGGCATTTTTTTTGGAGTTTTTAATGTGCTATGATATTGTTTTTGTGATTTTCCCACGAGAAAAGAAGAAGGGCAGAATTGCTTATGCAATTTTTTTTTTTTCCTGTATCAATTTCTTTATATTCAGGTCTCAAAATATGTATAGAAATGAAATCATTTTGAACCATAATAAAATATCCAAGCATAAGTTTATTGACTTTTTCATTCATTTTTGTAAGATTCCGATGGAATCAAACAAGCAATTCCCTAGCCCAGAGACCATTCACTAAGGAGGACATGATATACGAAATCTTTTAAAAAAAAAAAAAAATCCCTGCTTTCTTCCTTTTATTTTTATTGGAATAGAACATAAAAGATTTTTCCAAGTCTCTCTCATTAATCTGATCCTCAAAATATTTCAGGAAATGAGTAAAAGTCTGGAAGCAGAGAAGCTACAAAAATTTTAGGAAATACTGAAAATAGAGCATTTAAAGCAACCATTTGGGAAAAGCTTCATCCCCAAACACAAAATTTCTTTATTTTTTTTTGCCAATGGGTCGAAGAATCATTTAGATCCAAGTACCTGATATACCATCAAACAAGACCACACACACAAGTACATTCACAGATACACAATCATTTACAGCTGATCAAATTAACCCAAATAAAAGAAAGATGATAATAAAACCCAGAAAGAAGAAGAGGGTCAACGCACCTTGTTTAGAGCTACTGAGTTTCAGTCAAAAGCCATGGAAAAAGAAAGCTCAGAACCTTTGATGTTGAGCTGAGAAACAGATACTTTCGGAGGCTTAAAAGTGAAAGAGAGAGAGGAAGCATAAATGAAATACCAGGTTTGGTTCTTGGAGGTAAATTCCTGATGTAGTTTTCCTTGAATAGGACTTACCAATTATCAAGTACAAGAAATAGAAAAACCCCCTCGTTAACTCGATCCATAAAACTGTTTTATGGTAAAAAGTGAAGAGAATAAAAGAAGGCCAAATTTTGTTACCTACAGAAAGCTCCGCATGTGTTTCTTTTCTTGACTGAAGATAGGAGTTTATCCCAGCGCCCCGATTCCATGTGTACAGTAAGTCTGTAAGATAGTAATCAACTGCACACAAGCATTGAAAGTTTTCAAAGAATTCGATGCTAATAATTTAATAAAGACATGATTGCCTATCAAATTGGATGCACTGAATAAAGAATCAAACTTGCAGTCACATAATTTGTTAAGAAAATAAACTGAAAAGAGTCTCAAAAACAAGTTGTAGTCCTTCAGAAAATAATATAAAATATTAGATTCTTCTTGTGATAAGAAACAGATGAGAGAGAAAATCATGAACAAAAAAACATCGGAAAACCAGAGAATAAATCCTAAACATTCTTTTATTGCAAAAAAAACTGAAAAAAAGTCTTAAAAACTATTTGTATTCCTTTAAGCGGATCAAATATAAAAACATAATATTCTTTCTTTCTTTTTTTATTGTGACTGTAACGGACCAAAACAAATGATGAACGAAATCTTGGAAATCCAGACCCTAACTTCTGTCACAGATTTAAAATTTAAAAATAATTGATATAATTCTCAGAAGCTAAGTAGCAGAACAAAACAGAGAAATAATAAAAAGAAAAACGGAATACGAATTTATAGGATCACCTTAGGGTCGCAGCGGCGAGATAAATGTTGCCCGGCCGCCGCCTCCTTTGAGAATTCCGGCACGCCTAGAGTCCGAGAATCGGGCACCAAAAATTCCTAGTATCGACAGAAAAGATGAAATACCACCCAAGAGAGAAGAACAAGAGAGAAAGACAGTGCAAATGTGAGAAAAGAAAAATGATAAATTTATAACAGCATTACGAGAACTGCACAACACTTCCATGTGCATGGAAGTGTCCCAGTGTATAGAGCCCACCCCATATAAAGGGCGTTGTGTAGTTGTTGTTGCGTAGAAATCAAAGCCCGTGAGAAAATAAAAAGTCGGAGAAAGGGAAGGAATTGATAGGATTGATTAGTCAGAGAGAGGAGGAAAGCGAGTGAACACTAGGAGGAGGAGGATCCAATTTATAGGCGAGACGGGGTTAATTATAAATTGGGAAAAGTACACATAACCCCCTCAAATTATCACCTTATTGTCAATGTCCCTCCTAAACTACCAATTGTGTCAATGTCTCCCCTAAACTACCAAAAACTGTCAATGTCCCCCTAATGACAAAAATACCCTTCATAAAATTATTAAAATAAAATAAAAACTAAAAAAATATTTTTAAAAAAATATAAAATAAAAAAATTATACCAAAAAAAAATTAAAACTGGTTTTTCTTTTTCTTTTTTTTCGTTTGTTTGTTTGTTTTTTTTTTTTAAAAAAAAAAAAAAATGTTTTTATAAGTTTCAGTTATTTTTTTGTTTGGTTTTTTTTTTTTAAAAAAAAAAATCATTCTTTTTCATTTTTTTTAATTTAATAAAAAACTGGTTTTTCCTTTTTCTTTTTCATTTGTTTTTTTTTAAAAAAAAATTGTTTTTATATTTTTCAGTTATTTTTTCGTTAATTATTTTTTTATAAAAAAAAAAAACTTTCTTTTTCGTATTTTATTAAAAATTAATTAATTTTTTAGTTTTTATTTTTAGTATTAGTTTTTTTTTTGAATTTATAAAGACATTTTTGTCTTATTCAAAAAAATTTAGGGTTATTTTTGTCTTTTTGTTGGTCTTAGGGGGATATTGACATTTTTTTGGTAGTTTGAGGGGGGCAATTGACACAATTGGTAGTTTGGGGGGTACATTGACTTGCTCGAATTTATAGGCGAGACGGGGTTAATTTATATGAAAAAGTAAAAATTTTAGATTGCAATAATTTTTTATTTAAATAATAATAAAAAGTTATTGATATGATATAAAAAGTAAAAAATGTTAAAATATTTTAAAGTCAATATTTTTTTTTTTTAAAATTCGAGCAAGTAATTGTGAGAGATCATTTAAGAAATTCATCAGTAGAATAAGTAGTTTGACCGCTCTAATTTTTATTTAAACAGGTAAATTTCGCAAATAATTCTTCACAATCAAAATTCTACAAATAAATTGAGATGATGGTAGTGAATAAAAAGGTGGAGACACAAAATTTAAAAGCTATCTTAAAATGAAAGAAATATATTTAATGAAGAACAATAAGAGCATTACTAGCAGCTTCCCTACAAGGGATCTGTTCCCTAAATTTTAGGAAAATTTTTAAGAAAGTCAAAAAAACCATTCCACAGCAGCTTCTCTACAATTATCTGTTCCCTAGGAAGTGAACAGTGCTTCCCAATGCATTGGGAAGCACTGTTCACATCTCATTCAATTGTTTATTCTAAAAATATAATCTCTCTTACTTTATCTCTTTCTTTTCTTACTTTTAATTAAAGTAAAAGTAACAAAATAATATTTTAATGATATAGGGAAAAAATGAAGGGAAGCTGCTGTGGGGTGTTTTTTAATAGAGAAGCAAAAAGTAGTTTTATTCCCTACATTTAGGGAAAATGAAGAGGAAGGGAAGGGAAGCTGCTAGAAATATGCTCTAAGAATAATTATTATTTCTATTAGAGCACTAGTAGCAGTCTCTCTATATTGGTTTCCTTCCCTAAATATAGGGAAAATTTCACCAAAACTCACAAAAACTGCCCCACAATAAACACCCCATATTTACATGTTTTGGTAGGGTAGCTACAGTAATTAAGCTGGTTTGACTTAAACAGGGTTTTAGAAAAATCTAATGGTTTTGAACTTATTACGTAATTAATATCCAAATCGTAAATAGTGTGGCTACTCGGAATATGTTCAATCAAAATGGGGCAGTTTCGAAAAAAGAAAATGGGCAAGTGTTACTTGCTAGGCATGTGACGCATTTTCCATTCATATTTAATGCCCAGATCTAAGTCGAGGATGTACCCGTAACAAAGTAGTACTTTAGGGGAAGAGAGTTGCAATTTATCATAATTTAGGGGTGTAAGTGCAAATATGTTGGTAATTTAGGGGGCAAAGTATAATTAACCTAAAATTAAATATACATGTGTACATATACTCATAGAACTTAACACCCATGAGTATAGTGCCACATGGTGTTGCTAGTTTTTTGGGATACCATTTGTAACTATGTAAAAAAAAGCGTTAGCTACATCTGTGTTATCGCTCCAAAAGGACTAGTCAAATTATAATTGGAGTTCCTTAAATTTATTTCTTAAGCACAATCTCACCTAGTAAAAAACCGATGCAGGAAAAAGTGTAATTCTCCATTTTAACTAATACTTTTTCAATACACACTTTAACAAATTCTCTATTGTCTTCTCTACTTTCTTAAATATATATATATATATATATATATATATATATATATATATATATATATATATATATATATATATATATATATATATATATATATTATATTCTTACAAAAAGACAGAGGCCAACATGAGATATAAACCAAAACTAATGATTTTCCTAGAAAGGTGAATATATTTAAATCAAATTACAATATAAATTGTTATAAAGATCAAATTCAGAAACTCAATTATAGAAACAACTTTGCTTCAAGTATAAAGTTCACAATTAAACCATGGTTCAAGATACAAATACTCTTAAACACTCAAATGCACCTGACCACCTTTGGGCCTCCACCAGACCATTATTATAACTCAAATTATGAGCTTAATTTTTTTTTAATTAATTTTTTTATGTTGTTATTTACAATTTTTTGTATGCGCCAAATGTCGAAATTTTTTTTCAGAAAAAAACATTTTACGCCAAAACAAACAGAGAGTCATTCTACTCAACAAACAAGAATATAATATTCACAAGCGAGGAAAATGTAACGTTTCTTATCACATTGATTCAAGCAGAAAAGTTATCAAATATTCAAATGCAGAACTGCTGTTGATCCCTAAAATTTTAGTAGTAACAATAGCCTTCAATAGAGCAATCCACATGACGAAGGGATGAGAATAAGACCGAGGCACCGTTGTTCCATTGGAGAATGACAAACAATAAAATAAACCAACATTTTGGTACAATGGTAATCCAGAGATAGATTACCATTATAGCAAAATATGTGTTTTAGACAACCTGAACATAAGTTGGTGGAGAAGAATTTTGGCTCATATTAGCTATTTAATCTACACAATTAGCTAGAGATACCCTAATCCACCGGGTTCGTTTGGATTTACGATTTAAAAAATTGCTATTTTAAAATGTGCGATTTGAAAACGTGATTTTTAAAAATGCAGTTAATCGCAGTTTGACCTTTAAAAATGCAATTCAACGTTTAAAACTGTGCGTTTAAAAAAAAAAAAAAAAAAGCATCATATTGCTTGTGATTTGAAAATGCAGCTGTTCTGTATTTTTAAATCGTAATTTTTTTTTTTTTTAAAACGCAATCCCAAACGATTCACTTTCTGTGATTTGGTTTAAAATCACATTTTTTGTCCACGAAATTGCAATACCAAATGCACCCTCAATGTAGACAATTCATGAGACTAACTTTTTCGGATAACACAAATCTCCTCATTCAAAATTTAATAACTTGGAGCTCTATATTTGCACCATAGCATCTGGTATTTAGCATAAGCATTGGCATTCCAAGAACCTGAAGGACCAAATTTTGGACTCTACTTTTTTTTTTTTCTCTGTTTTTTACCAGGAATATAGGAAGTGAAATATCTTTGTGCAAACTTAAATTCTTATTGCAGGGTTAGAAATGCATAACACCAATTACAAGGTCTCTAAAATTGTGACACCTAATTAGTATCAACATGGTTAATTACCAAAAAATTCTATATAAATAAGTTCTAGTGTACTATTCTTTCGCAATAGGGTCTGGTTAAAGCTTTGGAGGGTAAAATGAAGTTACCTAGGATGAAGTCACTGAAAGAATGAGCTTGTTTATAGCCTACTTAGAGAACTAGTATACCAGAAATTTTTTTCTCTGTGAGCCATTTTTTTGTGAAAATCTAAAAGAGGTTTTCCAAAAAGAGGAACATAATTAAGGAAGATTTTCCACTTTATGCTTTTAACCAAAAAGGGGAGAAAATAGCTCTTATTGTTTATAGGATATTGTTGTTAAAGAATATATTCTTCGTATAATTGTGATTAGATTTGGTAAGAGAATATATGAGATTGATTTGATTGTAATCAGATTTGATGGTAACAATTCTCATATAAATAGGAGTCTCATGTATTGTAAATATATGAAAAAAAATAAGAGTATAATGTAGCCCTTTGAGCTTTATCTAAATCTAATAAGAGTCTCATTTTGCATACGTAATTATGCCCTTCTTTTTTTCTCATGGGAAAATTACGAAAACAATATCATAGCACATTAAAAACTCTAAAAATGCCTTACCAGAATACATAGAAATATTTCTTTCACCGTATATTTATCTCTATGCTGAGGTTTCCATCTTTACCGAGGATCCATATTTGAAATAGTTATAGTTGCTGAACAACTTTCCTGTTCATTGTTAAATAGATTTGTCTCTATCAAATTTCTTTGAGCGGGAAATGCTATTTGTTTTGGAGTAGGAAGTGACGTAGTTTCGTTGGTAAGCATAGAGATAACATCAGACATACTTGGCCTATCCGCTGCAAACTCTTGTACGAATAAGAGACCAACATGAATACATCTCAAAATCTGGAGCTCAGAATAGGATTCAACCAGAGTAGAATCCATTAGCTCCAAACTTCTATCTTCTCTCCATAATTCCCAAGCCTGCAACCAACCCATGTCCCACAATTTATCAATTTGATCATCTAGAATCCAAGCCCGATAGTATCAACAAGTATAAAGCAAAAAGATAAATATGACATGTAGCCTACTTACATATCCTACTAAGTTCATGGGGCGTTCCCGATGATAAATACTACTATTTTTTTGGCCACTAACAATCTCCAACATTAGAGCTCCAAAACTGTATACATCTGACTTCTCTGAAAAATTCCCTTTCATGGCATACTCTGGTGACATATAACCACTACAACCAATAATGAAAGGAAGATTTTAGCTTTTGAGGATAAAACACAAATATATATAATAAGTGTGTCTATACTTACTATGTTCCAACTACTCTCTCCGTATTAGCTTCAGCATCGTTCCGCCCAAAAACCCTAGCCATGCCAAAATCCGATATTTTGGGATTCATATCGTCATCAAGCAAGATGTTACTTGCTTTCAAATCTCTATGAATAATCCTTAGTCTAGAGTATTTATGCAAATAAAGAAGCCCTTAAGCAATGCCTTCAATGATGTTGTAGCGTCGCTTCCAATCCAAAAGCTCCCTTTTCTTTGGATCTATAAAAGTTTGTACATGCAATTAGTACATCCTTAAGTTACAATAAAAGATTTAAAGTAATGTGAACAAATTAAAGAGATGAAGCATGGCGAACCGAAGAGAAAAAAGTCCAAGCTTTTGTTGGGCATGTATTCATAAATCAGCATCTTTTCATCTCTATTAACACAACAACCCAAAACTCTAACAAGATTCATGTGCTGAAGTTTGGCAATTAGTATAAGTTCATTCTTGAACTCCACTAATCCTTGTCCAGAATTTCCAGAAAGTCTCTTCACGGCTATCTCTTGGCCCTCTGGTAATTTTCCCTGAATTGTTGACATAAGGAAGAGCTTTAAACTAGTTATCAAGAGCACAATAGAAGAAATATTGGACCAAGCCTTACCTTGTATACCGGACCAAAACCACCTTGTCCAAGTTTATTTTCAGTAGAAAAGTTGTCTGTGGCACAATAGACGCAAATGTAAATACTTTCAAATCACGACCTTTCTTCCCATCATTGCTAAGCCCATTTGCATCCCCAAATCTATTTGAAGTCGTCAATTCAAGTAATGTGGCTTCCTCATTGTTTTTTTGCTCCCCTGTTGCACAAAAAATACTCATAGTTAAACCCAATGTTTATCTAGGTTTACAAATTAATTGATCTTATATTTAGTAGCTACAATCTTACGTTGGAGTTTTTTCCTCCGCAAAAGGCATAAGAATCCCAAAATTACAACTAAAGCTGCCACTGTGGCTACTATGATCCATATCCACCATTTCTTTTCTCTGCCAGGCTCTACAACTCAAATGAAGTATTAATTTACTATTCAAGCTTCATAAAACAAAAAAATAAAAAACAAAACCCAAAAAAACACAAAAATCTTACTGAATCACGCCTAGCTGGGGGTTTGTTGGTGAGGGTGCTTACCAGTTTCAATTAGAACATAGAATTGTTCTCGATCACCAGCTTTATCTTCACATCCAATGGTTTATGTTTGATGGGCCATCTGGACAGGTATCGAAAATTGACTTTTTGTGACTGGCGTCCAGACGCTGCTTCTAGTTGTCCGTCAACTATGAAAGAGAAAATAGTTCTTATTGTTTATAGGATATTGGACTCTTTCTCGCCATGTTTTCCTCGCAACTATGAAAGAGTCAAGAAGGAAATTACAGCTGCACAGTATTCACTATACTTATGCTTTGATATCTTATTATGGTTCAAAATGACTTCATTTCTAGACATGTTTTGAGACATATATGTTGTAATATGTTTGTTACAAACATTATTTTTTTAGAGGTATTTAAAACCTGTTACCGTTTCTTAATATGTTGATGAGTTTTTATGAAGAAGAAAAATCAATTTTAATAATTTGGTCTTAAAGTGTTTTGACCGTTTATTTTCTTCATCTTAAAGAGTTCTATGAAAGAAAAATTTAGTTGTAATGGTTATGACCGTTGCTCATTTATAATTCTTAAAAGCGATTTATTCTCTATGACCGTTTTTACATGCTATTGATTTCTTGGTCTTCAACATATTTTGAGATTTTAATGTAAAATGACCGTTAGTCATTTAATGGTTTTTAATCTTCAAAGTTTTGGCTGTTTAAAATACCTTTGGTCATGACATTAACATTTTCTTTTATGACCTTTAGAACTCATTCACGAGTATATATTATTTGGTATACCAAATGTTTCATACAATCACTTCTTTTCTTTTATATACGGTATAAAGAGTTGTAAAACACTTGTTTTCAAGGTATAAAGCTATATATTATATTATTAGCTTGTCTACAAAATAATTTTGAAGTCCTTCATCCACTTTGATAAAATGGTTGTTCTATTTGATCTTCGTTCTTGGAAGTGTGTCCTTAACGAAGATAGACGCTATAGTCTAATCCTGTGAGGTTGCGTGTCAAGAGATCCAATCACACCGAGTTATATACACAAGTAATACAATGATCTGGTATTACAACTAGTATTTCAAATTCATTATGTAACTCTAATCAAAGTCTCATTTTGCATAAGCAATTCTGCCCTTCTTCTTTTCTCGTGGGAAAATCACAAAAACAATATCATAGCACATTGAAAAATCAAAAAATGCCTTACCAGAACACAAAAAAACATTTCTTTCACCCTATATTTATCGGGGATCCATCTCAGAAGTGGTTACAGTTGCTGAACACCTTTCCTGTTCATCGTTAGATGGATTTGTCTCTATCGAATTTCTTTGAGAGGAAAATGCTATTTGTGTTGGAGTAGGAAGTGATATAGTTTCATTGGTAAGCATAGTGATAACATCAGACATAGTTGGCCTATCCACTGCAAACTCTTGTACGCATAAGAGACCAACATGAATGCATCTCAAAATCTGGATCGCAGAATTGGATTCAACCAGAGTTGAATCCATTAGCTCCGAACTTCTATCTTCCCTCCATAATTTCCAAGCCTGCAACCAACCCACGTCCCACAATTTATCAATTTGATCATTTAGAATCCACGCATGATAGTATCAACAAGTATAAAGCAAAAAGATAAATATGAGATATAGCCTAGCTACTTACATATCCTACTAAGCTCATGGGGCGTTCACAATCATAAACGCCACTATTTTTTTGGCCACTAACAATCTCCAATATTAGAACTCCAAAACTATATACATCTGACTTCTCTGAAAATTTCCCTTCCATGGCATACTCTGGTGACATATAACCACTGCAACCAATAATGTAAAGAAGATTTTAGCTTTTTAGGATAAAGTAGGGACATCACAAGTTTGTGTCTACTTACTATGTTCCAACTATTCTCACGGTATTAGCTTCAGCATCGTTCCGCTCAAAAACCCTGGCCATGCCAAAATCTGATATTTTGGGATTCATGTCATCATCAAGCAAGATGTTACTTGCTTTCAGATCTCTATGAATAATCCTTAGTCTAGAGTATTTATGCAAATAAAGAAGCCCTTGAGCAATGCCTTCAATGATGTTGTAACGTCGCTTCCAATCCAAAAGCTCCCTTTTCTTTGGATCTATAAAAAGTTTGTACAAACAATTAGTACGTCCTTAAGTTACAATTAAAGATTTAAAGTAATGTGAACAAATGAAAGAGATGAAGCACAGCGAACCAAAGAGAAAAACGTCCAAGCTTTTGTTGGGCATGTATTCATAGATCAACATCTTTTCATCTCTATAAACACAACAACCCAAAAGTCTAACAAGATTCATGTGCTGTAGTTTGATAATTAGTATAAGTTCATTCTTGAACTCCACTAATCCTTGTCCAGAACTTCTAGAAAGTCTCTTCACGGCTATCTCTTGGCCCTCTGGTAATTTTCCCTGAATTATTGATATAAGGAAGAGTTTTAAACTTGTTAACAAAAGCACAATGGAAGCAGTATTGGACATAGCCTTACCTTGTATACAGGACCAAAACCCCCTTGTCCAAGTTTATTTTCAGTAGAAAAGTTGTCTGTGGCAACCACAATGGACGCAAATGTAAATACTTTCAAATCACGACTTTTCTTTCCATCATTGCTAAGCTCATTTGCATCCCCAAATCTGTTTGAAGTCGTCAATTCAAGTAATACAGCTTCTTCCTCGTTGCTTTCTTGCTCCCCTGTTGCACAAAATATTCAAAGTTAAACCCAATGTTTATCTAGGTTTATAAATTAATTGATCTTATATTTAGTAGCTACAATCTTACGTTGGAGTTTTTTCCTCCGCAAAAGGCATAAGGATCCCAAAATTACAACTAAAGCTGCCACTGTTGCTACTATGATCCATATCCACCATTTCTTTTCTCTGCTAGGCTCTACAACTCAAATGAAGTATTCAATTAGTACTCAAGCTTCGTAAAACAAAAAACACAAAAATCTTACTTAATCACGCCCGGCTGGGGGTTTGTGGGTGAGGGTGCGTACCAGTTTCAATATTTAGAACATGGAATTGTAATTGATCACCAGCTTTATCTTCCACGAATTGACTAGTGTAGAATCGGCATCCAGTATCATTATGGGAAAACGTATCAAAACCAACACAGGAACAATTACTCCAGCATTGAGCCCAACAATCACCAATACTGATGCTTGAATTGTCATCCAAATGAGGTGATGATGGTGGAAGAAAATGACCCCGTCTTTTCACGAACTTATGATTGATATTCCTGCAATTGGGTGCATTTTGCTTTTCACACCCAGGATTATCAGAGGAATAACCAAAACACATCTCAGGTCTCACAAATATAGCTTTTGGGTTAACTGAAAGTGCTCCGTCTGAGCTCAAGACCCACCTCGAAGCATTCCCAGCTGGAAAAGAATAACTGAAGTAACTCTCATTCTCATTAGACACGTAATTGAAATTGTAATGGAGACCATCCAAAGTCATCGTACCAACATTGGCAAAGTCAGAATTGTTCCCAACCCCACTAACCCAATACATATCCCCTCGATGTCTCATCACCAGCTGTCCTGCCCCATTTGCTGTAAGGTTCCATTCAAGAGAAAAGCCTCCGGGGGCAGGAATTTGTTCAGTTAACCATGAAGTAAGCATCCATTTTTGCTGTGTTTTGAAGTTGATGCCTAGTTTCATTCCAGGAAGAAGTGTGTTCGTCGGATGATCAAAGCTTTGCCATAAGATCCTCTTAACAGATCCATCAGAATTCAACTCTTTCACTCTGAAGTTGCCCGAGTTTTCTAGAGTAGCGGTGGAGTTTGGTGTTGCTTCATTAACATTCAACAGAATTGGGCTCCCTCCATCATGCACAATTTTCAATAGGCCATCTGCATCAATTGTGAGATATATCTGACTATTAATTTGTATAGGTGTGTCTCTGTTAGCAATCCATACCTTGGAGTCTTTATCATCAGCGTACCATATTCCTAAGTATCCAGCATCCGGACTTTTTTCAAAGAAGCCTAGTACAGATCTCCCATCAGCTGAAACCAACTGCTGTGGGTAAACAAGCACTTCACCAGGTTTGATGGTGTCATTGGTGTGTACGATCTGAGCCTGCGAAAGTTGTGGCCCAGAATTTCCAAGGCACCAACATGACAAGAAGGAGAGAAATATTGGAGTCAGAAGGGATTTCAGGCTAGCCATTGCCGGGAATAGATTTCAGTTTGTTGCTAATTCGCTGCTGGATAGTGTTTATATGTTGTTGTTTTGCACGCTACGTTAGAGTATTCCTAGCAGCTTCCCTTCCTTTTCTCTTCATTTTTCCTAAATGTAGGAAATAAAACTATTTTTTGCTTCCCTATCAAAAAAACATCTCACAGCAGCTTCTCTTCATTTTTCCCTATATCATTAAAATATTATTTTGTTACTTTTACTTTAATTAAAAGTAAGAAAAGAAAGAGATAAAGTAAGAGAAATTATATTTTTAGAATAAACAATTGAATGGGAGGTGAACAGATAATTGTAGGGAAGCTGCTGTGGGATGATTTTTTTGACTTTCTTAAAATTTTCCTTAAAATTTAGGGAACAAATTCCTTGAAAGGAAGCTGCTAGTAATGTTCTTACAGTCAATCCGGTAAAGTCCTCCCACTATTTAGACCGCCAAAAAATGAACATTGGGTACGTGCCATAAAAGCCTTTGGCCTTACAATTACGGAACAATGACTTCTCAAGCCCATCATTTGTTTGTATCTCTGTAGAGACTTCTCGGTCAACCTTGTCAATTCATCTTCGTATTGTACTTTTCTCATTCTCTCAATTTTTTTTTTTAATTATTATTAAATTTGTGTGGTACATATGAAAGACGTACATAAAATCTATAGATTCAATAGTAATTTTTAAAACTAAAAGAATATAAGAACAAGAGACGAAAAATACATAATTTATCATGAAAGATAATCTCAACGACCAAATTACAGAGATAGCTTTTTGATTTCTATCCTAATGATCACTCACGTCTTCTTCCAAAGAGAGATAAGGAGTAGGGGTAAAATCTGTTTCCTAAATAGTTTAACAACAGTCGGATGGTTACCGCCGGTTAATCAGCTATCCGGGTATAGGTAAATGATCCTCCTTAGTTTAAAAACAAGGAGTAAAATAATCATTTCAATTTTTTAGAGAATATTGCTCATTGTTTTATGAGTAATGTTACACACACTCCCACTTGGGATTGTCAATTTTAACACGACCCGCGAACCCAACACGAGCACGACACGAAATTACAGAGTTAGGGTTTAGGCTAAACGAGTTGGAGAGTTGACCTGTTTACTGACACGATTATAAACGGGTTGACATGTTAACTTGCGGGTTGATCTGCCAACCCGTTTAGTAATCAGGTCACCCACCAAGTCGAGGATTGACGGGATCAATTCGTTTACTTATTAATTTTTTAAAAAAAAATTAGAATAGTGAAAGTGTCATAGTCTTTAAAAAATTCTGATTTGTCACGTAAACACAAGAAAACATAAAAGTAAACACAATTTTGCTTTGGAAAATATTTAAAAAATTCGGTTTGTGTCGGGTTAACATGACATGTTTGTTTAATCGTGTCGTGTCAAGTAACCCGACGAGTTAGTCGTGTCGTTTTTGGGTTACGGGTTTTAACTCGATTAATATTCATGTCAAGTTCGGGTTGGCGAGTCAAGCGGGTTGACCCGAACCCGACATGCCAACCCGAATTGCCCACCATGCTCTCATTTCTCAACACTTTTATGCAGCTTTTAAAATCACCATTGGATTAAAATCCAATAAAGATCCATATCAAACCCAATGGTGATTTGAAAAATCACCTAAGGGTGTGGATAAATATGTGTGAAAAAGTAGGAGTGTATGTAATATTACTCTTATTTTATAACTAACTGACTCTTCTCCATTTCAAATGAAATATAGAGGATCTTATTCCGTACCAGTGATGTACAGAATGTTCAATTTTGGTGGGCTAAATAGTGGGATCACCTGACTGGATTGACAAGGGTAGCAGAGAAGTCTATGAAGAAACAAACAAAGGAAAAGAAAATGCATTGTACGAACTTTCAATGTAATGCAGCTTGAAAAGGAATTTTCCTCCTTAGAATTATTGAACAATGACTTGTCCAAGTGGAAACAGATTGAAATGGAGATGAGCCGGTTAGTTATAAAACAAGGGGTAAAATAATCATTTCCATTTTTCGGATAATTTTGTCCATTATTTTATAACTAATTGGCTCCTCTCCATTTAATTTGAATTGTAGAGGATCCTATTCCTAAGCGGAAACAGATTCTCTCCATTTAATTCGAAATTGGGAGGAGTCGGTTAGTTATAAAATAATGGGTAAAATAGTCATTTTATTTTTAGATAATTTTGTTCATTATATTTTAACTAACTGTTTCCTATCCATTTCAAATGAAATTGAGAGGATCCTATTCCTTTTCGAGCTGCATTATGTTGAAAGTTCATGCAAGACATTTTCTTCTCATTTGTTTGTTTCTCCATAGATTACTCTGCTCCCAGGGGCAGGGCCACTTGAGGCTTTGGGGGAGCCTCAAGATTTCCCAAAATAAATAAATAAATTGATTAAATTTTCCCCATAATTTTGTACTTTTATTATTAGTATTATTATTTATTTATTTATTTATTTTCATTTTATCATTTGTTTCCCGAGCCTTATCATTTGTTTGTTTCTCTATAGAGACTGCATTGCTACCCTTGTCAATACATCTTTTCTATGTGGCGAAAAAACTTTGGCTTTATTGAACAAGAGAAAGATATGTGACATGCATCTTCGTATTGTACTTTTCTCATTCTCTCATTTTTTTTAATTATTATTAAATTTGTGTAGTTCATTTGAGAGCCGTACATGAACCCTACATATTCAAAAGTAATTTTCAAAAGTGGAAGAATATGATATGAACAAGAAGAGAAAATATATAATTTCTCATGGAAGATAATCTCAACGACCAAATTGCAGAGATAGCTTTCTGATTTCTATCCCAATGATCACTCACGTCTTCTTTCAAAAAGAGATAAGGAGTATGGGTAAAAATCCGGTTACGGTTATTGGCTAAAACTGATAACCGTAATCGAGGTAGTCGGTTGGCCAAAATCTCTAACTGATTTTGATAACTGGGCAGCCGATTAACTGTTTATTGAATAACCGGAGATAACCAGTTGGTACTTGGTTTTCCGCACCAGAAACAGAATTTTTAAAAAATTTGGTCTTTTGGTCATATTTTGGGTATTGGGCATACTTTTTGGGCTTAATTTAGAAGTTTCTAAATATTTTTTTTTTAAAAAAAAAATCATCATTTTGGCCCGATAAGGGTAATGTTACACACACCCACTTAGGGTTGTCAATTTTAACACGACCCGCAAACCCAACACAAGCACGATACGAAATTACAGAGTTAGGGTTTAGGCTAAACGAGTTGGCGATAAAACCTGTTTACAGACACGATTATAAATGGGTTGGCAGGTCAACTCGTGGGTTGACATACCAACCCGTTTAGTAATCAGGTCAACCGCCAACTCGAGGGTTAACGGGATCAACCCGTTTGCTTATTAAATTCTTTTAAAAAAATTGTAATAGTAAAAGTGTCATAATCTTTAAAAAAAATCTGATTTGTCACGTAAACACAAGAAAACATAAAAGTAAACACAATTCTGCTTTGGAAAAATCTTTAAAAATTTGGGACGTGTCCAGTTAACATGAGCCGCTTGTTTAATTGTTTCGTGTTAGGTAACCCGATTAGTTAGTCGTGTCGTGTTCGGGTTACGGGTTTTTTTTTTTTTTTTTTTTTTTTTTAGTTTATCATTTGTTTCCGAAGCCTTATCATTTGTTTGTTTCTTCATAGAGACTACTATGCTACGCTTGTCAATACATATTTGTTACGTTGCAGAAATTTTGGCTTTATTGAACTAGAGAAAGATATATGATATAAATCTTCGTATTGCACTTTTCTCATTCTTTCGTTTTATTTTTTTTAATTATTATTAGATTTGTGTAGTTCATATGAGAGACGTAAATGAACCTTACAAATTCAATTGTAATTTTCAAAAGTGGAAAAATATGAGAAAAACAAGAGGAGAAAATACATAATTTCTCATGGAAGATAATCTCAACGACCAAATTGCGGAGATAGCTTTCTGATTCTATCCCAATCATTCAATCATTGCATCATTTCTAAGCCCATTTGCATCCTCAAATCTATTTGAAGTCGTCAATTCAAGTCATGTAGCTTCCTCATGTTTTTTTTGTTCTCATGTTGCATAAAATATTCATAGTTAAACCCAATGTTTATCTAGGATTATAACTTAATGGGAAAATTATAGTTTAACCCTCCAAATTACCACCCGTTTTGCGGATAGCCCCCAAAACTGTCAACATTCCGACTCCGGCCTACCAAACTACCAAAGCCTTTGAAAAAGGCTCCATTTGACGAAATATCCCCATATTACCATTGCCACGTGTCATTTTTCAATTAAAAATAATAAAAAACTAAAATTAAAAAATAAAAACTAAAAAAACTTTTTTTTTTTATTTTAAAAAAAAGTTAGAAAATATGAGTTTTTGGGATGGCTGCCGAGGAGAGGGGTGGCCTGCGAGCAAAATGAATTTCGGGGTGGCCCGTAAGCCACCCCTAGGGCTCGGGAGGTGGCGCGGGGCGACCCCCTGCCACTGGGGGTAGTTGCGCGGCCACCCTTGGCCCCAGGGGGTGGCCGCGCGCCACACATGGAGCCCGAAAGCCACCCCAAATGGATTTTGGGGTGGCCCGTAAGCCACCCCTAGGGCTCGGGAGGTGGTGCGCAGCCACCCCCTGGGGTCGAAGGTGGCGCGCAGCCACCTCTAGGGCTCCAGGGGTGGCTGCCGAGCCACCCCCTCCCCAAGGACCCCAAAAACCCATATTTTTTTTAAAAAATAATAATAAAAAATAAAAAATTTCTTTTTTTTAGTTTTTATTTTTGTTTTTATTTTTTAATTAAAAAATGACACGTGTCATGGGTAATATGAAGATATTTCGCTAAATAGGGCATTTTTCAAAGGCTTTGGTAGGTCAGAGTTGGAGTGTTGACAGTTTAGGGTGCTATTCGCAAAACGAGTGATAATTTAGAGAGTTAAACTGTAATTTTCCCTAAATTAATTGATCTTATATTTAGTAGCTACAATCTTACGTTGGAGTTTTTTCCTCTGCAAAAGGCATAAGGATCCCAAAATTACAACTAAAGCTGCCACTGTTGCTACTATGATCCATATCCACCATTTCTTTTCTCTGCTAGGCTCTACAACTCAAATGAAGTATTCATTTAGTACTCAAGCTTCGTAAAACAAAAAACACAAAAATCTTACTTAATCACTCCCTGCTGGGGGTTTGTGGGTGAGGGTGCTTACCAGTTTCAATTAGAACATATAATTGTGCATAATTGCCAGCTTTATCTTCTTCAAATTGACTATTGTAGAACCGACATGCAGTATCATTAATGGGAAACGTATCAAAACCAACACAGGAACAATCGCTCCAGCATTGAGCCCAACAATCACCAATACTGATGCTTGAATTGTCATCCAAATGAGGTGATGGTGGAAGAAAATAACCCCGTCTTTGCTCGAACTTATGATTGATATTCCTGCAATTGGGTGCATTTTGCTCTACACACCCAGGAATATCAGAGGAATAGCCAAAACACATCCCACGTCTCACAAATATAAGTTTTGGGTTATCTGTAAGTTCTCCGTCTGAGCTCAAGACCCACCTCGAAACATTCCTATCTGGAGAAGAATTACTGAAGTAACTCTCATTCTCATTAGACACGTAATTGAGATAGTTATAGAGACCATCCAAAGTCATCATACCAGCATTGGCAAAGTCGGAATTGTTCCCAACCCCACTAACCCAATACATATTTCCTCGATGTCTCATCACCAACTGTCCTGTCCCATTTGCTGTAAGGTTCCATTCAAGAGAAAAGCCTCCGGGGGCAGGGCTTTGTTCAGTTAACCATGAAGTAAGCATCCATTTTTGCTGTGTTTTGAAGTTGATGCCTAGTTTCATACCAGGAAGAAGTGTGTCCGTCGGATGATCAAAGCTTTGCCATAAGATCCTCTTAATAGATCCATCAGAATTCAACTCTTTCACTCTGAAGTTGCCCGAGTTTTCTAGAGTAGCGGTGGAATTTGGTGTTGCTTCATTATCATTCAACAGAATTGGGCTCCCTCCATCATGCACAATTTTCAATAGGCCGTCTGCATCAATTGTGAGATATATCTGACTATTAATTTGTATAGGCGTGTCTCTGTTAGCAATCCATACCTTGGAGTTGGATCCATAATCGGCGACGTACCATATTCCTAAATATCCAGCATCCGGACTGTTGTTAAAGAAGCCTAGAACAAATCTCCCATCAGCTGAAACCAACTGCTGTGGGTAAACAAGCACTTCACCAGGTTTGATGGTGTCATTGGTGTGTACGATCTGAGCCTGCGAAAGTTGTGGCCCAGAATTTCCAAGGCACCAACATGACAAGACGGAGAGAAATATTGGAGTCAGAAGGGATTTCAGGCTAGCCATTGCCGGGAATAGATTTCAGTTTGTTGCTAATTCGCTGCTGGATAGTGTTTATATGTTGCTGTTTTGCACGCTACGTTACAGTCGATCCGGTCAGGTGGTCTCACTATTTAGCCCACCAAAATTAAACATTGGGTACATCACTGGTACGTGGCATAAAAGCCTTTGGCCTTACAATTATTGAACAATTTCTTCATAGAGACTACTCTGCTACCCTTGTCAATACATCTTTGCTACGTGGCAGAAAAACTTTGTTTAGAAGTGTAGTTAAATGTGAAGAAAGACTCAAACGGTATTTATGTAATGTGACAACTGTTTCAAGTCAGAATCGTTTTTGCCTTTGTGTTTTGGGAGTCTTTTTAGTAAGTTTTTCTAATCATCCTAATTTGGCCCTTTGGGATTTTCTGTTTGAATGAAAGAAAGATTTTCTGTTAAAAAAAAAAAAACACATAAAAACATTCATTTATAGCTATGTATTAAAATCACACACTGAAAATGGGGCTGGTGTGGGTAAAGAATAAACATGGTATGAATGAGAATGGAGCTGGTGGGAGTAAACCTGGCTTAAGCTAGTGTTGATAAACAGAATCAAAAAGCTGCTCAGGCTTGGATTAATTGATCCATTTGCATCTACGCGCGCTCGCGGTTACAACGGTTATTATTCGCTAGTTGCATATAAGGTAATAGCATTTTAGACCTTGAGATTGTAATTTCTGCTTCTAGTAAATACAAAAATGCGTTATCTATAGTTGAACACTATTATTCATATCACATTTGCCATGAAATTTCCATCGCATACATTATTTGGCTTCTTGCATCATATATTTATAATTGATAAATTGAAAAACCGCTATGAACATATGAGGTAACACCAAAATGATGTTGTTCAAGTAAAATTAATTAAATGTATATATTAAATATATATTTTATAGAAAGTGTATGCAGATACGGTTAATAACTACATCCACATATAAGAATAAGGGATGCAAACGATTATTATATGCCTGCATTTTCACCCTTATACATAAAATTGAACAAATATACAAGGCTACTCTCCATAGGATACTCTTGCTATCCTTGTCTGTCTAACATCAAAATTGAACATTCCGTGCCTTGGCCTTAAACATGTACAATGACTCCAACCGGCATGGACAAGGACGTTCCAACTGCAATATTTATAGGCCGGTTGAAAATTTTATTAGGGCTCGTTTGGTTTGCGGAATAGACCCCATGAATGGAATGACTATTCCATAGGAATAGTCATTCTTATGTTTGGTATGTGTCTATTCCTTGGAATACATATTCCCGTTGGAATACCCATTCCTTTACGAAGAGGAATACTTATTCCTCTAAAAAATGAGAGGAATAGCTATTCCAATGGGAATAGACTAAATTTTTCAAAAAAATACAATTAATTATTTTTTATTCTCTTTCAGTTTCTTTTTTTTTTTTCAAAAAAAAAAAGGGTGAAAAATCGAAACCCCACCCCTTAACAGTGGCTGGCCGACCACCTCAATGGGTGGTCGGCCAGCCACAAATGGCTCCGAGGGTGGTCGCACCACCACTGGAACGCCTCGGGAGTCCCCCGGGGCGATTTGGGGGTGGCCTGTATATTTTGTGGGTGGCCGACCACCAATTGTGGTGGTCGGCCACCCTATAGTTTTCAATTTTTTTTTTATTTTATAATTTAAGTTTTTATTTTTATAATTTATTATTTTTAAAATTTATATAATGTGGAGTTTTTTTTAGTAATTTTGATTGTATTTCAATTAATGTATATTAGTTGTTACCAAACTAAAGATTAAGAATAATCATTCCATTCCATCAGCTTCTATTCTTAGGAATAGTTATTCTTTTTCCTAATGGAATAGTCATTCCGCAAACCAAACGAGACCTTAATTTCAATGGAAGACAAATTTCGGATGCGTGGCCTTTGTGCCACGGTACGTCTTTGTTCAGCTAAGGCCAAAAAGTCTTCCATTATATTTGGAAAGTTTTCAGCCAATGGCAACACAAAATAAAATTTGACGGGGCCTTAGAAAGCACCAAGAAAGCTGGCCGGTGGTTCATGAAAGCTTATTTGGCAATTAGATATATAATGTCCAGTTTTTCAACCAAAAAGAAATTCCTCATATTGGAAAGCCATTGCCAGATAATTTTCTTCTCTAGCAAGAACATTAATAATTTAGCATGTTTAGGTGAAATTTATTTTTCAAATACTGTTTTTTAGAATTTAAGCTTTACTTAGATTTTATCCAACTTTTTTTTTAATTTTGTCTCAGGTTTTTTATTATGGTCCGTTTGGGTGTTGAATTCAAATATTATTCAAATTCATTGCACGAATTACGAGGTTTGACTTTGTGAGATAAAATTTGAAAAAATTGAATAAAATATGATTTATTTTTGAAAAAAGTAGAATATTATTCGAAACATAATTTTAAAAAAACAAATTTTTTCGATATTCATAATTTTTCAAAAAATCGCACACTCAAACAAGCATAATTTTGGCAACAATTATAAGGATCCGGCTTCCATACGGTAGTTTTAAACTACCGCATGGGTGTTGTAGTGGAAAACGGTACTGTATACCACTTAAAAAAATTTGCAAAATTTTTAATAAATTTAAAAATTATAAAAATAATAATAATTAAAACAAAAAAATATTAAAACCAAAAAAACACTTAAGGGGTGGCCGGCCACCCCTTGGGCAACGCCGGCCACCATATTATTGGCCAAGGGGGTGGCCGGACCACCCCAAGGGCCTGGGGGTGGTTTCGACCACCCCATACAGCCGATATGGGGTTGGCAGAGCCACCCCAAGGCCTTTGGGGGTGATCCGGCCACCGGCCGCCCCAAAACCCAAATTTTTTTTTGTTTTTTTTGTTTTTGGTTTCTAGGCCTTTTAGGGGTGGCCGGACCACCCCACGAGCCTGGGGGTGGTTTCGACCACCCCATACGGCCGATATGGGAGTGGCCGAGCCACCCCCAAGGCCTTTGGAGGTGATCCGGCCACCCCCAAAACTCAAACTTTTTTTTTTTTGTTATTGGTTTCTAGGCCTTTTAGGGGTGGCCGGACCACCCCAAGGGCCTGGGGATGGTTTCGACCACCCCATACGGCCGATCTGGGGGTGGCTCGCCTTTGGGGGTAGCCGACTGGGGTGGTTCGTCCACCCCAAATCGGCCAAGGGGGTGGTCCGGCCACCCCAGATCGGCCAAGGGCCAATAATGGGGTGGCCGGCGTTGCCCAAGGGGTGGCCAGCCACCCCTTAAGTTTTTTTTTGTTTTAATATTTTTTGTTTTTAATTATTATTATTTTTATAATTTTTAAATTTATTAAAAAGTTTGCAAATTTTTTTAAGTGGAAAACAGTACCGTTTTCCACTACGGCACCCATGCGGTAGTTTAAAAACTACCGCATGGAAGCCGGATCCCAATTATAATAGCGCTAATAATTAATAAAATAATAACAATAATGAAGTCCAACTCCCAGTAAAATACTTTATTATCAGCTTAATAATAACAATTGGATCCTATCCCACAATTCAAAGGCATACGCTTCCAATTCCATAAAAGTAGTACCGAGAAATAAAAATTACTCATGCATGTTGATCAAAAAGGTAGATAAAAATCATCGTTTGTACTAAAGTAATTAAGCTGGTTTGAGTCGAACAGGGTTTTAGAAAAATCTAAGGGTTTTGAAGTTATTATGTAATTAGTATACAAATCGTCTTCTCTCTCTTGAATATTAATTAATTGAACTTGCATGGTAAAAACATTGCACGTTGGATTGAATTTTTGAAAACGTTTTCATGTTTGCTTTACGAGAATGTTTTCCTAATGTAGCAGGAAATCACGACAGGCAGCTACACCTGCATGAGAATTGTGTGTAATAAACGAGTTAAGGCCATTCCAGTCAATGGAAGGCTACAAAGAGAGCTATTTTACTGTGAATTCCTAACTCCTGTGATATCAGTGCATTGCTTGACAGCAATAGTCAACAGAAAGAAAAGTAAATATGTCAATCCAACAATCAGAATGAGGCCAAATTTTTCATAAAACTGGACCTAGTGAACAAATCTGTCACATTTGATTACTTATAATGTCAAACTGCACCAAAAATAATCCAACGGTCCTGGAGGATAACTTGCATTTCAGCCTCTCTTTTTTTGTGTGTCAATAACCAATCCCAAAAGCTTCTATTAAAAAGGCAATCTGGACTTTATTTGGTGGAGACAAAAAATGATATCTGTTTACTTCAATCAGCTTTCTATACTCAAGTAGTTTGGGATTAAGGCCAATTCAACATGATCATGCCTGAACAACCCCCACCCCTCCCAAACAAAAAGAAAAATAAAATCAATCAAAGAAGTTGATTACCTGGTGTTAGAGAATAAACCATTGCCACAAGTCACCAAGGAGTAGCAAGCCCACACCAGCACGCCAGCAGCAAGCATCCTCTGTAGCACAGCAAGCCCACGCCATCCTCTGCAGCACAGCCCACGCCATTCCTCAAATCTTCCACCCATACCTTCTTGTGTTTCTCATTTAAGTTTTTCATTTTGTCCTTTGGTTCTTAACCTTTCTTAAGTCTATATATTAGTGTGTTTGTAATCAGAACAAGTTAACGTAATGAGCAAGATGTAGTCTTTACTTACTTTGTGTTTCTCTTCTTCTTCCTCTTCTTTCTCTGTTTCTGTCTTCCACTTTAATTTTCTAATACCTGGAATAAAGGGTTACTAAGTCGGATGTTCCTGAATTTTTCCTCATCAGGATTTTTGGCGACCCTTCCAACATAGATCAAAAGAGTTTTGAAGGCCCTCCTAACTCTGGTGCCATCATCCTAGACCAGGAAAAAGGAAAAGAGAAGAGAGAAGGGGGGAGGGATCAGGCTACGCAGAAAGTAACATTTAAAATACAACAGTTAATGATAGAGCATGTGACACTCTTAGCCAGTGAAAAAGGAGTACATTTGGGACCTTATTGTCAATGGCGAAACCTTCTAATATGCATCTAATACAATGAAATCCATCATAAGCTTCCTAGAAATGACCTCTATATTAATTAGGCTGTAAATGGTGCAGTTACCTTCACCTTAGTTTAACTACAACATATAATAGAGATCGAGCTAAGAAACCATTCTTTCTAGCATAACTACAACAGATTCCTAGCTTCTAAACTTCAGCTCTACAACCCAATCAAACCTGCTCAGGAAAAAAGCATCTGTATGAGAAAAAATTTCAACCATGTGATCATGCTGTAACTATATATTAAGATAAAGGTTTGAAGATATTTTAAAAAAAAACCTGAAAATTACTTGGCAATACATGCTCTATTTAAAATTATTTGACAATCTGAACCGCGAGAAGACTCCTTGACAATGACTAAAGGAGGCAGAAGACTCCTTCCTAGCGAGACAAGTGCAAGATTCAAGAAGGGGTGGACGGACCCGATGATGTGAGCAGAGGAGAGTGCCCTGCACCTGCAGGGAAGACTGTTTCTCGTTGGTGGCATGCATGGGGGAGATTAGGTAAAATTTGGCTTTACAAATGATCTTAAAGAATTTTATAAATTGTGATTAAATACATCAGCAAAAAAATCAAAACAAACCCAGTTACTCACAGTAATTATCCATGTGTAAACATAATTCAATAACTGATGGAAAAGAATCAAGGGGCAGGACAAGGCTTGCAAATCAAAAGTATTTACTTAACTAAATAGAACAAGTATAAAAGATGGGAAATGCTAAAGATAGTACTGGTTCCTTACATATTAAATCTAGCAACTGAATCTCAATCGATATTCAAAACTAATTGCATGGCTGTCAGACTCTCTCAACACCGCCTGTACTGCTTCTTGGGTCTCTTGGTCATAACCTTCTCGGGCTTAGGGATGTCTTGGAAATCTAGCAACTGAATCTTCCTCTTAGAATTCTGAGCTTGTTGGTACCTCTGATGTAGCTTCCTTTTGGTGGCTTTAAGTTTCAACTCTAATAGCTCCTCATCCATGTCAGGTTTTTTCAAACAGATCTTATCTGCAGCCTTTGGTACAGCTGAATTGCCATTAGTAAACCCTATTTGTTGCACTGCCGTCTTTCGGATATTCATCTGTTCCTTCTTATTTTGGCGTGGTGCTGTAGGCATGTTGATCTTGATCACACGTCACTCTTTTTTCCCATCACTACCACTCATGCCACTGGAAGCCATCGCTGCCAATTTCTTCAGATATTCACCATTGTTACCATTCAACTCTATCCCTTTGTCGTTTGGTGTTGGCAACTTGACCCTCGTAACATGGTTTCTTTTCAGCACAAATATTCATGTCGGTAGAAGATGTTGGAACCAGCTTCTTGTCTGATCTGTCCTTGGTAACAACACTTGGAGCTGGAGCCAGTTTTTTTGGGCGAGAAGAAAAGGGGTTCTTCAAGCAACTGTTCATAGGCCCATTTCCCATGCTAATGCCACTGGAAGTACTCGTGGGCACCAATTTCTCATCTTTGTTGTGGGCTGTAGTAGGCAATTTGATCTTGAAAACAAATGGGGATTTCTTTTCAACACCATTCATGCCGCTTGAAGGCGTTGGGACTGGCTTCTGATCATCCGCTCTGTCCTTTGATGACTTTGCAAGGCTTTTTTCCTTTGTTGAGGGCTGGAGGCAATTTTATGTCCAAGTGGTCTGTTTTCACCTGTCATTAAAAATAGCACGGCTTGTTTTCAGGATCAAATTGCCTCCAGCCCTCAACAAAGGAAAAAAGCCTTGCAAAGTCATCAAACCACATGGACATAAAATTGCCTAACTTAAGATAAATTAAATAATCGTCTCTCACCTTTTGATGACAGGTGAAAACAGATGTTTGAGATTCTTAATGTAATTAACTCATTTTTCAAAATGCTCCTGAACTTAATTAACAATTAATGAAACACTAAGACTTCTATTAATTGTTGCATAACTACAAATAGACAATTGCTGATGTAGGCTCTTCCGTAGATGAGTTTCAGATCTATGGAAACAGTTCTCAAACCTCAAAAAAAGTTTCTTGGTTCTCTATTTTCTGAGAATTCCTTCACCATTTTGCTTGTAGCACATAAATCAGTTTGCAAGACAAAAATAACAATCTATGAGGTCTGCACTTGCAAATCCAAACTTTCATTTAATTGAAGTGGAAAGTTCAATCCATTATTATTATCATTTTTCCTTTTATAAGTAAAAGCTTACTTTAATCGAAATCAAAAGTTCAATCCATTTATTACCGTAATGTAAAATCAAGACAAAACTTCACTTACTGCCCTTGATCTTTCATCACTTTTGCAATCATATTCTTACACTTTAAAAAATATCAATTTGAGATTACTATATTTCAGAAGTTTGCATTGTCAACACACGACTGTACTATTCTTTTTCTTTTCGTTTATCGAAAAACATAAGTATTTTGGAGATCTCACTTGCTCTTTTAGAATTTAACGCCGGGAGAGTTAACATTGCAAACTTCTAAAAGATTGTAACCCTAAATTGACACTTTATAAAGTTTAAGAGTATAATTCCAAAAGTAATGAAAATCAAAATATAGTGTTACTTCTCCAAAAAGACCCTAATGCTACTGTAGACAGTCGTCCTAGGAGATGAAAGAAGCATAATACAAAATAGAAAACAAAAGAATAATCATTCATTCTCTGCTCTTAGTTTTGAACAGTACCTTTCTTATACCACGGCGAGGAAACCTAACACAAGATATATATATACATGGAATTCCCAAGTAGGTAATCACTGTTCCATTTGTAGCCAAATTTTCTATCAATGAACTGATATCTCAGTACAATCTTCTCTTAACGGCCTAGAAGTCCAAAGAAAGGGTTGGTCATTGCAGATTTCAATTCATACCCAGCTGTGTTTAGTACTGCCATGTCAACCTTATCACGAGGAAGGTACAAAAACTCGCCTTCTTTTGTTTCCTCAAACCCACAGAGCTCAAGAAATTCCAGACCTCCACTCAAATTCCCAACTCTATCCTGTTAAATAAACAAATAAATAAGTGGACATTTTAGAGAAAAAGTAATCCCGAGATCAAGATCAAAAAGGAACAAAAGAAATTATAAACTAGACGTTAGCATGTTTAGGAAATTAACCATTTACTTTTTGTTCGGGTATATCTTGTTTATAATGACACTTATGCAAGTTAAGTCTATCAATGTAGCAGGAAATCATGACAGGCAGCTACACCTGCATGAGAATTGTGTAATAAACGAGTTAAGGCCATTCCAGTCAATGGAAGGCTACAAAGAGGGCTATTTTACTGTGAATTCCTAACTCCTGTGATCAGTGCATTGCTTGACAGCAATAGTCAAAAGAAAAGTAAAAATGTCAATCCAACAATCAGAATGAAGCCACATTTTTCATAAAACTGGACCTAATGAACAAATCTGTCACATTTGATTACTTATAATGTCAAAGTGCACCAAAAATAATCCTTAATGCATTAAAAATAATCCAATGGTCCTGGAGGATAACTTGCATTTTCAGCCTTTTTTTTTTGGGTGGCAATAACCAATCCCAAATCTTCCATTAAAAGGACAATCTGGACTTTGGTGGAGACTATAAAGTATCTCTGTTTACTTCAATAAGCTTTCTATACTCGTATAGTTGAGATTAATTAAGGCCAATTCAACATGATCATACCTGAACAACCCCCCCACCCCTCCCAAACAAAAAGAAAAATAAAATCAATCAAAGAAGTTGATTACCTGGAATAAAGGGTTACTAAGTCGGATGTTCCTGAATTTTTCCTCATCGGGATTTTTGGCAACATTTCCAACATAGATCAGAAGAGTTTGGAAGGCCCTCCTAACTCTGGAGCCATCATCCTAGACCAGGAAAAAGGAAAGAGAACAGAGAAAGAGGGGGGGGGGGGGGGGGAGGAGGGATCAGGCTACACAGAAAGTAACAAGTAAAATACAACAATTAATGATGGAGCATGTGACACTCTTAGCTAGTGAGAAAGGAGTACATTTGGACCTTACTGTCAATGGCGAAACCTAAGGTTTATTATCCATAGACACCACCTAATATGAATCTAATACAATGAAATCCATCATAAGCTTCCTAAAAATGACCTCTATATTAATTAGGCTGTAAATGGTACAGTTACCTTCACCTTAGTTTAACTATAACATATAATAGAGAGCTAAGAAACCTTCAACAGAAAGAAAAAAAAAAGAAAAAAAAAAAAGAAAAAAGACAAAGAAGAAGAAGAGCAGCTAAGAAACCAAAGGCTTCCTAGCATATTTTTTCTTTCACAAATTTTTAGCATGTAACAAAAGGATCTTTCTGGCACATGCTGTCTTTTACAAGATGGTGGAGAAGAATCTATCTTGTGCAGAGTAAAAGGCAGTACCTTCCACTTGTCAGACATTCTGGTACATAGGAGATCCATTATTGTGACCGTTACTTGTAGATATCTTTAACCCAATGAATTTAGGATACACCAAAATCCCTCTTCTCAAAATTTGAGCAAACTAGTTAGTTTCACTGGCAAGAAGTCCACTATACCAGATATTTTCTTAGGTAACTTCAACGTTCCACCTCATTTTCAAAAACTTGTGTCTTATGAACTATGAAGTAGGTTTTTTTTTTTTTTATGTGTTTTTTTTTTCTAAACAAATTGGAAAAGGGTTACAGGAAATCAAAACACCGATAAAGAGGTGGACTCCCAAACAAAAGACCCGAGACGGAAATTACAGTGCAGAAAAAACAATCAAATAGTAGGAAGTAGGCCAAAAAATGTCCCCGTCTTCTCTGTAGGGATAACTGATACATAATACTTAAAATTCCGTTAGGGCTCCTAAGGTCCTTTCTGGACTTGTTCAAAGACATGAAGCTATTAGAGACAACAACAAATTGATGTGAATGTTACTTATAGTCAGGTTTCACAAAGCCAGATAAACAAGCATATAAACGGACTGGATATATGATGTTCTTTAATTTATGCCAAAATTTCGTTGTGAAATTCCTCTCCTCAGTGCAAGTCAAGTACATGGACCCATATCTAGTTTTTGAAATGGGTCTCAACACTTGTGTTTGTTTCACTACCTGTAGAATATGTTGGAGAAAACAGAGCAAAGTCATTTACCTGGTGATTGCGGTTAAGAGACCTTAAACATTCTCTCATTTGCTCTGCCTTAGTAACAGATTTCACAGGAACTGAGGTCTGCAACATAACAAGAGTAAAATGACATTTTCTTGTAGTACAAGCAAATAAAAATGTACTTTCTTGCAATGACCAAGAAGAGTGTTCAGATCTACAGATATTACTTTGAAAATATCCATACCTTCTTTTCCTGCAACAAAGGAGGAGACGAGTTTAAAGCTGCAGGCCTTTGTGGTGGCAATCTAACTCCAAATCCTCTTTCTACCTGTGAAGAAATCCATAAAGTTTTCCAAGTCATGCAGAAGTTCTGAGAGCAGTATCAAACCTTGAATCAGAAATATTAAATTGAATCCTTTGTAAAGACCATAGTAAACCAACTGAAAAGGATATAGCAATGATTATGTCATGATACGATCTCAAATTTGGCAGCAATTTCAAACCAAATTCTTTGGGAGTATGTTTGACCCATAAAACTATTGACCTTTTCTCTTCTTCCTTCACCTATATCAGGGGTCCTTCAAGTCAGAGATGTAACGCCCCGGTCCCAAATTGAGAAGAGGTGAATAGCTCATATAGAGTGAGTGGTTTATAAAGATATTCATGGGTGCTAAGTCTCACATTATTTAGTTACTAGGTAAAATTGGCTTTATAAGGGATTCTAGGAAAGCTCCCAATTAACTAGTCATTTTAGAGTGATAGCGCAGACGTGGCTCGCGCTTTTCCCTGAGTCACTACAAATGGTAGCGCAGATGTGGTTTGCACTTTTCTGTAGGACATTACAAATGGTATCAAAGCTACCTAGTAACGCCAGGTCATGCGTATTGGATCAGAATCCTATTCGGCTAAAGATAATGCTATAGACTTGAATAAGGATTCTGATCAAGCTTTAGAGTTAAACAAAGACTCTTCTAGTTAGACTTCTATTTAGATTAACTCTAGACTAGTTGTGAATGTAATCTACTAGGACTCTAACTAGAAGAGTCTTTGTTTAACTCTAAAGCTTGATCAGAATCCTTATTCAAGTCTATAGCATTATCTTTAGCCGAATAGGATTATGATCCAATAATGCGGTACAAGTACCGCATGACGTGGCCCTGACAAGGACGTCAGGGGTTTAAGGGGGAGTTTGTAACACCCCGGTCCCATATTGGGAAGAGATGAATAGCTCATATAGAGTGAGTGCAGGGGCGAAGGGAGGGGGGTCGAGAGGGGGCAAATGCCCCTCTCAACCTCCAAAATTTACTTTGCTGCAGTAGAAAATTCCCTGCTTGCCCACCTCAACAGCGGATCAGTGGCAATCAACACCCACTCATCGAACTTTAGGCCAGGGCAAACAAGTCAAGCAGCTCCGAGACGTCTGAAATTGTCTGAAATTTTTCATGCTAACAGTTACAACATTTTTAGGCTTTTAGGTTTAGGTTAAATGAAAAGGGGGAAAAAGACGATGACAAGAGATTCTTTTATTAAACACACCGTTTCAATAAATTATGTTTGTTTGACTGGTGGACCACATGCTGGCATTAAGGGCTTAACACTTGTTTATCTTAACACGTCAGTGGGCTTAGAAAAAAGAATGCGTCAATGGGCCTACTTTAAAAACAAAAGCCGATCTACTTAAAGAAAAACACATCAGCTTGCATCAACGCATTAGTCCAAACTACTCCCTTTTTTTTCCTAAGCTGTCAATCCAAAACACTTAGCTATTAAAAAATAAAAGACAAACCACTTATTGTAGTTATAATAGCTTTTGTTACATATTTTAATTATATAAAAATTTCTAATTGTAGTTAGCTAAGATTGTGGAGAATAATAATGATTTCATCAAGCTCTAATCAAATTTTTAATGAGCTCGTGTTGAAGTAAATTTAGCATATTTGACAGTAAATCATTGATTAAGAAAAAAAAACTGATTATCATTCTAATGATAAAGACCAAATTGAAGAGTGGCACAATAAATTGTATATTACATTTATATGTTTTAAATTTGTTGAAGTATTTATTTATTTCATTAGTTAATTTTTTTTTTTAATCAATTTTTGTTCAATTTTTGTTTTTTTTTTTTTCATTTATAATTTTTCTTAAAAAAAATTTTTGACCCCCCTAAACTAAAGTCCTGGCTCCGCCACTGAGTGAGTGGTTTATAAAAATACTCATGAGTGTTAAGTCTCACATTGCCTAGTTACTAGGTGAAATTGGGCTTTATAAAGGATTCTATGAAAGCTCCAAATTGACTAATCTTTTTGAGGTGATAACGCAGATGTGGCTAGTGTTTAAACTGTGTCGTTACAAGAGAGATCGTTGGGAAGGTCAAAATTTGAGATTTTGAGTGGCCATCTCTGTACTCATCTTCCATCTTTGTGAAACTTTTCACTTTCCTTTGCATAGATGTTGGTTTTAAGCCATACCACACATAAATGGGTGTGCTTTCCTTTTCCTCATTGACCATCTTATTTTCCTCTACTTCCTTATTGTCATTATCACTATTAAATTATACTTGATAGATTATTACAAATCCTAAAAGCCTGTGCTTTTGGGTAATGGAAGATTTATCATTTATATTTTCTAGAACTCCTCTCACGTCTAGGCTTAGACTCCCTTTCGGTAAGTGGGATCCAATATGTAAAACTCTTTTAAATTAAATGGGAGATATATAGCATACTCAAGGTTCGAAGTTAAGATACTTGCTCTAATACAATGATAAATCACCATTTATTCCAAAAACCACTAATCAATCGTGGGAGATTCAATTATCTATATAAATATTAAAACTATAAATACTACAAATATTTACAACAGTGGAATTGTTGTCAGAAATCGATAAAAAATAAAAAATCTAGCCTCTCTTCTCTTTTGCAATTTGCTTGCCTAGAGTTCACTTGTTGGCCCATCTATTTTGAAAACCTTAATCCTATATTTCCCCAGTAACACAACTTTCCTAATGTACATCTACCAACTAGCACAACTTCCCATAAGGTACATCTAGGTTCCATTATTTCTTTCTTGTTTTCTCTGACCCTAAATGTTCTGTATTAATAATGAAATTTATTAAACATTAGAAACAAAACTTAGCTCTCTACATAGAACTGGACAGGCCCAACGTAAAAGACTTTTTCAGGACACTATGATATTGAGATCTATCAAACATAATATATAAGTCCAAAATACTGATCTTCACAATTGCGGTAAGCATGGAGAAATATGGCAAAAAATTTCAAACACCTTATCCTGCTCTAGTTTTTTCAGAATTTTCTCCCTTGCTCTTTTCTCTTCCTCCTTCTCTGTTTTCCATGAGGCTAAATAACTGAAAAAACAAAGTGTAGGAATTTATATTAAAAATGAAACACAATTCCAAGTGTTGAAAGAGGAAAAGGGATAAACAGACTTAGAACTGCTATACAGAAATAGCAATTAATGGATCAAGACAGACCGTTCTCTTGCATTTGTTTCTGCAATTCGCTTTGCCTCAGTGAGTTCCTTACTGGCTCGAATCCTCTCCTGGAACAATAACACTATCTAAGTTACAACAAAGAAATATATACTATGTGAAAAAGGACTTCACAGAAGTCCAAAGAAAATCAGAAGAGCTTGATTTGACAAAAACCAAACAACGTAACAGCAACAAGATTTTCTAAGAGACAATAAACCTGGAATAAGTTTATTTATTAATCATGTCTTTTAGGTGGAAAACTGAAGAATCATCTTGACCATGTTATGATTAAATTATGTGGAAGAGTAAAATTATGAGAAAATTGCAAGGATAAATGTAGAAAATTTGCATTAATCTTCATTTGAACAATAAAAAGTTGCAATATTTCCTAATGTCATCTCTTATGAACCAATAGTCTACAATGCATTTAAGTGTGGTAGTACAATTCAACTCAAGTAAAATCAGGGAATAAAATCCTATAATGAAATTAATTCTTTTATCAGTTTATTATTCATAAGTTGTCAATTTCACTTCAAACATTCTCTTATAGATATCAACACCATGTTCTAGAGCATCATTTAAATTGTCTTTGGTCCTTCCCTCCCTCTCACCCACCCCACCCCCAGGTGCCCAACACAAAAGCGATTTAAAAAGGAAAAAGTGAAAAGAATTATCAAATTCCTTATCAAAAAATAGAAACAGCAAGAAACAAAAATAAAATGCAAGATAAAGGAGATATCATAAAAGGAAAGGGAAACCATCAAAATAACTGCATAATACCCTCTCCCTTTGTCTTTCCAATTTCTTTTCTTCTTCTTCTTTCTTCTCGCGCACTCGATTCCTGAAACTCAGCAACATCAGTAGTCATCGAAAGAAACCAGACAACCAAAAATAGTACAATTAGTTTGAAAATTGTCAAATATCAAACCAGATTAAAGTATAATATATAAAAAGGTCAAAAAATGTGAAAGAATCTAGTGGGGATTTCTAGACACTCAGAAGAAATTTGAATATAGAAAATAATAATTGTTACAAGGAAACATAAAAGAAAACCTTAGTTCCTGTGCCTTTATTAACATTTGTTCTGTGATATGGAATGGTTGATAGTCGACATCAATGTCCAGAGCTACCTGGGAGAAGTTGGACAGTTCAAGCAAAGTAAATCCTGTGACAGTATGTGCAAGACCAAAGATTTTTTTACCGTCATGTGCAAAATGAATCAATGTATGCACCCTAAGATAACCCTTTCTCTCCACCTCCTTTTCAAAGAATGAGATCAATCAATGAGGCTTACAAGAGGCAAAGACAAAGCTCCCATATAAAAAATCAACAAACAACAAAAACAAGATCATTTAGAAAAGATAGTTAGCCAAACTACAATAAATTCCTTCTAAACTTCAGCTCTTACAACCCAATCAAGCCTGCTCAGTAAAAAAGCATCTGTATGAGAAAAAATTTCAATCATGTGATCATGCTCTAATTATATATTAAGATAAGGTTTGAAGATATTCCAAAAAAAAAAAAAATCTGAAAATTACTTGCCAATAATGCTCTATTTAAAAAAAAAAAATTCTGCCCTTTCTTTTAATAGCAACCAAGAATATTATGAATTCTGAATCTTCTAGCAACCTTTTATAGGTGGCAGACAAGCTAAGAGTCGGTAATTGGGTTCATGTATTATTATTTCTATTCAAAAGGAAGAAGCTGAGTTTGCGTACTATATGTGGAATGGTATTTGATCTCACTCATTTTACTGTATGTCCATATTAAAAGGGATTCTTCTTCTTGTTGGGTTTCTCACCCCTTTTAATAAAAGACACACTTAATACAAGAAAGCACCGTGTGACAACTCGAGAAGTTAAGTTTCATATTAGATGGGTGGATTGTCATAGTATTTACATGGGTGCCAAATTCCACATTGGTTCCTTGCTAGATGAGATTGGCTTTATATAAGATTTCAAATAGCTTCAATTGTAACTTTGACAAATCATTTTAGTTTTGGAGTAATAATGCAGATAAAACTACCGCTTCTTTAGATTTCAGATCTATGAAACACACCAAATTCACACTCTAGATTTAGTTGCTAATTATTATTATTTTTTTATAAATATTTAGTTGCTAAATTTATTCTTGGCATGATTGAGGATATGGTTCATATGAATGAGCATTTTGTTCTTTTCTTCTACTAGGGAGTGGGGACTGAGGGGAGGGAGAAGGGAAAGGAGTGGGGAGAGGAAAAGGAAAAGTATGCATACTAAAAACCTCATTAGTTGATAAAAAATTCAAAATAAGAATGTCAATGAAAAAAAATATCAACAAAATGATACAGTCAAGATGAGAAATCATACCAATGGCATCTCATCAATGTTTGAGTCATTTTCATGATCAATGACCCAACTTATAGCTTCCTCTAAGCTAGAATTACCTGATTAACCAAAACGTTCACATTAAAAATTAGGAAAATAGCACATGAACTAGAAAGAATCAAAGTCTAAAGACAAGTAAAAGTTATCATGCCAAACTACAAGGCTTGACCACCTTGAAAGCTAGATTGTTTCCTGGCTCATGTCTCAGAGGAGCATGCATCATGATCAGATCATGATCTCTCAAAGCATGAAGTTTTTTCTCTTCATATATCAATAATGTGACCTTAGACATGCTAGGATTGCACACCAATGGGAACAGGGAACAATTCACTGTTGCTATGCCCATGTGGTGCATGCTAAACAGCGTGCTGCAGGATATATCATGGTCTCACCCCCAGCTAGAATTTGCATTGTGCCCCCTTTACCACAACATCTTGGAAACCCATTAGTTTTTCTTAATTTATCAGCATGACATGGCATATTTCTCTTTGAATCACATTGGTCCAAGGTTTGGAAACCTCCCATCAACATCAAACATACATACTGTTAAATCACCACTTATCCAAAAGCTTAAGCTGATAGGAAGAGATGAATTTAATTATTTAATTTATATTCTAACACCCTCTTATGTGTAGGCTCAAACTCTCTCTTAATAGGTGAAGCTCAACACGTACAATAAATAATTGAAATAGAAAGTAAATGATAAAGACGGAGTTCAAACTCATGACCTCTACTTTGATACCATGTTAAATCACTACTTATCTAAAAAACTTAGGCTGATAGAAAGAGATAAATTTAATCATTTAATTTATATTCTAACACATACACACACATCAATGGGAACCAAGAAACAATTTATTGTTGCTAGGCCCTCATGGTGCATGCTAAAGGACATGTTGTAACATTTATCATGGTTTCACCCCCCCAACTAGAATTCGAATCATGGCCCCTCAAACCACAACATCTTAGAAACTCTATTACTTGATTAATTGATCAAGGTGATGTGCCATAAATCTCTCAATTCACATCAATACAAGGTTTGGAAACCTCCCATCAAAATCACACACACACACACACACACATCTCATAAAAAAAAAATATGCACCAGAATAATGAAGTGCTCGTGTTGCCCGTGCCCTTGGAAATCCCATGTCTTCAAGTTCTTCAAGGAGTTTCTTGTTTACTTCCGGAACAGCCATTTCTATAAATTATAAGGAAAAAAAAAAGGATTAATAGATCATGAGACATCCAATGTTAAAGTAAAATCATATACAACCAATCTTTCAATTCAATAAATTAACAAAAAAACTTGCATGATCTATGACCAAGACAATCTAAAACATATTATTCAGTTCTATCCAAAGACATAACGAAAGGTTGCGTGCTCCAAATTCAAAATTCGGTAGCCTGCTCCAAATCCAGAAGCAACCCTAACCCCCAACAGCTATTGTAGTAAGTGCTCTCTCTTTCATTACAAGGGGAGGGTTGCGGTTCAATCTGATGAAAATTGGATAAATAACTTCACAGAATCAAAGGGCATAACAAATCAATTCCCCACCTTCACATATTTTATGACATAACAAATTAATTAGTTGTACATGTTGCAGACCATAGAACAACAACAATGGAAAGGCAGCCCATTGTTTTTTAGAAACCATCCATGCAAACAAGATCATAACTCAAGGGACTTCATACAAAAGCAACCATATTCACCTCACATACAAGAAACAGGTGATAATTTGAATTTCCAGCTAAAGTTATGATTCAAAAGACCATTAATTTCTATCTACAAGGGTAAGGGGTGAGAAACCTACCTACCATATTCATATGCGGCAAACTTATCAATCAAAACACCTTGAATGATTAATTGATAAATCTAAGTATGATCTCCCTCCTACAGATAATCCTATGGGATGAACCAAAAAGCAACATAGTCCCCCACACAGAGCAAACAGGCATCCCCATGCCGAAAAAGACCTTCTAATCCTCAACTGAAAAGTATATATCATTTCCCTTCAGACCTCCAATGTTGCCAATAAAATGCAAGAAGAAAACAAATGCAAAGAATTCAAATTCCTATATCTCATATTTCCATTATTTGGCACCTAATAAAGCAAGAATCTCCACCAAACCATCCCTAAATTCCTTTATCTAACATGTTCCATAATTTGACTCAACCCGGGCTTTCAGTGTTTTATATATATATATATATATATATATAAATGGAACCAAAAAAAGAAAAAGAAAAAGAATACCGCTTTCGATCGTTGAGGCTTGAGAATGAAATGGAAGATGAAAATTTGAGCAGGCAGGCTCAGAATGATTTGGTGAAATGGGAACGGGAGGCGAGGTATAAATGGGGTTGGAAGTTGTTCCAGGAGCTTCAGGGAAGCCCTGCAATATAAGCAATCGCGAAAATGGAAACCCATTGAAGAAGAAGGAAGTAGAAGAAGAAGATTCTTTATTGCATCTGGAGCAAAGAGAAGGGAAAAGCCTGGACTTGCTGCTCCTTTTTGCAACGTTCTGATTCTTGTATTTATAGGTTCCCACAAACTAGCCTCTCTGGGAAGAAAGGAATTGGAAAATATTACTAATTTACTAAAAAGGTCAAAATGCAAAATTAGTCCTCCGTGATTTACTTGATTTGCAATTAGCTTCATTTTATATTTAAATGAACTTAGAAATCCTTAAGATATGCTAAAAAAACAATTTGCTCTTCAATGTCAAATTTTGTCCACTGTCTTAACAAATTATGTTAGCGTGACATTATTTTAAACATGACACATGTCATATTTTTATTGGTTTTAATGTGTTACACTATTAAAATCTATTAATTTAATTGACAAAATTTGACCATAAGGAATAAATTATTTTTTTAACATAACTCAAAAATTTCTAAATTCATTTTAATATCAATAAGAACTAATTTCAAATAAGGTAAACCACTTGATGTTGCATTTTTTCCTACTTAAAAAAGATGGGCTCAAGTATTTTGTCGGTGAAAACTTCATTAAACCACTTTTATTCTATTAAACCCATCCAAAATTTACAAGCAGAAATAAATTCAATTAAACAATAAATCAAAGTCATTCAATACACAATTACGAGCCTCAAATAAATGAATAATTAATTCAAGAAATCACTATGATTAAACTAGACAAAGAAGTATCTTAAGACAATAGAAAAAGGACAATCTCCGGAAAAAAAAAAAAAAAAAAAAAAAAGTAGAAATCAAAGAAGATGTGGATGAATTTTAAAAAATTAATAGAATATGATTTTATTAATAGGATAAATTTTCAAAATTGGTATACTAAAGTAACAATTATAATCAATAAATAATATAATTTGACTACAATAATTTTATTAGATTCAAGAGATGATTTAAACTGAATACAAGAGAGGATAATTCCCGCTAAATATTTTGAAGAAGAGAGGTGTTAGACATCATCTGTGATACATCACCATTCCATTTCTTTTGTAAATTTGATGTACATGGATATACAGCAAAATGATTTCTCTTTGAAAATTATAAGTGATTTTCTTCTAAGAAAATCTGAAAATGAGTAACAAAATCTCACAGAAGTTATAATTATATATGAGGTGGGTGTCAACTAGTTTAATTATTAAAATATTTTGTTATCACAAAAGAATTTGGGATCGAATACTGATTCCATTAGAAGGATATTTTTTTAAAAAACAGAAAGTTATCTTCAACTTTGTGTAGTCCATATATCTAATGCCCTTCTTCTAAAAGAAACGACTGCACACATGAGATGAATCTTACTTTTTTATGTGACTATCATGTTCTTATTATATCCAATTGCAAATTTTATTGGAAGAAATAATCCGCTGGTTTCTCTCTTCTAGGGAGAGACTCTCCACCTTCTCTCAGAGAGTAAGGTTTTCACCTCTTTGTGAGGGTTTTTTCTTCTCCTCCTATGGTCCTCAAGGGAGGCATGGGTGTTATAAATTCCCCTTCTTAAATTCCTGACGTTCTTGTCAGGGTTACGTCATGCAGCGCTCCAGTATCACATGGTCTAGCATTATTAGGTGGTTCTGATACCATTTGTAATGACCCAAGAAAAAGCACTAGCTACATCTGCGTTATCATTCCAAAAGGACTAGTCAATTTAGAATTCTCTTAGAATTTCTTATAAAGTCCAGTTTCACCTAATAACTATGCAATATGGGACTTAACACTCGTGACTATCTTTATAAACCACCCACTCTATGTGGGTTACTACTCATCTTCACAATATGAAACCGGGGTGTTACAGTGCATCTTCAGCTTCAGCTTTCTTCTAGTGGTTGTTGTTGTTTTCAAGTATGAATTCAAATAGGTTCGCTTTAATCTGTGCCATATTTTGCTTCTGTGACCTCTTTCTACGGCCCCTTGAAAGGATCAGATCACTTATTTGACACATTTCTTACTATTTGTATGTATTTTCTGTAATGTTATAGTTCGTGTTGGTCTGTTGTTAGGAGGCTACCCCTTTTTCAATTTTTAGATCATGCACTCTCTCTTCATTTTAGATAAGGAGTGAGAATGATCCTCCCTTGTAATTATTTTTCTTACTCAAGTAAGAAAGAAAAAAAAAATTGAAAATTTTGGTAAACTTACCGGATAAGATGTCATGAAATTTTGGACATAGTCTGAATTTTGAGAGAATAATTTGGCTATGTAACAAGAGTCTAGAAAATACATTTTGGAAAATTAAATTTTAGGGTTAAATACTTTATTGGTATCTGAGTTTTAGGCTTTTTAAAATTTAATACATAAGTTTTCATTTGTTTTGTAGGTAGTACTTGAGTTAGGCGTAAAAGTCCGTTTGATACTTCTGTTATATTTTTCGTCCAAATATTAACGGTCCGCCACATGTCAACTGCTGAGATTGAAACATGGCACTATATAAAAAAAAAATTAAAATAATAAATTTTTTGTAAAAAAAAAAAAAAGAAAAAAAGAAAAAAGAGAGGAGTGGCTCGGCCACCCCATGGTAGGAAAAAAAATAAAAATACGGGTTTTAGTCCTTTGGGGTGGCCGAACCACCCCCATGGACAAACCCTCAATTTCTTTATAGCCGGCTTGGGGTGGCCGAACCACCTATGTGGCCCTTGTGGATGGTTCGGCCACCCCCAAGGGCTAAAACCCATTATTTTATTTTATTTTTTTTGCTATGGGGTGGCTGAACCATCCCCATAGGATGGTTCGACTACCCCAGACCGGCCAAGGGGGTGGGTGAGCCAACCCCTTGGCCAAAATGGGGTGGCCGGCCCTTCTTCTTCTTCTTTTTCAATTTTATTATTTTGAATTAATTTTTAAATATTTTGAATTTTATTTTTTTTATATAGTGTCACATGTTAACCTCAGCGATTGACACGTAGCGGACCGTTAATATTTGGACGAAAAATGTAACATAGGTATCAAACGGATTTTAACTCCTAACTCAGGTATCACCTATGAAACAAATGAAAACTCTGGTACTAAATAAAAATAAATAAATAAATAAAACAAAAAAGAAAAGAAAAGAAGCTTAAAATTCAGATACCAATCAAAATATTTAACTCTAAATTTTAAGATGAATTGATTAGAGCGTGTGAGAATAAATTCTCATTATTTTTAGCATATTTTAAGCAAATTGCACTACATTCATTAATAGAAAAGATCTGCAAGTTGCAACCAATATCACACTAAAAAATGAACAAAGAGGAGTAGAACTAAATATTGGAATTTGGAGCCATAGATGAATTTAGTTCAAATGAGTTCAAAGTACCTTTAATCAAATTCTTTTCCATCTAAAATCTACCCACAAAATGAATCTATTTATCTACATCAATTCCTCATTTTCGGTTTTTCTTTTTAATTTATTATAGTAATTAAATAATTAGAAAAGATAATTAGATGAGATATGTTAAAGTAAATAATAGTCTTGAGAGTCTCCTTTTTCTTTTTCTTTTTCTTTTTTCCTTAGATAATACTCTTGAGAGTCTGAATCGCATTGCTTCTCTTATGTTTTCTTTTATTGGACTAAATCGCATTGATTCTCAAAAGAGGAAAAAAGAAAAGTGGCTTAAAATCTAAAAATACGTTAGACTTCCTCTGTTTCTTTGGTTATCCAACTTATCTTGCTCTTAGCATCTAGTCATCTACTACTATAATAATAATAATTTATTAAATTAGTCATTATGATTTAATTTTATGACAAACAAATATCTATTTATTTCAAAATAAGTTTTATAAATCCATGTGTTATGCCTCCCTGAACAAAATTATATCTCCCTACAAATTTTGGTCATAGAGCCGTAAATAAAACAATTTATTTGTTATTAAAAAAAAAAAATTGTTTGGGGCTGCCAAACCACCCCATTGTTGTGTTTTGGGGATGGTCGACTATCTCGATGTCTTTGAGAGTTGGTTTGACTACTCCAATGGCCAAGCCCTAACAGTCGATTTTGAAGGTGGTTGAACCACTCTCAGGCTATAAAAGTAACTCGAAATAAATTGCCACATATTTTAGATACCTTAGAGGCTTAGAGCCCCAGAAAAGTACTAGCCCGGGAATCGACATGGTTAACCAGGCCTAGTTCATGGAAATTTGGGGACTAAAATTAATCTCAAATTTGCCACCTATAATCCTACTGTGAGATCACAATAGGATGAAAGAATCCCAGTTTGGGGAGGTAGAAGATTGCGAGTCCATTTCAAACTCTGACAGTGCTCTTAGGCCAAGAGAGGAGCACGGAACCCTAATGCAGTTGAACCTTCATCATTCAGCTTATAAATATGCTCTTACACCAGGTATAAACCTAAGAATAAATGTGGTGCTTGAGCATTATTTTTCGTCAGAAACTTACTTAAGCATTAGACTGAGATCCGCCGACAATCTCGATGTATTATCTTGACGGTTGTAGTTCTTTTTGCAATGGAACAAGGATTTTTAGGACGTGAAGAATATTGATGATTGCTAATTCACGCCATATCGAAAACTATACTAACAACATATTACGAAGATTTATTTATTATAATGACGAATCATATAGACTAATTTACTACAACATTTTATTTATAATGATAGCAATGATAGTAATAATATTATTCAGAGAAATGTTTAGTTTCGTCCAAAACCACGTCTCTGTTATTCATTAAAAAAAAATGATAGTATAATATAAACAACAGTTATCTACAAAAATAATAATAATAAAAATAAATAAATAAACAATAGTTTCTTCGGAGTGAATCGGACACTTCTGGAAACCGTTGGAACCATAGTCCCACACCGACCACCAATGTTAAGAACAACTTCGCAACTCACAGAGACACATAGAGAGAGAGAGAGAGAGAGAGAGAGGGTGGTAGTGAATAGTGATGAAGCCAAGAATCATAAAGCTGTTCTGCCCTTCAGTATCAAAGACAGTCCCGTTCGTGGCGTGGGACGAGCAGAGGCTGAACCTTGGCTCCATAGCCTGGACGTTTGGGCTAGACCCAGCAACTTTGAAGCTCAACGGTCACTTTGTAAGCAGAGGGGTCGATCTCTTCGCCTCCTCAGTCACCTGGAACTCACTTCTCTCTTTCTTCTCTGCCAGAGGTTTATCCACCGGAAAAGACGACCAAGACGCGCTTGTCGTTGATGGGAAGCTCATCAGAGTTGGGACTAAGCGTAAGTTGTCTTAGCTTATTTTATTCCTGGGTTCTTTGTTTTCTCAGTCTACTTGCCGTTACTTATGCTTCGTTTAGTTTTATGACAAATAGTGGGAAGATGAAAAAAATTAGAATTCATGAACTTTTTCTTTCTTTTTGCTTTAGGTTGGCATAGTTGTTATTGAAAGGTTGGCCCTTTTTTTTTTTCTTTTTCTAATTTTTGTTGGAAATAAAGTAATAGGTGCCTTATGCTCTATTGGGTTCTTGAGAAGATGTGGAAAAGGAAAAGAAACCTCTGACACTTGTTTTAATTTTGAATTTTTTTGTTTTCTTTCACTTCAATATTGCCATGATAATTTGGGTTTATTATTTTCTTGGAATTAAAGGGTATATTATATGCTATGTTAGTTGATATTGTAGTTCTTACTTATTTTGAATTGCAATTGTTTGTTTATTTGTTTCTTCGGATGAAATAAGGTGGTGCCAT
This sequence comes from Alnus rubra, assembly GCA_028654335.1. Lineage (NCBI taxonomy): Eukaryota > Viridiplantae > Streptophyta > Magnoliopsida > Fagales > Betulaceae > Alnus > Alnus rubra. The sequence goes on along the minus strand of JAJPGS010001229.1, from coordinate 462 downwards.
GCTCTGCTTGGCTTCCAAGAAATTGTAGGAAAAGATAGGAAAGCTTACAATTACTTTGAATTGGAATAGTTGATTCTCTGGGGTTCCATTAGTAACTCTGTTTCGGTTGCAGACAAACTTGAGGGAGAACAAGGGAAAGGAGTCCCAGACTCCCCCGCTTCCTAAGAGTTGTCATTATAGCTGTTGGTGGAGGAATTTTTTAATTTTTTTTAAGAACCGCAAGCAGGGAAAGATTATTACATGTTGTAGTTTCTTTGGTTGTTTTTATCAAAATAAAAAATAAAAAAAATTGTAGTTTCTTTGATTTCCATGTATTTTCTTAACAACCAATTGGAGCATGGAGATCTATTAGACTAATTCTTAATTGAGTGAGATAAAAAAACTTGTGCTACTAAAAAATGCATGAACATAAAAGTGCAATGCCCCTCAATTTTCTTTAGAAAGTGATAAGAAATTCATTAA
>JAJPGS010001228.1:0-183355 GCA_028654335.1 Alnus rubra | reverse complement strand
TTACCAGTAGGAACCGGTAAAAGTTTCAGCTCGTTCCAAGTTTAGCTACTAGCACTTTGTCGCTCCAAATCTAGTTTGAACTGAGATTTGGAAGGAGCCTTTCTAGAAGTCCCCTAGATCACCTCGTTCAATTTCTCATTCGTACTGAACTTGGAATTAGCCAAACTTCATGCAACTTGATTTTTTAGGCCTTTGAATCAACTTTCCAACGTCACTAAGTGTACTTCCATCCGATGTCAAAATCATGAGAAATGAAATTTTTGCAAAGACTCGTGTGGTAGCCGGGAAACTACCTTCATCACTTTGTGAAGAGATCTGCAAGTTGATCATGGGACGTAATGGAATGAAGCTGCAGTGAGCCTTAAAGAAGATGATGACAGACAAAGTGACAATCAATAACAATATGTATGGTCCGTTAATGAAAAACCTAGTACTCATGTTGTCGCAATATATTAGAGTAGCAGAAGGAGAGTGTAACAACCTAGGCAAAGTGTTAGCCACTTTGCGATATCACTCCAAAAATACTAGTCAATTTAGAACTTCCCTACAATCACTTATAACACCCAATTTCATATCGTAACTAAAAAATGTGTGACTAAGCACCCATTATTGTCTATATAAATCATCCACTCTATATGGCCTACTCATTTTACTAATGTGGGACTTAGCATCCATAAGTGTCCATATAAATCACTCACTATGTGAGTCTACTCATTTTTTCAATGGGAGAACTGAAGTATTACAAATTCTCTCCTAAACTCCTAAAGTCCTTGTTAGGGCCATGTCATGCAATGCTCTAATACCATATGGCATTACTAGATGGTTCTGATACCATTTGTAACAACCTCAGTGAAGGTGCAAACTACATATGCACTATCACTCCAAAATAACTAATCAAGTTGTAACGCCGAATCTTTTGATACAAGCCATAAGTGGAATTATCTAAATTCCCACATGACACTATTACAATAAACTTATAATATAGCCAGGGCAAAAATTGTATTAAAATTTTCATTTCTTTTATAACATATACTGGTGGGCACTATGGTGGACCGAGTCTTAAAGATCCCTTACAAGTTCTAAATGGGCCAATCACAAGATCAAGAGCTAAGAAGATCAAGGAAGTAATGTAAGGATTGGTGCAATTAACTTGGGCCGAGTATGCAAATTTATTGAGCAAGACAAGAACCAGCTTTAATCCATGTACAAATTACAGAGGGGGGCGGCATAGCCAAGTGCTTTAGTGTAGACTCTTTATTTAATTAAGTATAGGTTGTGGGCCTATTTTATGTTTTTATGGTTGTAGGCATTAAATGGACTTCTTTTACTAGCTATAGGCATATAGTTTAGAATGTTTTGGACTTGAAGATGTTCAGCCCATGTTTTTTATTTGATGTAGGCGTTAGTAGGCCCTAGGGTTTCATGGAGGGGTTTAAAAAGACTTGTAGCTGCATTTTCTAGAGAAATTGAATGTGGATGAAGTTTTTTCTTCATGGAAAACTCTTCAGTTTTATCTACTTGTTGTTGATTGAACTAAGAACTTATCAAAAGCAAACCTTTTGTGGCGTTCTCACCGAATTTAGGTTCTTGAAACAAGATTTCAACGGGTCTAGATCTTCTTGACTTGATTCTTGGCTTTCTTAGGTAGGTTTCAATTTGATTGTGGGTTCAAGGAAGTTCGATCCCACAGGTTCACATTATAGACTTACTATTAAATAAATAATCGGAGCTTCTATTTCACCTCATAATGTCATTACAACTTTAACTTTAATATAAAGTGTCATATGTTGTAACACTATGCCTAAACACTTTTGCCAATTATCTAATTAATAATAAAGAGTTACAAACCTGAGACCTTTGAAATATTCTAAAAACCTATTATGTATGAAAAGCCCCATTAAAATAATTTTTAATATGCATGCATGAACAAGAGTTCCATAAAGTGTATTCGAAAGTACTTTAAAATTATATATTTAAAATGAATTACATTGCTTTAATTTTCAGATTTGAATCTTTGCTTTAATTTCTAGATTTGAATCTTTGCTTTGATTTCCAGATTTGAATCTTTGCTTTAATTTCTAGATTTGAATCTTTGCTTTGATTTACAGATTTGTAATTTGCAGATTTGAATCTTTTCTTTAATTTCCAGATCTGTAATTTCTAGAATTGAATCTTTGCTTTAATTTCCAGATTTGAATCTTTTCTTGATTTCTAGATCTGTAATTTTCAGATTTGAATCCTTGCTTTAATTTCCAAATTTGAATTCCATTTCGTTTTCTATTGTCTTTTGTCTATTTTCGTTTGTTGTTGTTGAAATTAGATCAATTTTTTTTTTTTGCTGCTTGTGACTGAATCTGTATTCAAAAGAGTCAAAAAAGAAAGAAAGAAAGAAAGAAAGAAATTTCGGAAATGGGTGTTTGATATACTTTACAATCGGAAGATTGAAGTGATTTGGTGTTGATTGATCTTTATCTTAAGGGGTCGAATGTATCATCTTTAGTATCTTGTTTCCTAATTGCTCTTTTCTCATATAAATTCTTTGAGATCCGTGTCATTTTATTCATTTCTTGTTTTGCAACGCATTGAAAATCTCTCATAAGAGTGACTCAATACCTAAGGAGGAGGCGGATAATTCATTCTTTGTATAGCGGGTCATGCAATAACAGTTTGAATGGTTGAATTTGGTGTTGGGAGAGGTGAAGGATAGGATGGATCAACAAGAGGTAGTGATTAGAAATCAGCAAGGTAGGCAAGATAGGAGGAGACGTGCGCCTAGCATTGAAAATGAGTATGAGAACAAAGGAGATGATGAGAATGAGGAAGACATAGTATCTGAAGTTGGAATGGGTGGAGTGGGTAGACCTAGAGGAGGTAGGCGTGGAAGAGAACGTAGGAGAAATCCAAGGGGTCAAGATGGGGTAGATAGGAGGATCAAAATGAAAATACCATCTTTCCAAGGTAGGAATGACCCTGAAGCCTAATTAGAGTGGGAGAAGAAAATAGAGTTGATTTTTTATTGTCACAATTATTTAGAGGAGAGTAAGGTGAAGTTGGCGGTAATTGAGTTCAATGATTATGCAATTATTTGGTGGGATCAATTAGTAACCAATAGGAGGAGGAATCATGAGAGACCTGTAGAAACATGGGGTGAGTTGAAAGCTCTAATGAGGTGGAGGTTTGTATCTAGCTACTACTATAGAGACCTCTACCAAAAATTACAAAACCTTACATAAGGGTATAGGAGTGTAGAGGATTACGATAAGAAGATGTAGCATTATGTGGAGGTAGAAGACATGGTGCACATGGTTATGAAGGTGGTGAGGCAGTTAAAGAGAAAGGGGACAACAAGGTATACTTCAGTTTTTAGCACTCCTTGGAAACCAAAGTGGGATAGAAATGATCGAGCTGTAGTAAAGGGGAAAGCCGAACCACCTAAGGGAAAAGATGAGGGAACTAACAAGAACAAACCCAAGATATATTTCCAACCTTCAAGCAATAGAGATATTAAATGTTTTAAATGTTTGGGTTCAAGGCACATCGCGTCTCAATGTCCAAACAAGTGGGTGATGGTTATACGTGACAATGGAGAGGTGATGACTGATAGAAAGGATGATAGTGATGAGATGCCCGAGTTGGTCAATGCTAGTGATGATGATGGAGTGGAATACCCCGTAGAATGTGAGTCTCTTGTTGCCAGGCGTGCTCTAAATACTCAAATTAAGGTAGACGATATGGAGCAGCAAAGAGATAACATATTTCATACTAGATAATATGTAAACAACTAGGTAATTATAGACGGGGGAAGTTTCACCAATGTAGCTAGTACCACCCTAGTTGAGAAGTTGAGCTTACCTTTACTAAAGCATTCTAGACCTTATAAGTTGCAGTGGTTAAATGAATGTGGGGAGGTCAAGGTCAATAAGCAGGTTTTGGTGGCTTTTACCATTGGAGGTATAGTGATGAGGTGCTTTGTGATATAGTTCATATGCATGCTGGCCATATTTTGTTGGGGAGGCTGTGGCAATATGATAGGAGAGTGATTCATGATGGGTTTAGGAACAGGTACAGCTTTGTAAAGTATAAAAAAACAATGAAGCTTGCCCCTTTAACCCCAAAACAGGTCTATGAGGACCAATTGAAGCTGAAAAGTGAGATTGAGCAAAAAGAAAGGGTGAGGCTGAAACCCAAGAAAGAAAAATGAGGGTAAAGCCGAAACCTCAAGAAAAAGAGAGAGTGAAAAGAAAATAGAGAGGTGCCTGAGAATAAAGAAAAGAGAGTGGAGACAAAAGAGAAAAAAGAAAGAGAACCTGCAGAGAGAAAAGGAAAGACAAATATGAGTTTTTATGCAAAGGAGAGTGAGGTTAAGAGGGCCTTCTTAGTAGATCAGCCTATGATTATCTTGATGAAACTGACCAATCACTTCCTAGTTTGGCTGTTTCTTTGTTGCAGGAGTTCGAGGATGTATTTCCGGAGGAGATGCCAAGTGGGTTGCCACCCATTAGAGGCATTGAGCATCAAATTGATTTCGTACCTGGGGCCATTATTCCAAACCGACCAGCCTATAAGAATAATCCAAAGGAGACCAAGGAGCTTCAAAGGCAAGTTACGTGAGAGAGAGTGTTGTGCAAATTATAATACTCGCAAGTGCACGAATCGTTTGCAATATAGCGTTTTGCAAGTGCGAGGTCGATCCCACAGGGAATTGAGTTGCGAAAATTAATCTCTATTCAAACTAATCATATTTTAACCTAGTTCCAAATTTAGGGGTTTTTGATAAAATAAAACATAAACAAAATAAATGAAAATAAAGGGGTCTAGGGTTTTGGAATCCACACTCACCAAATCACAACAACCTAATCTCATGCTCATCACACATATTTTAAGATTTTCAAATGCAAATCTTGGGTATGTTCTACTTTTGCTTCAAAAATAGTTTAAATCATTCAATAAATCCATTCTTCCTCAAATCACAAAAGATATCTAGTTTCAACTAAATCATCAAATGTATCCATAGAATGAAACACAATGAATATCCAACATACATGAAAACCCAAGCTATCAATTTAATGAAACCATATCAAATCATCACTTGTATCCGGAAATCACAAGAGATATCCAAAAATAATCTCAAAAACCGAAATAGAACAATGAGAAATCAAGCCCATAAACTCAAATAGCATAAACAAGCATGAAACTCAGTTTCTATTCACTGGTGAGGTTTCATCCTCAACCCTAGATGAAAGTATTAGCTAGACATGAACAAAGAAAGCATAAATAAACTACAAGAATGCATTAAAAACGAATAAACTTACAAAAGATTGAAGTTCTAGGTCAAAATCGACCCAAAAACCCTAAGATACAGTGAAGTCGGCCCCTAGGGCACTCCTAAGCGGCCTCCTCCGCGGCTCTTCTTCTTCGATCGATCGACTTCACAGCAATTCCAAATCTCCAGCTTTTATGCATTTTCACTTGAAAATAACCATTTTTCTCTTTATGTCCTGCAAAAACGTAAAATCACCAAAACTAAACAAAACATTAGAAAGTAATAAAGCTAAAGGTTTAACTAACGTAAATTAAGGGGGTCCAAATATACACTTTTTGGCACTCATCAAATACCCCCAAACTTACATTTTGCTAGTCCCTTAGCAAAACAAAATGAAAAAAAAAAAAAGCATGAAACATAAGTCCTCTTTTATGAGAAAAACGATTGCATTTAGCATATGCAACAAGCCTTTTAAACCCCTAGGACTCCCTAGTAGATGAGTGAAGTCTCATGAGGGTTTGCCAGAAATAATACCCACAAACATTGAAACACTATGTTGTCAACAAGAAAGAATTTTCACACAAACCACGGTTCATACGTCATTGGCATGCTTAAAAAGACAAACCTCATCATAAACATCAACAGGGGATCCAACATCAAATCACTCATAAATGGACAATTAAGACATCACATTTTCTCAAAAGTGTAGAGTGAAATCAACATGCAATTATGAGGTTTCATTTTAATTTCAAGATAAGTACCTCAAAAATCGTTGGACTCCCTATCAAATGAAACAACCAAGGCAAGATATGCAAACTATTTTATTTTATATATATTTTTTTGTTTTTTGTTTTTTTTTTTGTGTAGGCTATGGAATGCTCGGCTCCCTTACGCTTTCTAATTGATCCATGTAACGAGTGTTGGGCCAGTGGCTCCCGAACCATATGGTCTTAGGGCACTAGATGTAGAAACATCCCTAAGGGCTTAATTACTCAAGTCAAAAAGGCTACGAAGCCAAACTAGCCATACAATTAACCAAAATGATCTCTTTTTCTTTTCTTTTTTTTTTCTTTTTTTTTATATATATAAATATCTTGCAACCCAAGGTTATTTATCAATAAGTCATCCAACAATTCTCAAAATACACAATTAAGCACAAATTCATACCCCACAGATTACATGCTAATGTGCTCGTGATAATTCAACTCAAACAAGTGAAGTCTCACTAGCCCAAAAATAAGTCAAAAGACTCAGATTCCTAATGACATGATGTGTTCAAAACTTTAAGCAAGCCGATGAAATGCAAACCACAGCTATGGCTTAACTCAAACTTGACAACAATTTTTTTTTTTTTTTTTTTTTAGAACAAAAAGACAACTAAAAATAACTAAACAAACAGAAAAAATAAATAAACAAACAAACAGATGGACATAATGTTTTTCCATACCCCCAAACTTGAATTACACATTGTCCGCAATGTGTAGTGTAGAAATACATTACCATAAATATGGAAACATCGAGGTGTGAAAGGTCAAGGCGTCCCCCTAACTTAAACACCAAAACAGCTGTCAACAAAAACTAACAGTAATATTTCTCATAGAAACAAACATCGAAAGGTTAATTGCTGTTAGAAATAAAAGTAAGAATGAAAAGAAATAAAAATAAAATGAAAGAAATCAACTGTACAAAAAGGTAAAAGAAAATTTACAGCGCCTTCCCCGATCATGTTGATGTCCAACCAATCCCTTTCACCATTTCTTCTTTAAAATTTGATATCCCTCAGGTGGAATGATGAAGGAATGAGCTTCAGCATTTCCTTGTCGTTGGACGAATTTGGATTTAACGGGGGCACTGTGTGCTCAAGGTGCTCCTCTCCTCCTTCCCCTTCAAACTCAGCCGCTGAAGAAGATGTGCTGGGGAGTGATATCTCAATGGTTTCCCCATTAAAAACTACTTCACTCCCAAGTGTGGCGGTGGCCTGGGCATGCTCATGATAAGAAATGCTGAAATCATCCTCATCAATCATGTAATACCTTGTGGCCATCAGCAGGCTTTGAAACTCTTCTTCGTCTATTCTGGTGACTTCATCAACCAGATATTCTATCTGTCATTCTATCCTGGCAATCGCTTGAGTGTTTTCCATAGTAGCATTCTTCATGTCACTAATAGCCTGGCCTGTGAGCTCTATGAAGACCTTGAGAGTGTCTTCCAAAGTGGACTGTGAGGTAGAAGCTGGATAATTGTAGGATAAAGGATGGGAAGATTGGCTATCGAACTGCGGATAATCAAGATGGTGCAGTTCTTGAAATTGGGGAGCAAAATTTCCCATGGCTTGAGCTTGCCACGAGAAATCAGGATGATTGCTCCAGTCCGGGTTGTAAAAATTGGGATTTACATCAAATCTCGGACTAGAGAAATTGGTGTTCACTTGCTCATAAGAAAGATTGCAGAATTGTCCCCAGGAGGGACAACTACTAGCACTATGATAAGGATCATAGCAATATGAACATGGTTCATATGGGTTGAAACTGTAAGGGTAGTTGGTTGGAGCAAGTGTCCTACCACTAGGTGAAGCATGTTGTGCAGAAAAATCACTATAATTATCAAAATAAAAAATCCATGCTTCACTTGCGCCTTAGAGCATGCAAATATCCCACAACAGAAATGAACCAAGTGTTTTTTTTAAATAAATTAATCAAAGAAAAACAAACAATAAAATAATATAAAACAAAAACAGAATATTAACAAAATAAACTAAAAACAACTGAATTTTTTTACTGCTTCCGGTTTCCTGCTGACTTCGGTCATTCGCTCGATCGAAATTAAGTTCGATCGATCTATTTTCGATTGAGCGAATGTTAACTTTATTGATCAATTTTCGATCGATCAACTTTTGGTTAGATCGATCGATTATACAGGGCACTCAGAAAGTGCAGAAACAGCAGAAACATAACCGGGAACACAAAAAATTTTCTTTTTTTTTTTTTTTTTTTTTTTTTTGAACGAAAACAGAAACAAACAACAAATATATGAAAGAAAAGTCTATCTAAACTAGTAGAAAAATAAAATCAATTCAAACAAAAATCAATTTCACAAACAAAACAATTCCCGGCAACGTCGCGAAAAACTTGTTGTGCAAATTATAATACTCGCAAGTGCACGAATCGTTTGCAATATAGCGTTCTGCAAGTGCGAGGTCGATCCCACAGGGAATTGAGTTCCGAAAATTAATCTCTATTCAAACTAATCATATTTTAACCTAGTTCTAAATTTAGGGGTTTTTGATAAAATAAAACATAAACAAAATAAATGAAAATAAAGGGGTCTAGGGTTTTGGAATCCACACTCACCAAATCACAACAACCTAATCTCATGTTCATCACACATATTTTGAGGTTTTCAAATGCAAATCTTGGGTATGTTCTACTTTTGCTTCAAAAATAGTTTAAATCATTCAATGAATCCATTCTTCCACAAATCACAAAAGATATCTAGTTTCAACTAAATCATCAAATGTATCCATAGAATGAAACACAATGAATATCCAACATACATGAAAACCCAAGCCATCAATTTAATGAAACCATATCAAATCATCACTTGTATCCGAAAATCAGAAGAGATATCCAAAAATAATCTCAAAAACCGAAATAGAACAATGAGAAATCAAGCCCATAAACTCAAATAGCATAAACAAGCATGAAACTCAGTTTCTATTCACTGGTGAGGTTTCATCCTCAACCCTAGATGAAAGTATTAGTTAGACATGAACAAAGAAAGCATAAATAAACTACAAGAATGCATTAAAAAAGAATAAACTTACAAAAGATTGAAGTTCTAGGTCAAAATCGACCCAAAAACCCTAAGATACGTGAAATCGGCCCCTAGGGCACTCCTAAGCGGCCTCCTCCGCGGCTCTTCTTCTAAAAATGAGAAAAGAATGGTATTTATAGAGTTAGCTAGGGTTTCTGAAATTCCAGCTCCGCATAAATTCAATCGATCGACATCAGGAAAATTTTGATCGATCGAACTTGAGATTCGATCGATCGACTTCACAGCAATTCCAAATCTCCAGCTTTTATGCATTTTCACTTGAAAATAACCATTTTTCTCTTTATGTCCTACAAAAACGTAAAATCATCAAAACTAAATAAAACATTAGAAAGTAATAAAACTAAAGGTTTAACTAACGTAAATTAAGGGGTCCAAATATACACTTTTTGGCACTCATCAGAGAGCATGGGCCCATGTGCAGTACTAGTGCTACTAGTGTCAAAGAAGGATGGGACTAGGAGTGAGGATGTTCGTTGATTGCAAAGCAGTCAACAATATCACGGTAAAGTATTGTCATCCCATTCCTAGATTAGATGATATGCTTGATGAATTATATGGCTCATGTATTTTCAGTAAAGATCCCTTGCAAGTTCCAAATGGGCCAATCACAAGGTCAAGAGCTAAGAAGATCAATGAAGCAATGCAAGAATTGGTGTAATCCACTTTGGTCGAGTTTGCAAATTTATCGAGCAAGACCCCAACATTAAAGACAGGCTTGAAAGAAGAAGAACCAACTTTAATCCATGTGATACAAGCTACAGAGGGGGGCTGCATAGCCTAGTGGTTTAGTGTAGACTCTTTATTTCATTAAGTATAGGCGTGTGGCTTATTTTATGTTTCTATGGTTGTAGGCGTTTAGGCCTATTTAATTCATTAAATGGACTTCTTTTATTAGCTATACGCATGTAGTTTAGGATATTTTGGGCTTGAAGATGTTCAGCCCATGTCTTTTAATTGATGTAGGCGTTAGTAGGCTTAGGGGGTTTCATGGAGAGGTTTAAAAAGACTTCTAGCCGCATTTTCTAGGGAAGTTGAATGTGAATGGAGTTTTTCTTCATAGAAATTTTTTTAGTTTTCTCTACTTGTTCTTGATTGAACTAAGAACTTATCAAAGACAAACTTTTCATAGAACCAAATTTCAAAGGGTCTAGATCTTCTTGACTTGATTCTTGGCTTTCTTGGGTAGGTTTCAATTGATTGTGGGTTCAAGGGAGTTCGATCCCACGGGTTCACATCATATACTCACTATTAAATAAATACTCGGAGCTTCTATTTCACCTCATAATGTCATTACAACTTCAAACTTTAATATAAAGTGTCATATGTTGTAACACCCCGCCTAAACACTTTTGCCAATTATCTTATTAATAATAAAAAAGAGTTACAAACCTGAGACCTTTGAAATGTTCTCAAAAACCTATTATGTATGAAAAGCCCCATTAAAATATTTTTTAATGCATGCATGAACAAGTGTTCCATTAAGTGTATTCAAAAGTACTTTAAAAAAAATATTTAAAATGAATTTCAAGGCTTGAACAATCGATGTGCAGTTGCCCTCAAACGATCGATCCCACGTCGAACAATCATTGCACAATTTTCAACGAACAATCAAGGATAACCATCATGCAATAAAATGTAAACACCTCAACCCTTTTGTACGTGTATGGGAGGCCTTTATATTCATCTTTACCCCCTTTATAGACATTTTGTCGTTCCCTTGCTTCAAACATTCTAGAGCGTGAGTTTGAGAGAGGGAAGGTGGTTTCATGGAATTTATCTTCAAGAGAAGTAAATCCTTGCCTTAATCTCGTATTTACTTGTTGTTATAAGTATATTAGTTTGATGTTTAGCTATTGATTAGGTTTCATTTCTGTAGTTTATTGATTTTTGTTATTGATTTAAGTTTCTAGGTTGAGCATGATAGATTTGATGAAGGGTTAGATATTTTATTGAAATGGATGATGCTTTCTAGGCTTTCTAAGAGTGTTAGGAGTCTTGTTTAAACTTGAGATTAGGTTTTGATAGGAATTTTAGGCAACTTTTTGTTTCTGGTCAACATCGAATGATCGACCCACCCCCGAGAGTCGAACGATTCATGCAGAAAAAGAATGATAACACTAGGGTTTTTAATGTATGCTTAGAGTTTCACATATAAGAATAGGATTTCTATTAAGGAATATACCTAACATTAGTATATGACTTGTAATGACATGAAGTTAAGATGTTCGTAATTGAGGATGAGCATTCGAGGTACGTAAATACTTACGTAATGATTAAACCATTTTTAACATGCAAATGTGATCTTTCGCTTCATAATTTATGAGATATTTTATGCATGCTTTTACTTAAATAATTATATTGTCAGCCTAATATTTTTAATCAATGATTAGAACTGTATATGATAAATGAGTTATGATAATTGAACATAGGATGTGTGGATTGTCATGTTCGATGGCGGGCACATGGTGTTGAAATTAGTTTCAAAAACTCCAATGGTTTCAATGATGTTAGAATAATATTGTTTATTCTCCGATTTATTATTAAACAACGGCATATAGATTTATATTTTCTTGCATGGTATATATGTGTGATTGTGTATTGTCCGATATAAATGTAAGATCCCTAAGTTGCATTGTAGTTGACTATGACGTAAGAGAATTATCACACAAATATCATAGTCAAAGGTCCTTGCGACTTATAAAATTATTTGTTTGTAGTCGTAAATGGAACTGGGAATTCCATCTAGACTATAGCATGTCAACCTCAACAATCTATCTTGATCAGGAGAAGCAAGTAGGCTACGGGTTGATATGTTGGTGTAAGGAAATGTAGTGTTATGCACCAAAGAGGACTATGTGAGTCATTATCCTCTATAAAACATTGTGATGAAAAATGATGTACCGGCACTACGACTAATGACAGTTACTCTAAATCTTAATAAGTTCGTGAACTTAGATGTAAAGTATTGTACACTTTGATGTAGTTCAGTTCCCTTGCAACCGTCTGGACAACGTGTTATACCGTCTGGACGCTCAACTGTCCGGACAATGAGAACTTTCCGTCTGGATCTTCCTTTGTGTTGAGAAGCTTCGAACTGTTCCAAGTTGCATCTGTCTAGACGTTTCAGCAACACGTTCGGACGCAGTTCAGTGTTCGACCAGCTATAAGATTTCTTTCCAAAACACAGATATGGGAAGACAGCTGCAACTGTCCGAACGATGAGTGTTCCCATCCGAACGCGCTCATTCATAAGGCAAGTCGTGCATTCAAAGTTCAACCGTCCGGACGACAGTCTTCATGGTCCGGACGCTCAAGTTTCATATATGGAAATTGCGTGCATCAGATCAACCGTCCAGACGACAGCAATTATGGTCCGGACACGGCAAGCCTTGATATGGAAATTGCGTACAACTAAAGTGCAACTGTTTGGATGCTAGGGAAATACCGTCCGGACTCAGCTCAATTCAAGAAAGAATATTAGCGAATTTGGAAAGCCGATAACACAGTTGTCCGTCCGGACGGCGCCTAGGTATTTCGAGTCAGACGCGTATTTGAACTCCTGTAGCCTATAAATAGAGGCCCCTAGGCTTAAGAATTGTAAGAATTCGGTATTGAATTCCATAGAAGCTTAGAGAGTTCATTATAAGGATTATTGTGCTAAAGCGTCCTCTCTAAAGTCGTTGTCAAGTGGTATTGCTCTGCTGAATTGAAGTCTATCTTAGGGGTCAGCTCTAAGGTAAAGGATTCCCCTTCAAGTAGGTGACTTGGTTGGGAAGCATTCGTGTTGTGTTACACATCAGAATGCTAGATATGATCGCTGCATCGGGTATGTGAGTGTTACTGTCTATGTACTAGCTTTGTCTTCTGAATAGTGGATATCCTGGGTTTGGCTACCTCGGAGTGGATTTTCTCTTAATTGAGTTTCCACTTCGTCAACAAAATATCTGTCTCTTTATTTTTCGTATTTTGATATTTTGTTGCACACTATTGCACACACTTGTTAAAATTAGAAGTCCTTTAATTTTCAGTCTTCAATTAAGGTTGAAGATGAAGCCTCGCCATTGATTAGATTTCGTGTTCATGTTTTCATGTTTTGATTCGTATAATCCGAATGTATGTTCATTTCAATTCAATTAAAGGATTAAAACTCTTTAAATTGATTGTTTCGATTAATGTATGTGTAAACGTTGGATATTCAATGTGATTTATCCAACGGATACATTGAATCTTTTGATTTAATTTGGATATCCATTGTAATTTGTTAATCAAACGGATACATTGGATGGTTTTGAATTAAATTGGATATTCATTGTGATTTGTAGAAAGATGGATTCATTGAATTTTTCAATAGGTAATTTTATGAAAATTAGAACATGCATAGGATGTATGAACAAACATGAAAATATGTCCTTTGATTTGGCGAGGTGGATTCTAAATAGGTGAATTTGCTTTTTATTAATTGTTTTTAATCTATTTTATTTTAGCTAATTATTTTTCATCAAAATACCAAAAAATTGGAACTAGGTTAAGAAAGAATTAGTTTAAATAGAAATTTAGAAGTGATTTTGTCCAACAGAATCTAGCCAATCACAAACTACCAAAGACTTAGCCTCTCATAACTAAAAACAAAATACTAACTTTTATTGAGAACATAAAAATAAAAGACTTACATAGAATAAAAGCCAAAGAACCCAGCTGCCGCTATGTACAATGTTGGGATATGTCCTAAGTGGTGTCTATCATGGGGTTTTTATAGAAAAACATTAGGTTAAACCCCATATTTTCAAAATGGCACCTCTATCCCTCAAAACCCTACTAAGAGAAAAGAATGCTAGGGTTTGGAACCATATTTTCAAAAATGACACCTCTACCCTTCAAAACCGTAATAAGATAAAAGAATGCTAGGGTTTGAAGTGTCTGCAGCTGCCAAGAGCAAGGAAATTTGCGTTCTTATATTGTGGGACACTTATTTCATAGCGGACGTTTGAATTAGGAAAATTCTATTTCACAATGATTTCTAGTATTTTTAATTAGCTTTCCAACGTCACTAATTTCACCTTATTCCAATACTTGAACTGAAAGTTATGGTCAAAATACTATGACTTATGCAAAACGTAAAAAATTTAATCCAATCCGATTTAATCATTTCATTGATTTGGTTAAACATAACCATAACATATAAATCTTCTCAAAGTGTGCTTTCTTCCAAACCTCTGTATTTTTCACTTTAAAACTGTCGTTTTCTCTCAATGATTTGTAAAATACCAAAATACAAAAACTAACTAAAAACATTAAAAAATAACAAAGCTAAAGGTTTAACAAATGTGAATTAAAGGGTCCAAATATACAATATTTGACACTCATCAAATACCCTCAAACTTACATTTTGCTAGTCCCTTAGCAAAACAAAATGAAAAATAAAATCAAAGCAAGAAACATAATTCCGCTGTCGTGAGAGAGACAATTGCATTTAGCATATGCAACAAGCCTTTTAAACCCCTAGGATTCCCTAGTGGACGAGTGAAGTCTCGTGAGAGTTTGCCATAAATGATACCCACAAACATTGAAGCACTATGTTGTTGACAAACAAGGATTTCCACACAAACACATGGTTCATACATCATGAGTAGGTTTAATAAGGTGAACATCACAATCACATCATCAGGACATCATAAATCATTCAACTTATAGCTGGAAAATTAAGATAACAAATGCTCCAATAAGTGTAAAGTGAGATTAACTTAAACTCATGAGGTTTCAATTTTTCTCAAAGCTTGTGTACCCCAAAATTCATAGGAATTCTTACAAGATGAAAACAACTAAGGCTTAAATCAATTTTTTTTTTTTGGCGTAGACTGTGCAATGCTTGACTTCCTTAAGCTTTCTAATTGACCTATGTAATGAGTGTTGGGTCAGTGACTCCCAAACCAGATGGTTTTAGGGCACCAGATGTAGAGATATCCCTAAGGGCTCAATTACTCAAGTAAAAAAGGCTACGACTTCAAACTAGCTATACAATCAACCAAATTGAATTTCTCATCTTTTTACATGGACACTCAATGCTTAGTGAGACAAAAGGTCCGGTTACTCAATGAGTATTCAAACTGATGATTTATTTATTTTTATTATTATTATTTTATTTTATTTTATTTTATTTTTTATTTTTTAAGATTTGAGCCAAGGTTTCATCAAGAAGTCATCCTACAAATTTCAAGACACATCCCTATGCTAATGTGCTTGTGATAAACATCTCAAACAAGTGAAGTCTCTCTAATCCAACAATTGAGTTAAAAGATTCAGATTTCTAATGACATGCAGTGTTCAAGATATTAAACTAACCAATGACATATGCTCAATCAACAACACAACACAATATTTTTATTTTTTTTAAAAAAAATCTAGAACAAAATGACAAATAAACAAACAAACAAACAGACAGACAATATTTTTTCATACCCCCAAACTTGAATTACACATTATTCTCAATGTGTAGTATAAAAATACATTACCAGAGTAAGGAAACATCTAAGTGTGAAAAAGGCCAGGGGCATCCCCCAAACTTAAACACGAGCACACCTGTCACAAACTAACAACAATATTTCTCACAGAAACACACATCACAAGGTCAATTGCTATTAGAAACAAAAGAAAAAGACAAATGAAATGAAAGACGACTAAAAGAAAATGTGCGGAAAATAAAATGGAAAAGAAAAGTTACCATACTTTCCCAGATCATTGGGATGTCCAACCAATCCCTTCTACCCTTTCTTCTTTAGAATTTGATAGTCCTCTAGAAGAATGTTTCTCCATCTCAGGTAGCCTACTTGCATGCTTGGAAGGATCTTCAGGAAAATAATTCCTAGAATTGCGACCTTGTGTGCAGAGATCTTCCTTGTCATTGGACAAATTTGGAGCTGGTGGGGGCTCAATTTGCTCTAGGTGCTCAACAGACTCCAAGTGCTCTCCTTTCTCTTCCTCCTTAGCTACTGATGAAGATGTGTCTAAGTGGTATCTAAGTGGTTTCCCCATTCTCAGGTCGTATCTCAGGAGTGGAATGCAATAAAGCCTCATCTTGCTCAAGTACCAAGTTAAGGTCCGGATCTGAAAAAATGAATGACTTCTAAAATTAACAAGTGTGTGCAATAATGTGCAACAAAATATCAAAATGCGAAATTAAAGGAGACAGATATTTTGTTGATGAAGTGAAAACTCAGTTAAGAGAAAAACCACTCCAGGGCAGCCAAAATCAGGATATCCACTATTCAAAAGACAAAGCAGTAGCACTCACATACCTTATGTAGTAGTAGTACCTTGAACTCTAACGTGTAACCCAACACGAATGCCTCCCAACCAAGTCTCCTACTTGAAGGGGTCTTCAATGGAATCCTTTACCCTAGGGTCAATCCCTAAGATAGACTTCAATTCAGTGCAGCAACAGAATACACAACAATGGCTTCAGAGAGACTAACTCAGCACAATACTTCTAAAATATAACTCTCTAAGCACTAAGGAATTCAATACCGAATTCTTGTAGTTCTCAAGCCTAGGGGACCTCTATTTATAGGCTGCAGGTTCAAATAAGCGTCTAGCTTGATAAACTTAGGCACCGTCCGGATGGACAACTATGCGATCGGCTTTCCAAAATTTCGCTAAAATTCTTTCCTGATTTGAGCCCCGTCCGAACGGTGTTGCCCTGTCGTCCAGATGGTTGCACTTCAGCTGCACGCAATTTCCATACCAAGGCTTCTCGAGTCCGGACGGGAATCCACATCGTCCGGACGGTTGTAGCAATCTTCCCATATCTGTGTTTTGGAAAGAAATCCCATAGCTGGTCGAACACTGAGTGTCATCTGGAAGTGCTGTTCAAACGTCTGAACAGATGCAAGCTGGAGCAGTTTGAAGCTTCTCGACACAGAGGAAGGTCCGGACGAAAAGTACTCGCCATCCGGATGGATGATGCTTTGGACAGTTGGGCGTCCGGACGGTATATCATGTCGTCCGAACGGCTACAAGGGATCCGATTTCTTTGACTTGGAATCTGTGCAGAATCTTCTAGAAGAACTCTGAATAGCTGAATCCCTGTTTAAATGCATCATTACATAGAAGTGATTTTGTCCAACAGAATGTAGCCAATTACAAACTAACAAACTCTGCCTTTGGCCATTCTAGGACAAAAATCACTTGACCGGTTAAAAATATAATTCCGGTCCAAATCAAAAATTGCTCCCTCTTTTTGTCACAAAAGGACAAAGGGTAAAATAGAGTAATGAGAAAACCAAACAACAATTACTCCCCTAAATGTCTCAGAAGGACCAGGGTAAACAAAGTAATAATATCCAGGAGTTTTAAACAAGTTTAACAAAAATATCCAAAAACAAAATTCATAGTCTCAAAATACAACAAGACAAAAAAAAAATCAGGATGCATTTGCCATCGGTGCATCGTCCTCATCATCACTGCTAGATGGATGATAATGCCTGAGGTGTTCCTGGATGTCCAGTTGGCTCCGCTCCACTCAGAGGTTGATCGAGTGAACTTCCTGTTGCAAAGATGAAAGTGTTAGCAGTATAGTGCTCGTGCCGCTCTGAAGTGCAGCTAAAGCCTCCAAAATCTGAGCATAGCTGCCATCCTGCTGTGGAAGAGCAGTCTGTGAAGAGGATGCCATGTCAGGGACTACTACATGGATGGGAGGGGGCTGTGGAGCATCATCCAGATCATCACACCTCAGCTGGGTGTTAGACTTCATTAGCTTCTGCTTCCTGATGGGATCCTGAATATTCATTTTCGGCTCTCTAGTGACGCCGATGCCTGACTGTAAAATAATTTGAGTGAACAGGTAACCAAAAGGGAGACTAGTATTGCTCTCATCACGAGCCTCCAAAATAACTCCCTAAATATTCTTGCACAAACAGAAATGCAAGCGAAGACTGATGGCATATACGAACTGAGCCCTCTTCAATATCAGATCACTGTGCCTAACAATGGGCCAGAGGTTGTGCTGGACAATCTTGGCAAGCATGCGGTGTGGGGAAGATAAGGCACCGATCCTGATGGTGGTGGCACACTCCTCTCCTTGGGGGACATCATGAAAAATTCTCTGAGATCATCTAGAGAATGAGGTATTACCACCTCATTGTATGGGCTGCCAGAGATCTGGAGAACAGTGATAGTGTATGCCCATCCACAGTGGACTGAAGGACCATCCCGCGGTCATCATCCTGAACAACCTCAAGATGGGCATAAAATAATCTGACCAGCCTGGTGAGCACCACACAAGCGCAGTTGTGAAGATATCCCCAGTGGTAGGTCTGGATGATATCATGAATGCTGTCTAGAGGAGCTACCATAATATTTGCACGAACCACATTCCGTTCGGCAATGACAAATCTGTTCATAATTTTGGCTCTTAGGGCTACCAACTCTCCGTTTTTCCTCGGTCGGACTCTGCGTTGTGGACTTCCAACAGACATGTTTCTGCAAAAAATAACCAACAAGATTTGCCAAAAATAATTCAAAGAAAAGATCAGATTCTTGTTAGTTCCAAAAGAAAATCAGGCATTATAACGGTACTTTTCCAAAAATTACAACCAACAAATATCACAATACAGTCCAAAATAATACCGAATCATATATTCCCAACAGAGCAGATATCACAGATATGCACTTTATATTCTCAAAAACATTCTCCAAAGATAAAATAGTCCAATAGATAACAAAATACTAAAAGGAATACTAAGGGCTAAAAAAAAAATACTTGGAGAAAAGAGATGTAAGCACAAGAGGACAGAATAGGGCGAGATAAAGCAAAAGTCTCGAGAAACCACGAACTAAAAGACAAAAGAAGGAGAGAAATCGAGTGGGGTATGCTGAGAGATGCGGCGGCTAGGGTTTTTAAAACCAGGGGTCCCTGTCCGGACGCGCATTGCCACATAAGCAAGTGACAAGCCGCATGCGTCTGGACGTGTAACCTTACTGTCCGGCCGTCTGTGCCGCATCCATTCGGACTCTAGGATAAGCCGTCCAGATATTTTCCTATTGTCAGCTTTAGAACACACATGTATAATCAACTAATAAAACAGTCAAATAGCATCTCAAAACTATGCAGAGATATAAGAGAGAGTTTAGAGTTCAATCAGCACATAATTTCTCTGTAGACAGAAAATTTAAATAGATTACTCACTCATGCAATGCGTGTGTGTGTGTGTGTGAAGACTTTCTCAATAAGGTATGAAATTCACTGATATGACAAAAAGCAACCAGATTTTCCAAACAAAAGAGAAAATCAATGAAAGATCAGCTAAAAGTCAGACCTTATAGGGTACTAGGGCCTAGCCACCTTCATCTGATACACTCCCCTTAAGATGCAGCACCTAATTGTTTTACTTGTACCATGAAGGACAAGGTATATTGCTAATTCAACACAGAAGCAGTGAATATAAGCATATAGCACCGAAATCTTAAGAATAACTGCTTGATTCTTTTGGTGTTGCAACCTAGAGAGAATGCCAGATTTTTTAGGTTCTAGGTTCAACTAGCAAGTTGGTCAATTTAACCATCTTATCAAAAACCTCTCCCTTATTTAGAATCTCTAGAAGCAAAAAGTCAGAGAGGAAAATATGTACCTTAGGGGAGCCTTGAAAAATGCACATTTTCATCGCATGAAAAAAGTAACTATCCAACTTTTGCATGCACAGAAAAAATTTGGCAGATATAGTCGTAAACTCTCAATTATATCTAAGCAAAATAGATTAATTCATAATGAACTGAGATATCAAGCAAAAATACAAGCAATATCTGACGTGCCAAGAAAAAAAATATAATTTCATGCAATTTCTCCCCAGATTTTTTTTTTTTTAAACAAAAACTAAAATCATGCTTTATGGAAATAACATCATAAAGTAAGCATGCAAGGCAAGATCAAACCTGTGAAAGGTCAAAGTTGCCAAAACAGAAAAGCAGTTGCCTGACCTGCTTTTTCTGTATTCCCCAGATAGTACCTGCAATATTCTCTGAAAAGAAATATGGTTCCAAGTAAGCACAAGATATAGCAAGTACAAGATTAAGCAATCAAACCTGATGCCTTAGGATTAGAAACCAAATCCTAGGCATGAGTACCTTCACCAACTAGGTGAGTCTATTCACCCTCATGGGGTGAACGTCTTCCTTCTTTCTAACCCAAGCCTGCCTTCCTATGGGTGGTTGCTGTAGGACTTCATCTGTTGACCCATCCACTTCATCATGCTTTGCATCGAAATAGGTGGCTCTCTATAGTATTGATCATCTTCCACCTTCTACGGCCTTTTAAAGGGCTTGGATTTGTTGGTCTTGGATTTGCCACTATGACTGGCAGGTGTAAATTGCTGCTGAGACTGCTGACGTTGAGGAGCCTGGCGTCGTGGGGCATGATGCCATGAGGCTTGATGTTGAGGAGCCTGATGCCTGGGATCTTACCTCCATGGAGTTTGATAAGAATCCTGATGCCATGGAGCCTGATACTGGGTCAGAGGTCTTGTTCCATAATTTGCTTGTCTGGACACTTCTTTCTTGACCTTTGCTTTCTGAGCTTTGAGGAGAGAGCACTGGGTCGGACATGCCCACTTAAACCGCAGTGATGGCATATGGGAGCTTTTCTGATGGTTGGAGGCTTTTGAGTACCCGAAACATCTCCAATAGTTATGTCCTTCCTTTTCTTTAACAGCGGGTGGAGGCTCGAGGACTGTAGGCTTAACGAAGACAGTCTTGGAAGTGAGGGAATATTAGAATTTGGAGCTACATACCCGAGACCAGCCTTATCAGTTGGGCTCTTCTGAATCGATAGCATATGAGTCAACTTTTCATCGGTGACCCTCTCTAGTTGAAGCTGTCTCTAGCAGCTTCTCCTCTAACCCTGTATCTTGAGCATCAATGAGCTTTTCTCTGTTTGTAAACTGTTTAGCTCATGAATGTGATGCTTGCACGCTTTCCTCAGTTTTTCATACTCTACATAAAGAGCTTTCCTCTTTGAGTTCTTCCCCATCATCACTGTACTATGAGTAGTAAGAATCCTCCTCTTCTACAAGTGGAGCCACAAAGGCTAAAAAATTTTCAGGCTCAAGAGCTTCTTCTTCTTCTGACTCATCACTAAGAGTCACATTGTATGCCTTCCCTTTGCCCTGCTTGAGGTTCCCACAATCAGCCCGTATATGCCCAAACCCTAAGCATTCAAACATCTTGGGCCTTTGGGATCTTTCTTCTCAGCTTCCTCAGGTTCAACTTCTCTGGGAGCTTTCTTCATCTTTTCGGAAAACTTATTCTTGAACCGCTCATTTCTCATTAATCTTCCTAAATTTTTGGCCAACATAGCCACAGCTTTTTCTTCCTCCTCGGAGTCGTCTTTAGATGAAGCTTCTACCTTCTTCATGGAGGCTTTCAGGGCAATGGCCTTCAGCTTTTTCACCGAGTGCAAGGACAGCTCATAAGTTTGAAGAGATCTCACCAACTCTCTTCAATCTTCATATCTTCCAAGTCTTTGCTTTCTTCTATGGTGGTCACCTTGATTCTGAAACGCTCAAGCAAAGATCTTATAATTTTACAGATGAGTTTTACATCCGAGACGGGTTTCCCAAGACTCACCATGGAGTTTCTTAGGTCGCTCATTTTGGAGTAAAACTCTCTGAATGTCTCCTCTTCCAGCATCTTAATTTCTTCAAATCTGGAAGTCAACATTTGAAGTTTGGCAGATTTTACAAGTTTGGTGCCTTCATATGTTGTTTCCAAGATTGGCCATGCTTCTTGAGCGGATTCACAATTTGAAATTTTTGTAAATTCAGATGGTGAAAGCGCTTGACAAAAGAGCATGGAGGGCTTTATCATTAGAAAGCCGTGCGGTTTTATGAAGGACTAGTTCAAAAGCTGCATCTGCTGGCTTAGTCCAACCAGTTTCAACAATACTCCAACAATCAATAGATTTTAAAAAGAACCACATACGAGCTTTCCAAAAGCCATATTTCGTACTATCAAAGACACGAACAGTATTAAGACTTTGAGACATTATAAAGCTAGAAGTCAAAGATGAAAGATAACACTCAAGAAATTAATCTTAAACAGTGTACTAAGCTCTGATACCAATTGAAAAATGAATGACTTCTAAAATTAACAAGTGTGTGCAATAGTGTGCAACAAAATATCAAAATACGGAATTAAAGGAGACAGATGTTTTGTTGACGAAGTGGAAACTCAGTTAAGAAAAAAACCACTTCGGGCAGCGAAACCTAGGATATCCAATATTTAGAAGACAAAGCTAGTTACAAAACTGTAGCACTCACATACCTTTATACAATGGTCGTACCTTGAACTTTAACGTGTAACTCAACACGAACGCCTCCCAACCAAGTCTTGTGACGACCTCTTTTTTTTTATTTTTTTATTTACAAATCATTTGCTTAATCATTAATCTCTTAAAATACAAATGGATCCTCATAGTGGCACGACGATGTGTCGTAAAGCCAACATATGGTACATACCCCATAATATGTACCTGATAATCAGAGTTACATTTATTTAACTATGCAGCGGAAAACATAAACCTAATAGCGAAAATAACATCTTAAACATCTATCACAAATTAATAACAAGAGCCATTTAACATCTATTTATTTAAGTCTTTCCTCAATATAAATTCATAACAGAAATGGCTCAACAATACAAGTGTCACAGGAGACACGAGCCATAAATCCAAACCTATAAAACAATGGACACCCGTGGTCCGACAATTACAACTGTCGCGGCAAGCTTCAGTCATAATATCTCAAGTACACTTCTACAACGACATCAACTACGACTGGAGTACCTGCAGCCAAAAGAAACATCGTTTATACGGTTGTGGGGGTTGGCCACATCCGTATAGGTGAAAGTGTGAGTTCACCGTCTCAGTACATAATACTGAGACCTCAGTGATATTAAACTAACTGAGTTTTCGCAATGAACCAACTTTTCTTTTTAGTCTCACGTACACTATAACAGCTACCAATTTATAAAATTTTGTTTGAAAACCCTCATAGCTAATATACCAAACACCGACTATCAGAAAACATTTAAAACATACTATGTAATTGGACCCATACGAAGAAGTTTCATTGGCTTGGAAGCAACTACGTACGCACTCATCTACAATAATACTTTTAGGTTGGTAACTCAAATGCACAAAGAACTAACGTTATTAACTGTGATATCACCGTGCCTCAGGGCATTACAACTTCATGTCTATGGCACATAGTTGTTCATGTGGTTACTAGAGTAAAACTCTGATATCTAAGCACTTCTTACTGATGTACCATGACAATCCATCTACCTACTCCCAAGTCACACTAATATCCCAACCAATAGCGTCACATCCAAGTACCCAATCTTAAAACATGCCATTTTACTTTTAGTATGAGTATATACTATCATCCCCCGAATACAGGTAACACCAAATCCTAGGGCATTACAACTTCATGTCTATGACACATAGTTGTCCATGCGGTTACTAGAGTAAAACTCTGATATCTAGGCACTTCTTACTGATGTACCACGGCAATCCATCTACCTACTCCTAGGACATTGTATTACTCATACCGAACAATAACAATACCCTTGCACCTCCAAGCTCAATGTTCTTAAATCATGCAACTAGACGATAAAAGTATACATAAGTTCTTTGCCAGTAAAACTTTAAGGCATACAAATATGTCTACCATAAAAATCACAATATTCTATATCATGAAAACATTACACAATTGAAACAATGATATATACATGCTCATGATTGTCTTTTCATTCCTTGTGAGGCTTACCCTCCCTTTCATTCTTATGTTCATGCTTTATGCTTTACAATTCAAACTCTATACTCCTATTCTTTGCAAATCATGCTTTCTTCAAATACGATAAACCAATCAACATGTAATTTTATCCTTTTACTTTACATAATTTAAATCTCAACCGCAGCTCACATTCAAACACTTTAAATCATTTCAACACACTTCATACATACATCATTTCATAACATCATTGATATATTTTGAACATAATTGAAACTACTGAAATCAACCAAAACAGATATACATAAAAACATACAGTTGGTTCGGATTTATAAAACACATATATTTTGCAATTCTAATATACATAAAAATAATAGTTTCTCAGTGAGTAAAATATCACCTTGGTTGCATTGGACTCTTGACCTGAACATCCCCTTGGATTCTAGTCACTTGGACTCAACATTGGAGAACCGATTGAAGTCTCCAATCCAGACACTATCCTGCAAACACTTGTAATGTTAGACTATTCTAATGAACCTATATTCTATGACACATAAACTTCCCGCGTGCTCACACGTCGCGTAACCCACTTCTAAAGCTAACAAGGTATCCAAAACTATTATTAGGTTAACATTTAGGTTTAGGTTCGTATCGTATCTTGTTTATTATTACAAGGATGTATTTACTATTTTCATTAGTTTATCTACTATTGTTGTATTACATTATTATTTTTGATAAGTATTGTATTACATTATTATTGTTAGCCCCTTTTATAGTTTGTCACTTATTTACTAATTTACTAATATATTTTTAACTCGCATACATGAATGTGTGTATATATATTCATTTATACATATATACATACAATGCTTAAATCTAATCTAATGATACACATAAGGTTGGTTTAGTAGTTACTTATATGAGTTATGTCTCTTATGCTATAATCATTATGTATTCCATTTATTTACTATACTCCTTCACTTACTCTATTTACTTATTCCCTTAATTTATTTCTAGTTAAGTATATGTTCTATCAATCGGCTCATAAAACCTAACGCTCAACACTTACTTATTTATCATATTGTCTTAGTGTCCTATACATTAATTCTTCTCATGCCTTACCTAAAATCCAAACCATCAAAAGCTCATAAACATAACCAAATACATCTATTAGCACACAACCTCATAACCATACCTACATAACATTTTATTCCTTTTTTCAACCACCCATGCCAATTACACCCAAGGATCACACATTAGCTTCACATTTAACAATGACTCTCAATAGCTTCCCCCATCAAGAAACCTTTCAACCACTATATATAACCCCATATCACCCATTTCACATAATCATAAATTCACGACCCAATACAAATTCATATATATATATATATATCAAGACCCAAAATGTAATCAAAACATCCAATCGGCCAAACTATCGAGTTACCCAAAATCTCCACATAAATCACAACCCATCACAACATTCAGCCACCAATATATCAAGACCCATTCGGTCAATCCAACCCAAAACACCGAAAATCACACCGTCAACATTCATGGTTATTCATCAAAAGGCAAGCGAAATCCCTTCTTTACATAACAAGATCAATCTCCTTTAATTGGAATTACCTTCTACCAATATTCCACAACAACTATCACTAACAATTAACAATTATATTATCCAATATCACAATAAAATCTCGAGCCGACGGGTATCAACATACCCAACACAAAGTTAATCTCTTAAATAAACAACTTGAAATCAATTACAACCTTCTTCAATACTAACAAACCACACTAACCAATAATAATCCATATTCAACAAATCAGCCCAACACCAAACCCTTAAAATCCATTTCCAATTTCTCTCAACATCAACCCTAAAGCATAATAAACTTACTCCTTAACAAGCGAAACTAAACTAACACAATTATCCCATTTACAAGTACCAAACCAGGTTTGAATCTCTATCAAAATACCCATTAAAATTAATTTCCAATCAAACATCAACAACCTACACTAGAGCATTAATCATAGGTTAACATATTCAAGAACCAAAACCCTAAGAGAACTCAATCGATCCAACCACTATGTAAGTCCATTCAAAGTTCTAACAACATAAACTAAAATCATCAATCAAATTTACAAATCCACACCAAATTCGGATTCCACCAAGAACAACGTTATATAAGCCTAATAAAAAATCCAACACCACATTTTAGAACATCGAGCACCATCTAACATTATCAAAAACTAAAACCCATAAAAGAAAAATGCTATAAGGCCATCCATTCCAAAAATCACAATCAAACTAAACCAAACCCAGTCAAAACCCTAATAATATTATGCAATTTTCGTGCTATACATGTAATGGGCTATACGAAATGTTAGTTTTTGTGTTGGCTACATTCTGTTGGACAAAATCACTTCTATGTAATGTTGCTGCTTTCACAGGGATGCTGCTTTATCCAGAGTCTACTCTTCAGCTATGTTCTTCGAGAAGATTCTGTGAAGTTTTCAAGGATTTATTTCGGTTCCCTGTCAGCTGTCCGGACGACGTGGTATTCCGTCCGGACGCTCATCAGTTAGCAACATCCGTTCGGACGACGCGATCTTTCCGTCCGAATGCCCATCAGTGTCTAGAAGCTTCGAACAGTTCAAGATTGCATCCGTCCGGACGCTCTTCAGAGTTCGAGAAAATCCCAGTGTTCCAGCGCATCCGTCCGAACGACGTGGTTATACCGTCTGGATGCCATTCAGTGTTTAACAAGAAATAGGGTTTCTGCCTCAAGACACAGTTATGGAAGACGGCTGCTACCGTCCGGACGATGTGTGATCCCATCCGGAAGATGTCCTCTATAAGGCAAGAATGTGCATACCAAGTTCAACCGTCCGAACGTCAGCCTTCATGGTCCGGATGATCAAGCTTCATATATGGAAGTTGCGTGCACCAGTTCAACCGTCCGGACGTTAGCCTTCAAGGTCCGGACGCTCCAAGCCTTATTATGGTAATTTCGTGCAGCCGAAGTGCAACTGTCCGGACGCTAGGGCAACACCGTCCGGACGCGGCCTTGTTATGGAAGCTTTCAGCGCTATCTTGGAGAGGCAGTTGCAGTTGACCGTCCGCACGCTAGGTCAAGCCGTCCGGACACCCTCGGGTAATTTGGTCATAACGTTTTACTCAAATATTGGATTGGGATGAAATCGGCTTCATTGGAAAGCTTAGAAAAAATGCTGTAATTTGAGCATCCGGAAGGACCCTAGAAGCGTCCGGAACGAGAAAGATTTTCCCGTCCGGACGGCCCTTCAGAAAATTCCAGAATTACTTTCCGGACAAGGAAAACTTGACCCGTCCAGACGGCCCTGGCTCTCGTCCAGACGCGCGTGCCCAGAATCCATTTTTGACTCAATTTTGGGTTTCCAAAGCCTATAAATAAGAGGCCTGAGGCATGCTTTCAATATAGAATTCGGTGGTGAATTCTCTATAGTTTAGAGACGTGATATTTCCTCTAAAGCCTTGCCAAGTGTGTGATTTGATCAGCTGTGAAGTCTATCTTAAGGGTTGGCCCTAAGGTAAAGGATTCCATTGAAGACCCCTTCAGGTAGGTGAACCTGGTTGGGAAGCGTTTGTGTTGGGTTACACGTCAGAGAGCAAGGTACGACCACTGCATCAGGGATATGTGAGTGTTACTGCTTTGTATCTAGCTTTGTCTTCTGAATAGTGGATATCCTGGGTTTGGCTGCCCTGGAGTGGTTTTTCTCTTAATTGAGTTTCCACTTCGTCAACAAAATATTTGTCTCCTTTAAATTCCGCATTTAATATTTTGTTGCAGATTGTTCACACACACTGTTAAATTTAGAAGTCCATATTATTTTTTCAATTGGTATCAAAGCAGGTACACTCTGTTTAGGATTTATTTCCTGAGTGTGATCCTCATCTTTTGTGACTTCTATTTTTTTACACCTTTTATCATGAATTCTTCTCTGTTATCTAGTGAGGATTCTGATATTATGCTCTTTAAGGTTTTTAATAAATTGAAGAATGCTCAACATTCTAAAATTGTTCATAAAGAGCTTAAAAAGGTGAAGCAAGAAAAAGAGTCTTTGATTGTTCAATTGTCTGAATCACATGCTTTGATTGACTCTTTGAGATCTGAGAATACCATGCTATTTGACATTATTGATTCACTTGAGAAGAAATTGGAAAAATTCTCTAGTGATAATTTGAAAAGCATGCTTTGTATTCATTCAGATATTTCCAACAAGCCTGATTTAGTTGTTGATGACTTGAGTGCTTCTACTTCACATGTTGTTGATTCTGAATTAGATTCCATTATTATTAAGCCTGTGATAGTAGACACTGCTTGTTTGGATAATTCTTGCTTGAATAATTGTGTGATGCCCAAGCCCAAGGAATCAGGAACACAAGGTAAGTTTGTTCCTAC
Source organism: Alnus rubra (assembly GCA_028654335.1). Lineage (NCBI taxonomy): Eukaryota > Viridiplantae > Streptophyta > Magnoliopsida > Fagales > Betulaceae > Alnus > Alnus rubra. Next base: position 155,036 of record JAJPGS010001228.1, on the reverse strand, counting down.
TTGTCATAATTGTGGGAAAATTGGTCATATTAGGCCAAATTGTTATTTGTTGAAATCCCACAGGCCTTGGATTAAGCAGGATGCTATGAGGAAAAGTGAAGTTGATGATTCTTCCTTATCAAAATATGTCCCTCCGCATAGGAGACATATAAAAGGTAAGGACAATGTTATTTGTAAGAATGCTAACTATAATTTTGCAGAGAATACAAAGAAGCATTCAAACAAAAGAAGCTTGCCTACCTGCCATAACTGCGGCATCACCGGTCACATCCAACCCAATTGTCCACATCTCCAGGCTCAGAAGTCGAAGGTTCAGAAGGAGCTGCCAACAAAAGCTACATCAGGCACTCTACTTCCTACGGCACTTCAGGCTCCGCAGCATCAACAAAGGTTTTTCCTGCCAATCAGAGTGGCAAACCAAAGAAGAACAAATCAAGGCGCTACAAGAGAAAGCTGCAGAAGCCCAATGGCAGCCATGGCTATGAAGGATTGCTTAGCCTAATGCATGGTATGCTAAGGAGAATGGACAACATGGACAAGACCTGCAAGCCACCGCCTCGAGTCAAGCAGGTATGGGTCAAGAGTGATGAGACCATTCACCCCATGAGGGGGAATGAACGTACCTAGCAGGAGAAGGTGTTCATGCCTAGGATTTGGTTTCTAATCCTAAGGTATCAGGTTTGATTGCTTGCACTTTCACTTGTTATATTTGTGTGCCTACTATGCAATCTAGGAACCAGTTTGTTGTGCCCCCTATTCTCTTGAGAGAGCATTGCAGGTACTTGTTGGGGAAGACAGAAAAAGCAGGTCGAGCGACTGTTTTTCTGTATTGGCATCATCAGGTTTGATCTTGCCCTGCATATGATGTCATTTCCATATTGCATTTTTTTTAATAAAAAAAAAAAAAAATTTCTGGGGAGAATTTGCAGGATATTTTTTCTCTTGGCATATCAGATATTGCATGTATTTTTTCCTGATATCTAAATTCTTTGGGTATTAATTTACTTTGCTTAGATATATTTGAGAGTTTCTGACTATAATTTGCCAAGTGTTTTCCTGTATATAAAAATAAAATAAAAATTGGATAGCTCATTTTCCCATGCGATGAAAATGTGCACTATCTATGACTCCCCTAAAGGTACATCTTTCCTTCTCTAACTTTTTGTTTCTAAGAATTTTTGGATAAGAGAAGATGTTTTTGATAAGATGGCCAAATTGACCACATGCTAGTTGAACCTAGAACCTAAAAACTCTGGCATTCCCTCTAGATTGCAGCACCATAAGAATCAAGCAGTAAATCATATGAATTATGCACTTTAAATTGTATATTCATTGCTTATGTGCTGAAATTGATATATGACTTGCCCTCTACGTGCAAGTAAAACATTTACTTTGTCATTCATGGTACAAGTAAATCAATTAGGTGCTGCAACTCAGGGGGAGTGTATCAGATGAGGGTGACTAGGCCCTAGTAAGTTATAAGGTTTGACTTTTGGCTAATCTGTCACAGATTTTCTCTCTTGTCTAGAAAATCTGGTTGCTCTTTGTCATTTCTGTGATAGTTATACCTTGTGGGTTAAGTCTTCACACACACACATATTGCATGAGTTGAGTTGTCTATTTGAATTTTCTATGTCCAGGAAAATGTTTGTGCTGATTGAACTCTCAACTCTCTTTTATATCTCTGCTTAGTTTTGAGATGCTCCCTGATTGTATTATCAGTGGATTATACATGCGTGTTCTGAAACTGACTTTGGAAAAATTATTTTCTGCAAATTTTCCTCAAGTTTCAGATTTTCAGTGTGAAGTGTGTGGACGGACTTATTCTTACGTCCAAAACGAGAGTAGTCTTGCCATATGCTGACCTAGCAATTGCTCATCCGGTCAGGATCTCTATAGGTTTAAGACTTGCTTCTCTTTCTCTGCCATACACACATCTTTGCATTTTTATTGATTTATCATGGCATCTTGTGTGTTTTTCTCGTGGATTTCTCCCGAGATTTTGGCATTTTGTGCACATCTCTTCTCATCCCATGATCTTCATTGTGTCTTCCGTTATTCTTTTAAGTCTTTGTGCTTTTAGAATATTGGAATATTTGTTGGGATATTTTTCTTGAGAAATTGTGCATGAAAATCCTTTTCTGTCTATGTGCTGGGCTGATCTTTTACGCTTTATGAATAGCTGCATTGCTTATATTTCTCTTTGGCATCCATTTGACAGCCGTCTTAAATACCACATTATGTTTGGAACTAACAGGATCTAATGGTATTTTTGGAGATATTTCTGATTGGTTTTTCAGGAATACGTCATCTAGCGGCTCCCAGCACAGTGATTGACAGATGCATCCTTTGGAAAACTGACTATTGTTGAAGTCGGATGTTCAATTTCCAAAGGTCTTGGGATTTGATACTTGGAGGATTTATGTTCCTCTCTTTTGGCCATTTGCAGACGTTTCTCTACTTTCCTATTGTTTTGGTTTTAGAATGTTTTTGTCTGTGGATATTATTACTCTGTTTACCCTTGTCCTTCTGAGACATTAAGGGGAGTAATTGTTGTGTGGTTTTTCTCATTCCTCTGTTTTACCCTTTGTCCCTTTGAGACAAAAGGGGAGTAATTGTTGATTTGGACCCGGATTATATTTTTAACCGGTCAAGTGATTTTTGTCCTAGAATGGCCAAAGGGGGAGTTTGTTAGTTTTTGTGTTGGCTACATTCTGTTGGACAAAATCACTTCTATGTAATGTTGCTGCTTTCACAGGGATGCTGCTTTATCCAGAGTCTACTCTTCAGCTATGTTCTTCGAGAAGATTCTGTGAAGTTTTCAAGGATTTATTTCGGTTCCCTGTCAGTCGTCCGGACGACGTGGTATTCGTCCAGACGCTCATCAGTTAGCAACATCCGTCGGACGACGCGATCTTTCCGTCCGGACGCCCATCAGTGTCTAGAAGATTCGAACAGTTCAAGATTGCATCCGTCCGGACATAATGGCAAATCGCCTGGACGCTCTTCAGAGTTCGAGAAAATCCCAGTGTTCCAACGCATCCGTCCGGAAGACTTGGTTATACCGTCCGGACGCCATTCAGTGTTTGACAAGAAATAGGGTTTCTGCCTCAAGACATAGTTATGGGAAGACGGCTGCTACCGTCCGGACGATGTGTGATCCCATCCGGATGATGTGCTCTATAAGGCAAGAACGTGCATACCAAGTTCAACCGTCCGACGTCAGCCTTCATGGTCCGGATGATCAAGCTTCATATATGGAAGTTGCGTGCACCAGTTCAACCGTCCGGACGTTAGCCTTCAAGGTCCGGATGCTCCAAGCCTTATTGGTAATTTCGTGCAGCCGAAGTGCAACTGTCCGGACGCTAGGGCAACACCTCCCGGACGCGGCCTTGTTATGGAAGCTTTCAGCGCTATCTTGGAGAGGCAGTTGCAGTTGACCGTCCGGACGCTCGGTCAAGCTGTCCGGACACCCTCGGTAATTTGATCATAACTTTTTACTCAAATATTGGATTGGGACGAAATCGGCTTCATTGGAAAGCTTAGAAAAAATTATGTAATTTGAGCATCCGAAGGACCCTAGAAGCATCCGGACAGCCTCCGTCCGGATGGAAAGATTTGCCCGTTTGTACGGCCCTTCAAAAAATTCCGGAATTACTTTCCGGACAAGAAAAACTTGACCCGTCCGGACGGCCTTGGCTCCCGTCCGGACGCGTGCCAGAATCCGTTTTTGACTCAATTTTGGGTTTCCAAAGCCTATAAATAAGAGGCTTGAGGCATGCTTTCAATACAGAATTCGGTGGTGAATTTCCACAGTTTAGAGACGTGATATTTTCCTCTAAAGCCTTGCCAAGTGTGTGATTTGATCAGCTGTGAAGTCTATCTTAGGGGTTGGCCCTAAGGTAAAGGATTCCATTGAAGACCTCTTCAGGTAGGTGAACCTGGTTGGGAAGCGTTCGTGTTGGGTTACACGTCAGAGAGCAAGGTACGACCACTGCATCAGGGGTATGTGAGTGTTACTGCTTTGTATCTAGCTTTGTCTTCTGAATAGTGGAATATCCTGGGTTTGGCTGCCCCGGAATGGTTTTTCTCTAATTGAGTTTCCACTTCGTCAACAAAATATTTGTCTCCTTTAAATTCCGCATTTAATATTTTGTTGCACACTGTTCACACACACTGTTAAATTTAGAAGTCCATATTATTTTTCACGAAATATAGGGAAAAGCTATAGATTTACCTTCTTGACATCCAAGGCCGAAACCCCATCAATCGGTTTCATCATCTTCTTTCACATGCGGTAATGATTCACAGCCGGATCTCTCTTTCCCGAGCTTACCCAGGACTGTATCACTCTCCATTTCTGTATAAATCTCTCACACTCGGGTTGGGTCTCATTCAATGCATCTCTCTCTCGGTTATCTCTCTGTGTCTCGGTTGAGCGGGTGTGTGGGAGTGCGAGGGAAGGGCAAAGAGAGGAAGAAGAAAGAAGAGGGAAATTCGAGTGTGAGATGGGGTAGAGGGGCTGCTGCTGTTGCGTGAAAGACATAGAGGAGAGGGAGAGAAAAGGAAGGAAAAGAAAAAGAAAAGGAAGAAGAAGAAGAGAGGCGTGCGGGTGAGGGAAGAGAGAGGGATTCGGAAAAAGAGAGAGAAAAGAGGGGAAAAGAAAGAGAAAAAGGAAGAGAGAGATGAAGTGGGACACTTGTCCCATTGTAAGTGGTTGGGAGAAAATGGGGTAATCTTCCTAGCCAATCCAATAGCGACACTGGCAAGGTGAGATTACCTTTTTATTTAAATGCACAAACTTCTATCAATTACACTAGGACCCCACTATATTAAAACTCTCTTTAGTAATTTATATTTGACACATATTTATTTTAACTACATTTTTAACTAATGCAATTAATTATTTATTTCTAATACTTATTTTACTCCAATTATATAAATTTATCTCCTTAAAAATTATTATTAGTCTCATTCTATTAAATAATATAATCTATTAACACTAAATTCCTATTTATTTTTCTTGGTCTTTACATCCTCCACTCCTTATAAAAATTTCGTCCTCGAATTTGCAAACAAAATTTTTATTGCACTTGCTTACATGAAGCTACCCCCTTTTGTCTTCCAAGATAATTAGTGCCGAGCATTATATCTTATCCTCAATGTCATAACTAATCTTTACACTTGACTAAACCATACTTATTCATCTGATCTTTTCATCATCCTTTACAATCATCAACCACTTCAACTTTCGCATCACTTTACGAGTATCACTTGTGTCTTTATATATATATTTTCATCACAAGTTCAAGTCATTTCACTAAGTCTCCCCTCCTTAGTTCAAAACTTATTATTCAAACTACAACTTAAGGTGAATCATTCTCATTCCTCTATACCATATACTCTAGTTTATCCTTAGTGCCTCAAACTCTTAGTCATTGTGGCAAACTATCTCCAAACTTTAGCCATGTAACTTGTTCTTTAAGCAACCTCAACAATAATTTGATCGCATTTAGAGAGTAACTTCCTTTAATTTGTATAGTTTGATTGTTTCACACAAATTTTGTCTATCATTTACCTCATCCACTCCTAAAATCATGTTGGAATAACTCTAACTGTGTCTCAATTGTGACCTTTAAGACATCAAGGATCTAGTGTGGGCTTGCTAAGTGTCTCCAATTTTCAAAATTTTACTTAACCTCATGTAATGTTATGATCTATCTCTCTTTAAATCATAAGTGCCACCATCCTCAAACAGGTATATCATTGAAACTTACACACTTAACCTAGTATTACTAGGCCTCAACTAGATTCTTATTTATGATCGGTGGCTTATCCTCAATATTTTATCGATCCGATCCGTTATCTCCTTACTAGTTCACTATCTTTGGTACCTTCAAAACATAAATTTTTCACTAAATAATGGTTTTACAACTGAAAGTATGCTATGACACCATTACTTGTCAAAGGTAAACTAGCCAATAACTTCTTTTCTAACACTTGGACATAATTCAACCAACATTCTCTAACACGTACATATTTTTAATAATATATTGAAAGTTCATATTTGAACTATCACCTTTACTTTAATAATCATTTGTTTTAAACTCTATACTTTACACATAAGCATGTTTGAAATACTAACTTTTAAGTTAATTCTTATGTTTTAAATTGTGTTTTAAAAGTAATTTGGCTTAGCCCATAAATTTTATTAAATAGTCATATTTAACTTATCTACCTATTTTTAGATCATTCTTTAATTGTGGTTTGTTAAAACATGGTATCTTCAAATTTATCATTTTTTTTTAATTACTTGTTTGATCTATTTCGCATTAATATTTTATTATCTTAACTCGTACCTATTAGTTGAATTCTTAGAGGGAACATCTCTCGTCGTTTGAGATGTTGTCTCTGTTGATCGTTGTCTCCCCTCAAAAGAGCGGTAATTAGTCTACTCTCACGAGAAGCTCTCTCTTACATCACCTATAGCCTAACACATCCTTGCTAAACTCTTCTAAAAGACTAAGTAACTCGATACCTAGGTCTACACATAATAGCGTCACCACAAGAGTGGCCACGCATACTTCGACCTAAGGGTTGGTACTCTACCTACGCGACTCCACATACATGGACAGGACAATGGGATGTGTTGCACTCAAATCTATCGAGACACATGCAACACTTCCGAACAAAGGAAGAGGTCATTGTCTAAGTGGCATAGCTTGTCTACACAAAACTATGCTACGTAGACAACACAAATCTTGACAGATGCATTACAATAGACATGCAATGCACACAAAGGATTTTATTTTAAATCTTCTTATCTTTGTTGAATTTTTTAAAATCCTAAGGCTCTTTTGTTATACCTAGACTCTAATACAAACCTAGACTTCCACTTTTCCAAACAACCCTAGAGCTAACTGCTCTGACAACATTTACTGTGAAGACCCATTTTTTTTTAATTTTTTTTATTTACAAATCATTTGCTTAATCATTAATCTCTTAAAATACAAATGGATCCTCACAGTGGCATGACGATGTGTCGCAAAGCCAACATATGGTACATACCCCATAATATGTACCTCATAATAAGAGTTACATCTATTTAACTATGTAGCGGAAAACATAAACCTAATAGCGAAAATAACATCTTAAACATCTATCACATATTAATAACAACAAGAGCCATTTAACATCTATTTATTTAAGTATTTCCTCAATATAAATACATAACAGAAATGGCTCAACAATACAAGTGTCACAGGTGACACGAGCCATAATCCAAACCTATAAAACAATGGACACCCGTGGTCTGAAAATTACAACCGTCGCGGCAAGCTTCAATCGTAATATCTCAAGTACACTTCTACATAGACGGATGGTTGATTAAATGCACGCAATTTCCATAGAAGTAGCTCGCGCGTCCGGACCATGAAGGCTAGCGTCTGGATGCCTGAATTTTGAATGCGTGACTTGCCTTATGGATGAGCGCGTCCGGACGGGAATCCACATCTTCCGGACGGTTGCAGGATCTTCCCATATCTGTGTTCTATTTATTTAAGTATTTCCTCAATATAAATACATAACAGAAATAGCTCAACAATACAAGTGTCCCAGGCGACACGAGCCATAATCCAAAACTATAAAACAATGGACACCCGTGGTCTGACAATTACAACCGTCGCGGCAAGCTTCAATCGTAATATCTCAAGTACACTTCTACATAGACGGATGGTTGATTAGATGCACGCAATTTCCATAGAAGTAGCTCAAGCGTCCGGACCATGAAGGCTAGCGTCTGGATGCCTGAATTTTGAATGCGTGACTTGCCTTATGGATGAGCGCGTCTAGACGGGAATCCACATCTTCTGGACGATTGCAGCGATCTTCCCATATCTGTGTTTTGGAAAGAAATCCCATTGCTGATCAAACATTGAGTGTCGTCCGGACGTGCTGCTGAAACGTCCGGACGGATGCAAGCTGGAGCAGTTCGAAGCTTCTCGACACAAAGGAACGACCAGACTGATGATGCTTTCGACAATTAGGCATTCGGACGGAATATCACGTCGTCCAGACGGCTGCAACGGATCTGATTTCTTTGACTTGGAATCTGTGCAGAATCTTCTAGAAGAACTCTGGATAGCTGAATCCCTGTTTAAATGCATCATTACATAGAAGTGATTTTGTCTAACAAAATGTAGGCAACTACAAACTACACAGGATCAAATTTTGAATTGAGCGATTCTCTCCAAAAGGATCATCTAGACTTGGCTCACTAACGATCTCCTCGAAACTACCTCACTCCCAAGTGTGGTGGTGGCTTAGACATTCTCACGATGAGGATTGCTGGAATTATCTTCACCAATCATATAGTGCCTTTCAGCCATCGGTTGACTTTGAATCTCTTCTTCCTCCATTCTATTTAACTAAGCAACCAGTAATCGAACTGTCCTTCCAGCTTGGCAATCGCCTGTCCTGTGTTTTGCATGAAGGCCTTGAGAGTATCTTCAATCTCTTGAATGGCTAGGGTATCGACCATGGTGACATTCTTAAGCAAGAGCATGGTTTGGCTATTTAAATGTATGAATGCTTTGAATGTGTCTTCCAATGATGACTTTGGTTGGGGCGCTTGATTGATGGATTGGCCAATTCTTTCCATACACTCTTTTAGCGTGTCTTCCAATGACGACTCTGGTTGTGAAACTTGAATGGTGGATTGGCTAATTCCTTTCCACACACTCCTTCAGTGTGTCGTCCAATGAAGAATTCTGAGAAAGGGAATCATATGGTGAAAGATGGAGGACTTGGTTTTCAAACTGCGAATACTCAGGATGGTGCAGTTCAAGAAATTGGGGAGCACAATTTCCCATGGCTTAAGCTTGCCATGAGAAATCAGGATTGTTGCACCAGTCCGGGTTGTAAACATTGGAATCATAATCTAATCTCGGGCTGGAGAAATTGGTGTTCATTTGTTCATATGAAAATTTTGTGGATTGTTCGCAGGATGGACAATCACTAGAACAATGATAAGGATTGGAGCAATATGAACATGGTCCATGTGAGTAGAAACTGTAAGGGTAGTTGGTTGGAGCAGGTGTCCTACCACTAGGCGAAGCATGTTGTGTAGAAAAATTACTATAATTGTCAAAATAAAAATCCATACTTCACTCACACCCTATAGCATGCAAACATCCCACATAAAATATGAACCAATTTTTTTTTTTTTCTTTTGACCAAAATTTAACTTAAAAAGAAAATACAAGTGTGGTAAACAGAATTCTCCAAGGACCCAAGTTCGTCCCTAGGAAAGTGACGGGGGTCACACGGATCTCTTAAGTCCCAAGTTAGAACTTGCCTAGACACTTGGATAGCACCGTAAGCCCACACTAGCAAAAAAATTACAAGATAAAATAAACAAAAATAAAAAATAAAAAATGAAAATTAACAAAACCTACAGAGCAATCTGCCGCAAATGGTGCCCTTTGCGTTGGCGTACTCGAGCACATTTCCGTGGATTACCTCACCAAAGCTGCAAAACAATGACAGAAACTCCTTTTTTTCTTTTTTCTTTTTTGGTTAGACAATAAAGCAAATATAAAAATTAACAAAAATTGCAAGAAGAAGAATAAAACAAAAATCTACCTAAACTAGTAGAAAAATAAAATCAATTCAAACAAAAATTAATTTTCACAAATCAACAATTTCCCGAAAACGGCGCTAAAAACTTGTTATGCAAATTTTAATTAACTCCCAAGTGCACAAATTGTTTGCAATATAGTGTATGTGCAAGTGCGATGTCGAATCCACGGGGAATTGCATTGCAAAAATTAATTTCTATTTAAACTAATTCTATCTTAACCTAGTTCCAATTTTTTGGTACTTTGATGGAAAATAATTAGCTAAAATAAAATAGAATAAAAACAATTAATAAAAAGCACTAAGGTTTTAGAATCCACCTCGCCAAATCAAAGCACATATTTTCATGTTTGTTCATACATCCTATGCATGTTCTAATTTTCATAAAATCATCTATTGAAAAATTCAATGAATCCATCATTTCCACAAATCACAATGAATATTCAATTTAATTCAAAACCATCCAATGTATCCGTTTGATTAACAAATCACAATAGATATCCAAATTAAATCAAAAGATTCAATGTATCCGTTGGATGAAACACATTGAATATCAAGTGTTTCCATATACATTAATCGAAACAATCAATTAAAAGAGTTTTAATCCTTTAATTGAATTGAAATGAACATACATTCGGATTATACGAATCAAAACATGAAAACACGAAATCTAATCAATGGTGAGGCTTCTCATAACTAAAAACAAATACTAACTTTTTATTGAGAACATAAAAATAAAAGACTTACAATGAATAAAAGCCAAAGAACCCAGCTGCTACTATGTACAATGTTGGGATATGTCCTAAGTGGTGCCTATCATGGGGTTTTTATAGTCTAAACCCAAACCCTATATATTTGTGTCGTGTTTTTGTCGGATTCGCGGGTCGTGTCAAAATTGCCAACCCTAGTTAAACCCCATATTTTCAAAATGGCACATCTACCCCTCAAAACCCTACTAAGAGAAAAGAATGCTACATGTGAACCTGATTGTGTATGTTTTCAGTGTTTTGGGTAAAGTTGGGTGACTTGTTGGATGGATACCTTGGCATCATATATTAAAAATAATAATAATAATAATAATATATATAAAAATAAAAATAAAAAAAAAAAAAAAAAAGAAGAAGAAGAAGACCATTTTGAAGTTTTTCACTGAGTAACTATCATTGCCTAATTAAGTAATGAGTGTTCACGTCAAAATGTGAGAAGTTCGAATTGGTTAATGCACCAAGTTTCTAGCATCCATAGGTAAAGGTAATAAATCTTTCCTCTTAGTTGAAATATGTTTAGTAGTGAATCCCATAGATTCCTGGTGTGTGGATTTAGGGTCCACTAATGATGTATGCAATATGTTGCAGGGGTTCCAAGTAATGAGGCAGCTAAGTGAAGGGTAGATGTACCTAACACTTGGATATTGAACAAGAATTCTAGTTCACTCCATTATAGTTGTTTACTTGCATTTTGGATCAAGATTTCCAATTTTATCAGACTGTCTTTATGTACCCTGTATATGCAGAAAGTAAATTTCTTTGATACTTTTGGGTAAATGGTGGTATACCTCTGTTTTTAGGGGTACTACAATAGTTAAAAAGGTAAAGAGTTTACCTGTTCTAGAATTATCATGGATGGCCTTTATATTATTACTCTTGATGAATATGCAATTAATAACTCCATTCTAGAACCAAGTTCTGGCTCTTTACCATTAAAGAGAAAGGTTCATTCGACTAACGACTAGTTAGTGATGGGATCTTGGGCTCATTCAACTTTGAGGATTACTCAGTTTGTGAATCATATTTGGAAGGTAACATGACCAAGAGACCATTTTCTATAAAGGGATATAGGGCCAAAGATTCGCTATAGGTAGTACATATTAATGTATGTGGTCCACTGAGTCTCCAGGCACTAGGGAGTTATGAGCATTTCATCACCTTTATTGATGATTACTCAAGGTTATGTATACCTAATGCATTAGAAGTATGAAGCTTTTGATAAATTCAAAGAGTTTCGGGCTTAAGCAGAAATGATTTGGTAAATATATAAAGGTCATTCAATTTAATCGAGGTGGCCAATACTTCCTTGGGGAATTCAAGGGCTACTTGTCAAGAGTTTTGATTGTATCCCATGTTTTAGTTAACATTAAAATGATTTCATTAAATGCAATAAACCAAATTTTTTCACAAACTCAACTTTAATATTTTCACCATTCTCCAAATCTGAACGTTTGATGTTTACCCTAGCCAAACCTTCAACATCCCACTAGAACATCAAGCTGTCTTTTCCCCAAATGTAAGATGTTTGCCCTAGATGAACATTCGACATCCCACCAGAACGTTCGAACTATCGTTTCCTCGAGAGTTCAAAGTATACTCCGAACATTTGATCATGCCTAAAAGGTATTTTTAATTTTTTAGTCACATCAGTCATTCTTATCCACTCCCTGCGCCTATAAATACTATACTATGTATAATATCCAAGACATTAATTAGTTGTTTAAAATGTAAATTAGATTAAGTAAATGATTAGAGTTTAGTAAAATGACAAGGAAACACCTTGGAAATGCTTATAAAAAGCGTAAAAATGAGTTTTGGGAGGTCGTGTCTGGACAGGCATAGGACGAAGTCAGGACACAAGTTCCAAAGAGTGAAAATTCACTCCCTGGAAGTCGTGTTTGGACAGGCATAGGACACGGACAGGACATGCGTGTTTGAACACGGACAAGATTCAAGTTCTAGAATGTTAATTCTGCGACTCACCAAACGCGTGTCCGGACAACCACTTACCGTATCTGGACACCACGCAATATAAAATGGAAATGAGCTCATTTTGGCTCATTTTTCTGGATCTCTCTTGCCCCCTGACGAATTCTCTTAGGTTTTTCACCTATAACATTAGATCTTTGAAGATCCTAGCCTCCAAACTCAAATCTAACTTCGGAAACGTGATCTAAGAAGCCCGATCTACATTTTGACCGATTAATTGGAGGTAATTTTGAAAACCCTTGTCTCTTGAGATTTTGGGTTGATTCTTGAAAGATTGAGTTTAATTTTTTATTATTCTTTAGGTTTTGCATGTTTTGGAGCTTCCTCAACGATCTCCAAGCTTCGGGTTGCATTTGGGTATATTTTGGTACGTTTCCAAAACTTTAGCTTTTTGGGTTATCAATTTAATTGTGATTTTAATTAAGTGCCTAACCCTAAGATTATCTTTTGAGTTAGTGTTATTTGTGTTTGGGCTGTGGAATGGAACCCTAGAAATTCTATAGGTTTCCCATGGGTTAAGCCCTTGAACAATTCAAAAGCTTTTGGGAAGTTTAGTGTTAGAAAATGCTAATATATCGTCCAATGTGTTCATACAGAAGATACATTGCAAGGCATTGTCTAGGAATTCATAGCTGAGTCAAATATCCACACAGCCAAGTGAGTATTCTAGTCCCTGAGAAAAATGATACTATGTTTAATGTATTTTATGGAAATGCTAATGATACATTGTTTTTATATCGAGCCGACAATATGTTGATTATATGTGTTTGAATGATTTCAATTACTTTCAAGTATGTTGAGATATGATGATGATGTTTTAGTGATTTGAGATATGAATACAAAAGTATGATTAGAAGTGTATTTTGATGAAGGTATAAATGTATGTGTTTTAAATGACAAGTATGAAAGTATGAATTGAGCTATGTTTTGATTGAGTTTTAAAGTATGATGAGAATAAAATATGAATTATGTGACTTGTGTTGAGCATGATAGCACGAGCATGTGATAGACCAGTCGGTCGGTGTTCCCTTTGGCATTGTGTTGTGTTAGACTATTGGGCCGGTGTTCCCTTTGGCATGTGTTGGGTTAGACCACTGGGCTTGCGTTCCCTTTGGCATTGTGTTTTGTGAGACCTGATGAGTGCCAAAAAGTGTATATTTGGACCCCTTAATTTACATTAGTTAAACCTTTAGCTTTGTTACTTTCTGATGTTTTGGTTAGTTTTAGTATTTTTGTGTTTTGCAGGGCAATAAGAGAAAAATGACAATTTTCAAGGCAAAAATACATAGAAAAGCTGGATTTTCGGAAGTGCTGGAAAAGTATATCGATCAAATATTAAGTAGATCGATCGATTTTAAAATCGGTCGATCAAATTTATGCAGAGATGGAATTTCAGAAACCCTAGCTAACTCTATAAATACCATTCTTTTCTCTTTTGTTCGGTAAGGAGGCCACTTAGGAGTGCCCTAGGGCCGATTTCACTGTAGTTTAGGGTTCTTCGTGTTGATTTAGTCTTAGAACTTCAAATCTTTGTAAGTTTCTTTGATTTTAATGCATCCTTGTTGTTTATTTATGCTTTCTTTGTTATGGTAGCTAATATTTCGTTTAGGGTTGAGGATGAAACCTCACCATTGAAGAGAAACTGAGTTTCATGCTTGTTTATGCTATTTGAGTTTATGGGTTTTGATTTCTCATTGTTCTACTTCGATTTTTGAAATTATTTTTGATATCTCTTGTGGTTTCCGGATACAAGTGATGATGTGGAATAGTTTCATTAAATTGATGGCTTGGTTTTCATCTATCAAACATTGGATATTCATTGTGTTTCGTTCGACTGATACATTTGATGATTTGGTTAAATCCTAATATCTTTTGTGATTTGTGCAATGAACGGATTCATTGAATGATTTAAATGATTTTTGAAGCAATGTAGAGCATACCTAAGATTTGTATGTGAGAACCTCAAAATATGTGTGATGAGCATGAGATTAGGTTGTTGTGATTTGGTGAGTGTGGATTCCAAAACCCTAGACCCCTTTATTTTCATTATTTTTGTTTATGTTTTCTTTTATCAAAAACCCCTAAATTTGGAACTAGGTTAAAATATGATTAGTTTGAATAGAGATTAATTTTGCAACGCAATTCCCTATGGATACGATCTCGCACTTGCACATACACTATATTACAAATGATTCGTGCGCTTGCGAGTATTAAAATTTGCACAACAAGTTTTTGGCGCCGTTGCCGGGGAATTGTTTTGTTTGTGGAAATTGATTTTATTTTTCTACTAGTTTAGATAGATTTTTCTTTCATATATTTGTTGTTTTGTTTTATTTTCGTTCAAAAAAAATATATTGTGTTCCCGGTTCTGTTTCTGCTATTTCTGCACTTTCTGAGTGCCCCGCGAAGTCGATCGATCAAGTCTCAATTCGATCGATCGATTTTCAATCGATCGAGAAAACATTCGCCCTACATAAAGTCGATCGATCTAGAAGTAATTCGATCGATCGAACCTTATTTGATCGTCGAATTTTCTAAGCAGCAGAAAACCAAAAAAAAAAAAAAAAATCAGCTTGTTTTTAGTTCATTTTTGTTAATATTTTGTTTCTGTTTTACCTTATTTTATTGTTTGTTAGTTTATTTTTAATTCTTCAAAAAAAAAACACTTGGTTCATTTCTTTTGTGGGATATTTGCATGCTATAGGGTGCAAGTGAAGCATGGATTCTTACTTTGATAATTATTGTGATTCTTCTACACAACATGCTTCACCTAGTGGTAGGACACTTGCTCCAACCAACTACCCTTACAGTTTCAACTCACATGAACCATGTTCATATTGCTCTAATCCTTATCATAGTGCTAGTAGTTGTCCCTCCTGGGAACAATTCTGCAATCTGTCTTATGAGCAAATGAACACCAATCTCTCTAGTCCGGGATTTGATTCAAATTCCAATTTTTACAATCTGGACTGGAGCGACCATCCTGATTTCTCGTGGCAAGCTCAAGCCATGGGAAATTGTGCTCCCCAATTTCAGGAATTGCACTATCCTGATTATCCACAGTTTGATAACCAATCTTCTCATCCTTCATCCTACGTTTATCCAGCCTCTTCTTCACAGTCCACTTTGGAAGACACTCTCAAGGTCTTCATGGAGCTCACAGGCCAGGCTATTAGTGACGTGAAGAATGCTACTATGGGAAACACTCAGGCGATTGCCAGGATAGAAGGAAAGCTTGAATATCTGGTTGCTGAAGTCACCAGAATAGAGGAAGAAGAGCTTCAGAGTCAGTCGATGGTTGCAGGGCACTACATGATTGATGAGGATGATGCTAGTCATTCTTGTCATGAGCATGTCCCTACCATCACCATGTTTGAGAATGAGAAAATTGTGGATAGCAATGAGGAAGAAAAGGAGGAGCACCTGAGCACATAGTGCCCCCGCCAAATCCATATACATCCAATAATAAGGAAATGAGTACTGAAGCTCAATCCTTCATCACAATCCCTCTTGAGACATTTCATGAACTCCAAGCTTCAATTCTTAAATGTCTCAAAGAGCCATCTTATGCCAAAACTGTCAAGGATCTATGCACACAACAGCGCAAATCTAGGAACCATCGTCCTAAGAAGATCCTTCGAAGCAAGCGAGTTGGCTACATAAGATGGCGAAACATTCCTCCCGAGGGATATCAATTCTCAAAGAAGAAAGGGTGGAAGGGATTGGTTGGACATCCACATGATCGGGGAAGGCGCTGTAAATTTTTTTTTACCTTTTTGTACAGTTGATTTCTTTCATTTTTATTTCTTTTCATTTTACTTTTATTTCTAACAGCAATTAACCTTTTGATGTGTGTTTCTTGTGAGAAAATATTGCTGTTAGTTTTGTTGACAGGTGTTTTGGTGTTTAAGTTTGGGGGACGCCTTGACCTTTCACACCTCGATGTTTCCGTATTTCTGGTAATGTATTTCTACACTACACATTGCGGACAATGTGTAATTCAAGTTTGGGGGTATGGAAAAACATTCTGTCCATTTGTTTGTTTGTTTAATTTTTCTGTTTGTTTAGTTATTTTTAGTTGTCTTTTTGTTCTTAAAATGTTTTAATTAAAAAAAAAAAAAAATTATGTTGTCAAGTTTGAGTTAAGCCATAGCTGTGGTTTGCATTTCATCG
This sequence comes from Alnus rubra, assembly GCA_028654335.1. NCBI lineage: Eukaryota > Viridiplantae > Streptophyta > Magnoliopsida > Fagales > Betulaceae > Alnus > Alnus rubra. The sequence goes on along the minus strand of JAJPGS010001228.1, from coordinate 138,471 downwards.
GCTTGCTTAAAGTTTTGAACACATCATGTCTTTGGGAATCTGAATCTTTTGACTTATTTTTGGGCTAGTGAGACTTCACTTGTTTGAATTGAATTATCACGAGCACATTAGCATGTAATCTGTGGGGTATGAATTTGTGCTTAATTGTGTATTTTGAGAATTGTTGGATGACTTATTGATAAATAACCTTAGCTTGCAAGATATTTATATATATATTATATATATATATATAAAATAAAAATAAAAGATCATTTTGAGTTTTTCACTAAGTAACCGGGCCTCTTGCCTCACTAAGCATTGAGTGTTCGCGTCAAAAGGTGAGAATTTCAATTTGGTTAATTGTATGGCTAGTTTGGCTTCGTAGTCCTTTTGACTTGAGTAATTAAGCCCTTAGGGATGTTTCTACATCTAGTGCCCTAAGACCATCTGGTTTAGGAGCCACTGCCCAACACACGTTACATGGGTCAATTAGAAAGCTTAAGGGAGCCGAGCATTGCACAGCCAACATATAAAAAAAAAAAAAAAAAAACAAAAAAAATATATAAATAAAATAAAATAATTTGCATATCTTGCCTTGGTTGTTTCATTTGATAGGGATTCCAATGATTTTTGAAGTACTTATCTTGAGATTAAAATGAAACCTCATAATTGCATGTTGATTTCACTCTACACTTTTGAGAAAATGTGATGTCTTAACTGTCCATTTATGAGTGATTTGATGTTGGATCCCCTGTTGATGTTTATGATGGGGTTTGTCTTTTTAAGCATGCCAATGACGTATGAACCATGGTTTGGGTAAAACTCTTTCTTGTTGACAGCATAGTGTTTGAATGTTTGTGGGTATCATTTCTGGCAAACCCTCACGAGACTTCACTCGTCCACTAGGGAGTCCTAGGGGTTTAAAAGGCTTGTTGCATACGCTAAATGCAATCGTGTCTCCCACGAAAGAGGACTTATGTTTCATGCTTTGATTTTGTTTTTCATTTTGTTTTGCTAAGGGACTAGCAAAATGTAAGTTTGGGGGTATTTGATGAGTGCCAAAAAGTGTATATTTGGACCCCTTAATTTACATTAGTTAAACCTTTAGCTTTGTTACTTTCTGATGTTTTGGTTAGTTTTTGCGTTTTTGCGTTTTTGCAGGGCAATAAGAGTAAAATGACAATTTTCAAGGCAAAAATACATAGAAAAACTGGATTTTCTGAAGTGCTGAAAAAGTAGATCGATCGACTTTAAAGTAGATCGATCGAAAAGTAGATCGATCTAATTTAAAGTAGATCGATCGAAAAGTAGATCGATCGAATTTAAAGTCGATCGATCGAATTTTTGCGGAGCTGGAATTTCAGAAACCCTAGCTAACTCTATAAATACCATTTTTTTCTCATTTTTAGACGAGGAGGCCGCTTGGGAGCGCCTTAGGCGCCGTTCTCACTGTAGTTTAGGGTTCTTAGTGTTGATTTTGTCTTAGAACTTCAAATCTTTGTAAGTTTCTTTGATTTTAATGCATCTTTGTTCTTTATTTATGCTTTCTTTTGTTATGGGTAGCTAATATTTTCTTTTAGGGTTGAGGATGAAACCTCACCATTGAAGAGAAACTGAGTTTCATGCTTGTTTATGCTATTTGAGTTTATGGGTTTTGATTTCTCATTGTTCTACTTCGATTTTTGAAATTATTTTTTGATATCTCTTGTGGTTTCCGGATACAAGTGATGATGTGGAATAGTTTCATTAAATTGATGGCTTGGTTTTTCATCTATCAAAACATTGGATATTCATTGTGTTTCGTTCGACTGATACATTTGATGATTTGGTTAAATCCTAATATCTTTTGTGATTTGTGCAATGAACGGATTCATTGAATGATTTAAATGATTTTTGAAGCAATGTAGAGCATACCTAAGATTTGTATGTGAGAACCTCAAAATATGTGTGATGAGCATGAGATTAGGTTGTTGTGATTTGGTGAGTGTGGATTCCAAAACCCTAGACCCCTTTATTTTCATTATTTTTGTTTATGTTTTCTTTTATCAAAAGCCCCTAAATTTGGAACTAGGTTAAAATATGATTAGTTTGAATAGAGATTAATTTTTGCAACGCAATTCCCTGTGGATACGATCTCGCACTTGCACATACACTATATTGCAAACGATTCGTGCGCTTGCGAGTATTAAAATTTGCACAACATGAGGCGCATGTGCGCCTCACGTTATTCTTTCTTTTTTTTTCTTCTTTTTAGTAGAAGAGGCGTTGCCTCTTTTGGTTCCTTCAATGTTCACAATGGTGAGGCGCATGACTATGCGCATCATCATTTTATTTTTTATTTTTTTTTTTTTATTATTTCTTTTCTTTTATTTTTCTATTATTTTTATTTCTTATTTCTTTTGTAATTCTTAATTCTTTTTTTTTTCGACTTTAAAAATATTCTTTTGCATTTTATTTTATTGGCTACCAATTACAAGTCCATAGGATCAAAATAAAACCACACCAAATAGGATTATTTTTATTTTATCCTAAAAAACCTATTAAATATTTTCTAGGACATTACATGTGATAATGGTATCAAAATCCATCTTTGTCACATTCTTCGGGAGTAGGGAGAACACGAGCATTGCCTTAACCTTTTCCTTTGATCCTAGGGAAAGATCCAATTTATTATGCCCAATCAAAGCTACTCCAACAACCAGCATTGGCAAACAGAGTTCTTTATCTTGAGTGCTTGGGAATCGTCCTTTATCGAGGCCTGCCTAGAAGATGAAAGGGTGCCTCAGAAGTGGAGCATGATAAAAAAGGACAGGGAAAATACCCTGATTTGACCAGGGAACAAAGGAAACTGACCAAGAAGAAATGGACATGTGGCAGTAGTTGTTGAAACCAAAAAGCCTACTGCCTGTAGCATTAATGAAGGTTGTTACAATCGAAACGTCTCTCAATGGCGACAATGATTGAAAGATCCAATTGGTAAACCAGGGACATTCAAGAGTCGGAAGCTAACTATCGCTCGAGCCTCGGATTTTCTGAAACACAAAATTTTCATTATCCGAGTATTTCTCGGATAAGAGAATTGGGGGTAATTGTTGGGAATAATCACACACAAACCGGCCCATTAGAAAATCATGGGCCTCCAGGCCAAGTACCAGCCCACTGAGAACTATGGGCCTGACGGCAAGACTTCAAGATGGGCCCATCCGAGAGATAGACATCCAAATGAGTCGTCCCCGATCAAGGCTATTTTCGGAAATATATGACAAGCAGCACATCCAGTTTGAGTCCTAAGAGTGGACACATCCCAGGACAAAGATTCAACCTCTCCAGCCAAGGCTCGGGACAAGCATGTCTCGGAAACTTTGGTCTTATCCCATGAAATCTATATAAGAACCCTACTCCAAGCCGAATTGAGAAAGGAGTCCTAATCCAAGTCCAATAAGGACTCTTTAAAGAATCCAGTCAACAGTCATATTCCTAGTTGGACTTGAATAGGACTCCCGATCCGAATCGAACTCCCAGCACTCCTAGGTCAAGTTGGAGACAAATCCTCATTCATATTGACTTCACCTCTTAGCTTATAAATAGGTCATTGTATCAGGTATAAACCCTAGATTGAATTCTTGTGTTTTGGGCATACTTTTTCTCTCAAAGACTGACTTAGACATCAGTATGAGACCCTACCGGCACCTCGGCAAGTTCTTTCTTAATTTTCGTTGTTTTGCAGTGATTGTGGAAGCATGGAGAACATTAAAGAACGTGACATTCACACCATACCAAAAATGGTTCTAACATCTAATATGGAAAATTAAAGCGAAAATCACAACTAAATGCATACCTTTTTTGGGAAGAAAGTTGGAGTGGGAGTTAGAGTTAAGAGTTGTTTTGTTACCAAGAAATGTCAGTGAGGAGAAGTATGTCATGCCATTGACTACTATATTTGTATCAGAGAATTTTACAAAGAACTCTCTTTTCTTTTTAATTTAAAGTTTGGATTGTATTCCCCCTCTGCAAGCTTCTAAAGGAAAAATGCTATTCGCATAAAGCAGAAACTTGGAAATCTACCGTTCAGCCTTTACGCATTTCATTTAGAATCAATGGCAGTATGAACAAAGTTTCCTCAGAAATTTTTGCGATAGTAATAACTAATACCCATAACATTATACACCTCTAAAGACTACGAGTATGTTTGAGATTGGGTTGGAGAAATAGAGTTTATGCCTTAGAAAGACGACCCGGTAGAAGAGAATCAAGACCCATTTACAGACGACTAGGAATATATTTACATGTCCAAAAACTGGCCCTATTTCTTTTCTTTTCTTTTCTTTTCGGCCATTGCCTTTCCTAGAATTTTCTCAAAAATTGACCCTAATCGGTGAAGATGAGTGACCGAGACTCATTCACCCATCTGAAGATAAGTCAGCAACTCAAGTTCAAGATGCTAATAAAATAAAGAGGAGACAGAAGACGTTTTTGAATTTCATATTAGAGCAACTGTGTGCGAGAAACGTTTTATCAAACACCTGCTGTTCATTTTATTACGAGTATGTTCACCCACCAGCTTTTATGTAGTGACTTCTTCGGTCATCAAAAGTAATGGTCCAACCATAATCCATTATCATTCGCTTTCACAAAAGGATGCTAGTATGGAACGTATTCCTTGGACGTGGATTCAGTATGCTTAAATACAAAAGAAACATGGGCAAGTATTCCGTGGGTCATTATGTACAACCAAGACTCGTGACTTTGAGAATCCCCTACAACTAAACAAAATGCAGCCTTGGGTACATTTGACCCTAATTTCCAATTCCTAATCCCACCGACTTTTCTACACAATCATGTATCAAAGCACTACTCATCCTCCGACTTTATTGAGACAAGAATTACAAGAACTGAAAAGATAAAATCACAAGCACCCAAAAGATAAAGAGTTACAAATTAATAAATTAAATTTTATTATTGTTAATATAAAAGTAAAAGAGATTTGTAACGTCTAAAACTATTTCTTTCTAATGAAAGTCTTGTATATAATCAAATGAATCGAAGAAGAAAGATGTAGCGAACAAACTATAAGCCAATTCACCTTAATTCTATGTGTCTCTCTTTCTTGTTATCATCTATTTCTTAGATTATGTGTTTTTATATACTTTGCAGACTAAAACTACAGTTTTAACTCAAATCACACAAAAATATAAACTGCCCGGTTATTCCATGGGTTACAGCATATGCACTTGCTGTTCTATTGGCTTCTTCTCGATTAGCAGCACACTAACAAGTCACGTTTAGAAGGTTTTCCTCTCATTAACACACTTGTTGGTGGCATGCACACCCGTTGTATGTTCTATTAACAGCATACTTCCGAAGCTTCTTTTTTTCTGCTCGTTCTTTGTAGTTCTAGTGCTTTGCTCCATTACAGCTCGTGGCATCAGAGGATACTTCACAAACATCATGTTTCACTCAAAATCCACAAATTCGGAGCTCAATCTCGTCAAATGACAACCTAGGCCTACAGATTCTTCCTCGCACATTTTTTAAATCGCAAACCTACCCTTAATTCTCACCAAATCCAGCTGTAAACAAACGACACAAAGTAAACTTCCTCTGTTATGATAAGCCAGCATGCAATCGATGTAGTTAAAGAGTGTAGAACACTAACTTGGTTTAGTTAAACAAATAATTCCAAATTAGCATCCAAACTCTCTCTTTTAGACTTTTAGTAATCTAAGTAATCGTGCTACATAAAACTAAACTAAATAGATCACACGTGGGTGGTCCGACAATACAAAACATGAAGACCCACCAAATCACGTTCTACCAACCATAATCTTAGACCCAGACTTTCAACATACAAATTGGTAGTACGCTGTTTTACAGACTCCATTTTTTTTATTTTTTTTTTATGTTTCTGCATCTACTACGTATACAACATTCATCCGAACAAGGAATTCAGCAGGAAATCACCAAAATGCCCTCACGATCTGGGATGGAGTGCATCCAACGGCCGGTGTGCGATGGGAGCGGGTGCGGGGGCCCACGGGTTGATGGGGACCGGACGTGGGCGTGGGCGTGGGCGAGCAGGGCCCATATGGTGGGCCCCCGCGTCGACTGTGGACGATGAGGAAACTGGGACCGCGACACGCTCACATGAGGGGCACATGGTGAGGGTGGTGGGTGGGGTCATTTGCATGTAGAACTGTGGGGAAAGTTTCAGTGCCCTCAGTTCCTGAACCTCTTTCTGCAACCGCCTGTTCTCGTCCGTCAGATTCTCACAGCACCTCTTCAGGAACTCGCAGTCAACCTCAGTTTGCTTCAACTTGGTTCTGTATATTACACAGTCCACGCCACTCGTAAATAAAGCTACTCTTGATGGGCATAACAGTAATTATATTATTAATTTTTTTAAAAAAAAATTAAATTCTCACCTTGCCCTTCTGTTCTGGAACCACACTTCGACTTGTCTGGGTCGGAGGCCTAGCTGCTTAGCTAACGCTAACTTTTGCTTCTGCAACCAAAAACCGACCCATCTGTGAGTGAAATGGTAGGGTGTTTTTTTCTTTCATTTTCTCAGTAACCAAACAGAAGTTTGGGCAAAAGAAAACCGAGTTTTACTGCGTAGGGTAGGACTTACGGGGTTGAGAGTGTTGTGTTCTTTGAAGCTCTCTTCGAGAATAGCTGACTGGTCCTTGGAGAGCCGGAGCTTCTTTCTCGAGGTTTCAGCGTCTTCTTCATCGCTGATACCACGAGAGGAAGCTCTCTCAATCTCATGGTCCTCCCCGTTGGCTTCTCTCTCGCTTCGCTTGCCGCTCACGCTAGATATCGTGCTGTTTGGGGATGATACGCCCACTTCTTCTTCGCAATCGCCGGTGGAAGGCAGCCGGTTCACGTCGATGCCTCGGAGGAAAGATCGAGTCTCGGCCCGGCACGTTTCGGTGTTCCGATCTGCATGTGGAATTGCAAGAGATAATTAGCGAAAAAAAAGATTGAATTTTAAAAAACAGATCCGAAGAATAAGATCCATGACTTGTGTAAAAGGTAGCTGATTTGAGAAGGCTTTTGAGTGTGAACAAGCGAAAAGTAGAAGGAAAATAGCTGACAAAAGTTGGTTGTTAAAGAAATCAAACATGAACATAGCAAGAAAAGTAATTATTTTATAATCCAAGTTCCTTAAAAAAGAAAAAAGAATGGTTTCTTTAGGGAAATGAAGAGAAAATGGTTGGTAACGGTTGAAAGCGGTAAGAACACAAGCAGATCTGAAAGTGGAAGCCATGCAAGTGCAACAAAAGCTGTAGAGAAATCAAAAGTACCTGACGAAATGAAAGCGGCGTCGTTCCAAGAGGGCTTGGGAAGATTGAAGGTAGAAGCAGAAGATGGGTGCAAACAAGGCATCATGAGATTCTGTTGTAGCGAATGGTGGTTGTTCTGAGGGAAGCTCAAGCTTAGACTCAACCCCAGATCTTCCTTCTCAACCATCATCCTTGTCTTTTACAGTCCAAACGAAAGATTTTTTCTGCTTTGATATTTGATGAAGTTTTAGAGAGAGAGAGAGAGAGAGATTGGAAGGTAATAGGTAGGTTTGAGTTGGAGATGGTGAGGGTGAGGTGGGGGTTATATAGAAAGAAGAGAAATGGTAGGGAGTGGTGTGTAAGATGAACAATCATGACATGGTGTCAGGAAGCCGAATTATCTCAATCATGGCTTTTGCCTCCCAAATGATACCTAACTCTGCTTCTTTGTCTTCTCTTTACATAATTTAACCATGGTTAAAATCGACACCTTTGCTTCTTTTACTTTTATGTCTAAGTGGATCATAATTGCTCGGAGAAAATTAAATATATACGGCTGATAAACGAGAAATCAAGTCTTTCAATTTCATTATTACTATTTATTTTAAATAAAAATATTATAATTTAAATTTATTGCACTTAATAATGTATATAAAATTCTCGTTCAAAAAAAAATGTATATAAAATTAATATTGACACATTTTTCAAAAATTTAAATAGTATCATTTTATTTGAAATTAATGTGTAACTAATTTGAAATAGACCCAAAAAAATAAATATAAAAAAAAAATTATAACTGCTTCCTAACTAATTAATGGAAGAGAATAACTTCAATTCGGCTGTGGCAGAAAGTAAGCATTGTTTGCCCACCAATAAAAAATTGACACATAAGCTTGGAGCAAGAAAATTACGTACAAACAAAACACCCAATTTTTTTTCTCTCTTTGCTGTGAAATGAAGATCGAGGGAGAGAAGAGATGGAAACCCAACCCCAACCACCGACCACCGACCACCGACCCCCGACCCTGACCCAGCCCCAACCACCGACCCGGCGTACCCATGGAAGCCGCGCCACCACTAGGCCGACCCGAGATGAAGAGATCGAGGGAGAGAGATGAGAGACCCAGCCCCAACCCCGACCCCCGACCCAGACCCAGACCCAGACAATCAAACCGGCGTAGCCCACCACGTGGCCGACCCGAGTTCGACCCGGACCCTGACCACATCACCGTTCGACCTCGACCACGTAGCCAATGGACCAAATCTGAACCAACAGAGGGGTGAGAGGGGAGAACGGCCGGCGAAAGGGAGAGATTCCGGGAGAGGAGGAGGCTCAGTTCGGATCTGTGGCCGGATCTCTGTCGACGGTGTCGGGAGGTCGTGGGGAAGAGGATCTGGAGGCTCGCCGGTGGTTGCCGGATCTCTGTGACCGGATCGCTGTGGCTGGAGGACCGAGGACCGGTTGTCCGGCGACGGGAAAGAGGCAGCCGGGGAAGAGGACGTTGGGCGGACGTACGTGCAGTGGGTTTTTTTTATTGTTTTGGAATGGTGAGAGGAATTGTCTACTTCACCAGAATATCAAATTTTTTGTAATTTTTTGCTTTTAGCTGATGTGTCAAGTGATTATTGGTGGGCATAAATCCCATCTTTTCTGCCACTACCGTATAGAAGGGGCACTCTTAATGGAAAGCAAGCTGGAGTGCTGGACTTTAGGTTCCACGTAATTAATACTCATAAATGAAGCTCTAATGTAGGCCATGGAATATGGAATATAATCTCTACTCAGCATTTAAAATTTGTTCATCTAATTATGTATATGATTTTACATTTTTAATTACCTCAATTAAAAATGTATTTGGAGAGGTATTTTTTTTAAGTGTATTTTGATATGGTATAAATAAGAAAATTATTTTTATGTTTTTGAAAGTGCTTTATATTTGAATTGTTTGTTAATATTTTTGTTTTGAAAAAAAAAAATTAGTATGAAAAGTGTTATTACTACTATTTATGTAACAATTTTATTATATGATTTAATTTTAAAATAACTCTAGATTTTCTGTTGGTTATTGATATTTAAACACATCGTGCTGCATCCTAGTATTGGAAATTGATCCGTCAAAACAAAGTTTAACTTGTAACCTTTTAATTGCAGGTTAATATATAATAACCCTTAAAAAGCATGAAAGGGTTAAGGGTACGTATTATTATATTATCATGCCTAAAACTAATCTTCATAAGTTTTTTCCAAAACACGGCGAAAAATATGTGGATAAGAGGTAAAAAATGGGAAGGTAGTCAGAATAAATTCTAGTTGCGGTCCAATTTACCATATAGTGAGCAAAGAAGTTTGTACTTCGTTTAATATGACTATCTAGCTTTCCAGATAGTTATTGGTGGGATAGTAGAGCGAATGTTAAAAATGAAGGAAGCAATTTTTCAATCTGTAGTAATTACAGAATATTGAAGCGCCAATATAATATTGAGAGAATCACCCTTTGGAATAAAAGAAAATAATCATAATAAAATATTTATTTTAAATCCCATGAATAACTATAAATTATTTATATAATTAAAGATAGCCACATTAAGTTTTGATATCCTCTAATATAATGTGATTTTTTTTTTCCTCTTCTTATACTAAAAATTATTTATACAACAAACGTTATAGTAGTCATTTTTCATGTGTACCTACTATATATTATGAGATCATCGTGTAAAACTAATGATATGAAAATAATTTCGTAATCTTAGCAAAATATTTAGCGAGATTTGGACAAGAAAAGGATGCATATATATATATATATATATATAATTATATATATCACCACAAATCCTAAGCAATCGAGTGGTGGACCACCAAACCCACCTGAACACTATCCCACCATTAACGATCCTGCACCAAAAACAACGGCTGAGATCAAGTCCATCAGCGGGGCCCCTTCCATTTATCTTGTGCCTGCTTTCGACAACCATCAAATCAATGAGGGGATGGTTATGATTGGAACCAGACAGATTACTTTTTTATTTTCAGCTCGTCAAAGTGGGCTCCACTACTCCTCTGATCTTTCTTCCCTCCCCCTCCCCCCCCATGCGATTACCACGAGGGGTTTCCCGGACAAAAGCGTCGCTTTCTTAAACTTTTCTGTTAAAAAACCACTGCTTTCCACTCCCTGCTCTTATGTTGCGCGCGTGTGCTCACGATCTATCAATAACTGGGTGACCTCCGACCAGTGAATTGCACCATGAAGCGTGATCTTCACGCCCCCTGAGAGAGCGTTTAAGCTGCAGTACTTACCAATAATTGTGTATCCAACTCCTCAGTGGCAATCTAAAAAAAAATCATGAAGCAAGCTTTTTAGAAGGCTAACATTTTTTCTTTTTCTTTCTTTTCTTTTTTCTTATTTTTTTACATTTTCAAGTGGTTATATAAAAAATAAATGTTATACAAACTCCATAGAGGAGCCATGGCCTCTCATAGTTTCAATTTTTTTTATTAAGTTAAATATAGATTTATTTTATATTTAAAAATTAAGTTTAGCCTATATTAAAATTAAATTTGACTCCAAATTTATATTTCGATCCTTTCAATGTAAAATTTTGGTTTTGTCACTACCAACATAACAGTTGCCATGTCAGTGTTACATTACAATTTTTTTTAATCTCATCTACTTACTCTCCTTTTACAACTATTACATTATGAAATAAATACTTAAAGCCTATATTTCTTTTCTGGCCACCCCCAAACCGGCTGATCTGGGGGTGGCCGAACCACCCTTGCGGCCCATGGGAATGGTTCGGCCACCCCAAGGGCAAAACGGGAAGCAAAAAAAATTGAGGGTTTTGCCTTGGAGGTGGCCGAACCACCCCCAGGCTAGAGAATTTGGATCCTCTCTATTTCAAATGGAGAGAATCATCTCCATTTAGTGTAAAAATGAAGATATAGTTATTTTTTCACATTCTGTCAAAATGTGAAAAGACAACTATGCCCTCCATATTTAACTAAATGGAGAGAATCCTCTCCATTTAAAATGCAAAGGATCCTTGTCCCAGGCCAAATGGGGTCGCTGGAAATTAAAAAAAAAAAAATTAAAAAATATATTATGGCCACGTGTCGTATTTTGAATGGTATCACATGGCGCGAACGTGGATTTCTGTTAGTTTTGGATGGAAAAATAGACGGAGGTACCATTTGCATCTTTTCCCATAGCACAGGTACCACCTATGATAAAAAGTAAAACTGAATGAGCAAAAAATAAAGTTTGCAAACCACAGGGGGCAATTTTGCATTTAACCCTATTTTTTTTCAATTTCACTCATCTGTTAAGATTTTTTGTTAAATCCTAACGGAGTGGTGTCAAAAATTTCAAAATATCTCTATTTTTTTAGGAAAAAAAAATCGAGGATTTTTAGGCATTCATTAGAATTTAACGAAATTTACAAAAATACTCATACCTGAATCTTTGAAGAAGAAAAATAGAGGTATTTTGATAATTTTTCACAAGATTTAATGAAAAATTCGAACTGAATGGTAAAATTGAAAAATATATATACTAAATTTAGAGTTTTTGAATTTTAATGAGATAATTGCAAAAGTGACGACAATTCAGAAGAGTTAAGTGAAGTTTCCTCTCACTTATATATTTCTATTCACGATTCTTTAGTTTATTTAAAAATGGTATAAAAATAAAGTATTGAGTTTGAACCTTGTATCCGCCGTTCACCTCTTATAGTAATTAAATATTTTATATGTTGAGGCCCACTTAATTACTAAGGAGAACTTTGAGCCTAGAAGTAAATAAAAATATTAAAATATTAATTAAATAATTCATATGCAAGTAAGAGTGTTATAATATTAATGAAATGATTAATTTTATTATTTTTTACCCATTTAAGTTGACTGAACATTGCAACTTAGTTGGGATGTGTTAGTCGCACAATATAAAGGTGCATAACATTTGCACAACAAGACACATTGGTGGCAGTGACGGATAGAGGAGGGCCAGCAGCGGCCATGGCCCCTCAATTTCTTTAAAAAAGAATTATAAGGTTGGAAAAATAGGATTTGAAAAAAAATAAAAATGATAAAGTAAAAAATAAAAATTTAGCTTATTGGTTTTTACTAAAAAAAAATTTTGGTCGCTGGCCCCTACCCATAAGAATTTTTGACTCCATCCCTAATTAGTTGGACTCGAGTCCCATCAATATATTTTGTTGTGTAAAAATTATTTTTCAACTTAGTTTGCTTGAACCAAGCCAACTTTATTTTTTTTCGTTATTTATTTATTGATTATTATTATTATTATTATTTATTTTTTTGGGTCTCGACGAAGATCGGGTAATTAAAAGTAAAAGATAGAAGGAAGGGAGAGTGGGGACAAGGGAAGAGTGGGATTCACGTGGGAAGAGGGGTGAGGGCAGGGTGCGGAAATGAGGGAAGCGTGGAAGAAAAACCTGCCCCTCAACTCACGTGGACCAACATGTCTTGCTGGGAGACACGTGGCCTCACACGACTTCTACCCTACTGTTACACGTGGGGCCCCACCACCCCCGAACACAGCCGTGCGTGTCATCTTGTCCCTCCACGCCCCGACACCCTCCTCATCACAATCATTTGAACTCCCTCAAACCTCACTCATTTTTCCACCAACGCTCCCTCACGGCGCGTGTGATTGAAACTCCCTCTTAGCCCTTCGTAACCGTTCATCTCTATCCACAACTTTAGCCTTTAGCCCCCCATCTGGCCATCTCCATCACCAGGTTTTCGTGCAAATATGTCTCAACGTCCAATCCCACTCATGTTCATCATCATACGTTAAAGTCCCTTTCTGTAAAATGACTAAAGAATCCCTGATGGATGAGTTAATGATTAACCTTAATCAATTAAAAAGTGGTCTACTTTAATCATTGACAAGGAGGACAATCACTATTAGTCCATTATTTTTCCTTTTAGATTTTATAAATTATCATTGGGTTTGTTTTATTTTGCATATTTACTTCATTTACTATTTTTCTGTTTCCATAAATTGTCATCTACAAATCTCTAATAATTTTGCTGTGCGATTGCTGTTAAATTCAACAGTAAATTTATAAAAATTGATATAGAATTTATCTGTTCAAATAAATTTTAATTGCCCACTTTTTATTTGAACAGGTAATTCATAATTTTTATTTTTTTTATATTTACTGTCTGAATTATTAACAATTTAACTAAAGTTCTGGGTATGAATAAAACTCCATTATCAATCCAATTAACTTTTATCACAACACACTCAGCATACTAATCTACCGTCGTTTAAATAAACGAGTGGGAATAAAAAAGTTGCATCATCCCAAAAGTGGGGTTCAATTTTGTCAATTTTTGAGGTGGAAGAGTGGAGGTGGCTCTTGGGAGAAAGAAATGTGTCATTTCCTGTTTTCCTCCTAATCTGGACGCTCTAGAAAAGGAGGTTGATTTTTAAAAAAAAAAATTGGTAGGTTTCGGATAAGAACAAGCCCAAAAGAGGAGTGCTTAATACATCATGTGAAGCTAACTTTTTATCTTCTCTTTTGAGATCAAATCATTTGGTGATATTGGAAATCGTTAAAGTTGACTCACATGTTTAAATTTTAGTCCCCACACTAACTCATCAACATTGGTGGGGTAGTTTTAATTTTGATACAAATTTGAATTTTCTATGACTTTTTTTTTAAAAACAAAATCTAGTAATTTTATTAAGATGTCGACCAAAAAAACTCAAAATTTATAAGTCCCTACAAACATGTTGGGTGAGACTTAAGGAATTTAATTCTTGTACAACATCAATACAACAACTGTACAACAACCCCTCACATGAGGGTGGGTCCCATACAACTAACATTTTCTGAGACTTAAACCACACTTTAATTTACTCAGAAGAAACAACAAACTCTACAAGAGTGTGAGTCACCATATTGCCTTTACGCCTAATATGACTTATATCTCATGACCGAAACCCCCTGAAGAGACTTCTAGTATCTAGAATAAGACTTCCATACTTACCAACTTCCATCTCCGTTCTGCCCAAAGTCGTAGTAATCTCAAGAGCATCTCCCTTCAATATCACCGAGTGTAATCCAAGAAAACAACCAAACTCAACAGCCTACTGTGCACCATACACCTCTGCAATTGCTGGATTAGAAATATATTGTTGAACAGAGCACATAGAAGCCATAACTTTTCCATCCGAATTTCGTACAATAACACTCACACAGATCAGTTGCTTTCTACGGTCTAGGAATGAATCCCAATTTAACTTGATGATGGCCACTGGCGGATGAGACCACTGAATAGGGGAAGAAGTGGGAATTTGTTGGGCATTTGGAAGAATTTGGGTGAGAGTCGACATAAATTCATCAAGGGGTCCTACTCTATATTTCACCGAACAATTGGAGGTACAAGTTCTCCTTCAAAAACTTGTAACATATAAAAGTGATATTTGTCATTTAAGTTATTAAAAAAATATTTGAAAATCAAATGCTATTAAAAAAAAAAATGCATTTCTCACATGCTAATGGCCCATGTAACTTTTAAAAATTGATTAATTTGTAATAAATTTTTGTCCAATTTGACCTTATAAATATTATTGCATGCTTGCTTAGAGAAACTTTGTTAAGTTAATCATTTACCTCTAATGAAATAGTTTGTGCAAAATATTAGATAAATAAACAAACTTGACATGATAAAAGGACACGTGAAAACAAATGATTTAACGGCTCTAAAATTGAATGGTATATATAATTATATATGAGCATAATTTATTATTTTTCTTCATAGACAAGGCGTGATTAATTAACCTCTACTGCGCCTAGAAAGTGCATATGGATTTGCTATCGAGAAGGTGATTTCCCTTTCCGCAACATTCATGAGTCATGACCAACCTTTTGGTCTCATGATGACAGCATGGCACCCTATGCATTGTTAAAGGAGATAGCAATTATATGTGCTCAAGTTCATTGAGACTTTTTTTAATTGGGATTTCCATTAATTTGATGTTTAAATTGATAATAAATTAGGCAAGAATTGCAAAATATCTCGGGTAAGATTTATCTGGCCAGATCGGTAGTTGAGTAGCCTAAAATTTATTTGGACAAGTAGATCCTATATAAGATTTCTTATAATTATTGTCAAAATAACTAGAATTTTAAATAATAAATTAATAGAGATTCTGATCAGACTTTTTCACCCCTATTGGCCCTTATTAATAATTATTTTTTGCCCCTAACCGCCCTTGCTCCTAAGAGCTTATGACTCCGTCCCTAACTTACATTCTAGCATGTCCAGCTAAACCACTCGGCCAATATGTTGTTCATAAAATGATAGAGAAATGATTTATTAATTTATCTTGTCCTTCTTTTATTTTTCTATTTTTTCAAAATTATCATTAGATTTATAAGATTTATATGAATCTCATACATCGATCTTACATATTTAATGATAATTTTAAAAAATAAAAAAGATGTGAGAAAAAAAATAAAAATAAATAAATAATGTATAGCACATCTTGAAGGATAAACCCAACATTATTATTTGATTATCCATTTCATAAAAATTGAACACTGTATTAGATGGAGCTTTCAGTTCTGAGTGATTTTTTTTCCTTTAACAATTTTATATTTTTTTCACTTCCGCTTATGAACTTACTTCACCTTGAAAAAAAATTATTAAAATTATTGTTATTTTATATTATTTAACATAATTGTATTCTTTAATACAACGCACTATAAAACCCTCAAATCACAACGTAAGGAATTGGAGTAATATTGGGGTACTGTTTCTATGGAAACTATGATCACTTCCGCTTATGATAGATAGTAGTATGATGTGCTGGCTTAGTTCAATAAGACGGTCAACTTTGACCAAAAATATCAAAATTAGGAAAACTTTGAAACCCTTTGACGCGCCAATAAATTGCATGCCCCAGCACTCTCTCCTACAACAAGTCTAAAGAGTGCCACAATTATTAGAGCGTGTCAGGAAAACGATGCAAACGCGCGTGAGATATACGTGGGATGATTGCATGCTGATAGTTGCATTAAATAAGATTAGGGATTTTTGGGGCGGTGGGGACCGACAAGATGTCGGATGATGATTATGGTGTCCCCACGGGTGCGTGATAGCTGTCCCACGTGTTCCCCCCTCCCTACCTACACAAGAACCAATAATAGATCTCTCAATTCCTTTTTATTTTATTATTTATTTATTTATTTATTTTAAAGAGAGTAAATAGTAGTCTCTTATAATTCTTAGCCTGATTTGTTCAGGCCCCCCACCCCCCCGGTTGGCAACTCGACAAGCCCCCACACAAATGACGGCCACCCCCAACGCCCTCCTGACCGTACGAGGCTCATTCCCATGTGATTCTCACGTGAACTTGGCCCCTTCCTATGTTCTCTCTTCTATCATGTCCCAAACGCAGGTGAACAAAGGAAGGTCACCTCTTCCGTCAACTAATCGTACAAATAAAATTACTAGGCGTCAAGTGGAGTTCACAAAAATATGGAGCAATTCTTAGTTCTGGCCAGCAATTCTTAGTTTTGGCCGACAGTATTTTATACGAATTGTAAATTTAATATGAACTTAATACAAAATTAACAAATTAAAATTTTATATAATCAAGTGACTTAATTTGAGTTAATTTGATCTAACTCTTTTAATAAACAGATCAATCCGGATTAACTTGCTTAAGATATGAATGAACCACATAACTCTTATAAATTAAATTAAAATAAAAAACAAAATCCTAAAAGGCTAAATTCATTTTTTTTTCGTTTATATTCATATACAAGTCAAAACTCATTAGATGGATTGTATTTGAGTTTGTTAGAGTATTATGTTTACCCCTTCCTATAAGTTTAAGTTTTTGGAATAATAATGATTTGATATGGTTTTAGAGTAGAGGTCATGAGTTTGAATACTATCTCATTCAGGGATGGAGCCAGAAGTTCTTATGGGCAGAGGCCAATGACCAAAAAATATTTTTTGGTAGGGGCCAAATAAGCTAAATTTTTAATTTTACCTTATATTTTTTAATTTTTTAGAATATTTTTTTTTCTACCTAATAATTTATTTTGTTTTTAGGAAATTTGGGGGGGGGGGGGCATGGCCCCTGCCAGCCCCCCCTCCCTCCGTCTCTGATCTCATTCATTTATCTTCTATTTTACTTAAATATTTTATGTGTTGGACGTTACATATTAAAATAGAGTTTGAGCCAACACATGAGGAAGAGTATTATAGTATTGATTAAGTGATTAAATTTACATCTTCCTATAAGTTTAAACTTTTGGGATAAATAATGATTTAACAAAATCAACCCAACAAGACATGTTTATTAAATGGGTTATGCGAGTAAAGTTAACCCAATATGACCTGTTTATTAAACAGGTTAGCGAGAGAGACGTGTCGTGTCATTCGCTAATTTAAATGGATCGTGTTAGCATTGAAAATTTGAAATTATTTAATTAAATAGATTGAACTTGAATTAACCTTGATCGAGTTTACCCAAATCAAGTCGATTCAACATATAAATCTAACACGTCAATATGAATTGTTAGCCTACTTTCAACCATAGACAACCCTGGTCCCTTGACTTTCAATTTTTTCTATTAAATTAAATATAAACGTATTTTTAAACTAAATTCATACTAAAAATAAAATTGACCATTCATTAATTACTCTTTCAAATAGAAAATCTTGGTTGGATCCTGCTTCCTACACTCCTCACTCAAAATAAAATTGATTTGGCTCTTCATTCGTATTTGAACCCCACCAAATAGAATTCAGTTTCGATTCCTGCTTCCAACACTAGTACTCTTCATCCAAAATAAGATTGATTTGACGGAAATAGGTAATTAAAGATGACATTTGAGTGGGATTTTAATCGATCAATTCTTTTTTCTTTTTTCTTTTTTATATATAATTAATCAATCAATTCTTAATGTGACCTGAATGTTCCCAATTTTCTTAATTAATTAATTAATTAATTTTTTTTTTTTTGTATAATTTTCATGATTTGCTCCAGAATTATATTATATTATATATATGGCTTGAAAACCGTGCATAATTGGAGGTGTACAGTGTCCCACAACTCAGCAATCAGCATGGGGTCCGACCGACCTACTTCCTGCCCGTACAAGGTTCTTCCCCATGTGATCTGCACGTGAACCTGACCCTCGTGGTTGTTACTTGTTTAATCGACTTGTGATTGCAGAATGACCATGTTGCCCCTTCCTTGTATGCATCTTCCAGTTCAATCATTGGTGCTGTTTTAGGTGTTTTTTAAGCAGGTGGGTCCCACTGATTAGACTTTTCAGTTGGCTTAGTCATGTCATCATCGCCATTGGATCCTTTCCGTATCACCAGCCACGTTGTGTCTACCCCTCCATAAATTACTTCTTTTTGGCTATTCTCAGTAAATGTGTTCATTTATTTATTACTAATTTATAAACACTTAATTTCCATTACATTTTTATTTTATTGGACTAATTTGACTGTTCTTGATTATTTTTTTCTTTTATTTTTAAAAATATTAGTTCAATAATTGATAGGCACAATCACATCAACCCCATAAAATTAAGAGTAGTATAAGAGTTGAATGTGTAGCATTACTTTTTATTCGCACTCCCTTTAGAGTTTAAGTACCTTCATTTGATTTAAAACGCCATGCCATAATCATTGGTCTGGATTGGTGGTTTAAGAGCATTTTCATCTGGTCAATCAAAATAATTCAAATGTTAGAAAAAGTTCACACAAGGCCAATTCAACCGTTAGGCAGTTGCTTAAGGGCACTGATAAATAATTACTAATAAATATTTATTGCACAGAAAAATATTTAAAGCCCTAATTACAGGAAGTATTTATTGATTAAGGCCCTAATTATCGTAAACAAGTAACTAGAGAAGGCATTAATATCATTCGATTATCTTAAAAACTTAATTCTCCAATGTTCAATTCTTGAAACAATGCTTAAAAAAATTGATAACATTAAATAAGGGAATCAAACAATATTAAAGTCATTCTTGAATACTGGATTAAATGCTTAAAAAATGGGATTAGGATTCTCTAAAAATTCAAAATAAATTTTAGATTCCAAAATTACAGAATTTAGGCGATTTCTAAGTATCAAAATGCTTGAAACATGTCACATTTTTAAAAATTAGGAGGCATGCTAATTTAGGGCTGGCAAAACGGGTACCCGACACGATCTGTTAAGACCAGCGATCCGTTTAAGCTATACCCAAACACGACCTGTTTATATTAACGGGTCGGGGCTCTAGACACGACACGGCAATTTTACGAGTCACCCGACACGACCCGTGAAACTCGTTTAGCATAATAGGTAATATTGGGTTGACACAACCCGACACAACTCGTTTGAACATTCAAAGCTAAGGGCAAGCCATTATCTCAAAATCAAATCAAAATTCACAATCAGCACCTCAAATTTCAATTAAATGTTTCACTCTCAGCAGTCAAAACAAAATCAAATCGACAATCAGATCGCAAAATCCATCAGAAACTTCACCTGCTTGTTGTAGATACTGAAGTAGATGTTGAAGTCTTGAAGAGGTACCAGAGCCCAAACAACGCCCCGAGCTCTAAGTCTCCAACGTCTTGAACAAGCTGCTAGATTCTGCGCTCTCGGGCCTCCAAGCTCTTCGTCTCGCGATCGGACTCAGGTGTGGGGACCGAAGACCAGGGCCTGAGCTTGAACGAGTTCGAAGAGGACAAAGACCGCGATCGGAGTTAGCAGAGACAGACACATTGGGGAGACCGTGGGGCTTCGAGGACAACAAGGACGACGGCGCAACAGAGAGACGGGGAGAAGAAGAAGAAGAGGGGGCAGCGTTGAAGGAAAAAGAAAAGAAGTGAGGTTTTTTTTTTTTTGTTGGTGTTTTCACTGTTCAGCTAATAGTAATAAATTAATAATAATCTCATTTCCTTAAAAAAAAAAAATAATAATAATTGTGTCTGGCAGGTCACCCGCGACCCGCAAAGCAAAGTTAAACGGGTCGACCCGTTTATGACCCAAACCAGTTTAAGGTAAATCCAAACCTGCTAATTTTGTGTCGTGTTTGTATCGGATTATCGGATCGTGTCAAAATTGCCAGCCCTAATGTTATTTTGGTAGCTAGAAAGAATTTCAATCTCCAAAGGCTTCTTCTTCACTTTTGGATAGACCATTCTTCTTCATAAATCCAAACGACAATTTTTTGCTCAAAGTTTTTTTACAACATAGAGAGCAAGAACCTAATGAAAATATACTTAATTCTCAATTGTAACATGCCACATTTTTACTATGTGGCA
This sequence comes from Alnus rubra, assembly GCA_028654335.1. Lineage (NCBI taxonomy): Eukaryota > Viridiplantae > Streptophyta > Magnoliopsida > Fagales > Betulaceae > Alnus > Alnus rubra. The sequence goes on along the minus strand of JAJPGS010001228.1, from coordinate 117,888 downwards.
TTTTCCAAGCGTTTTGATACCTAAAAAGGGCCTAAATTTCGTAATTTAAGAATATATAATTTCAAAGAAATTTTAGGGGATCTTAATCCCTCCTTTACACATTCAAAATGAGGAAAAAAAAAATAGTAGCATTAAAAATTGATTCTTCAATATTCATTTTTCAAACAATGCTTAAAAAAATCGATAGCATTAAATATGAGAATAAAATAATATTAAAGCTATTCTTGAATATTGGATTAAATACTAAGAAAATTGAGAAAAAAACCATTCATCTCCCTTACACGCCATGAATCCAATCATCATAGTAACATGTACACACTTAATAACATCTTATAATATAAGCATATCACATCAAAAATTATAGATAGCAACAGAAACTTCTAAACATATAATGAAGAAAAACATGTACAATACACAGAGCTGACATGAACATCTATGTATTAAAGCTTTAACACTGCATCCATTACTACATACAAAAGAATAGTTATATCAAAAGTGTCACAAGCGACACAAGCCAATATACATCATGAGTGTATTTATATAATAACAACCATGTACACAAAAGATAGACTAACACATGCTAGTCTAAACAAAAGTGGCACCCCACAGCCTCAATCGTAATAGCCCAAGTAATAGGCCACATGATCCTCATAGACATTGCCTGTGACGTCCCACATTGTTTGGGAATGGAGATGTGCTTATATGTATAAACACATCATTCATGACACAACGCGTTTTAAAGCCGTGATGGCGATGAACCTATTAGAACTCCGCAGTTAAGCGTGCTTCTACGAGAGTAGTACTAGGATGGGTGACCTCCTGGGAAGTCTGGTTTGGGGAGCCAAAAGCGGACAATATTGTGTCATTGGGGGTGGGTCGTTACAAATGGTATCAGAGCCATTTCCCAGCCTGAGATGGGGGGACCGTGCACAAGCCCGTGAGGGTCGCCAGCGGGCACTTGCTGGGACGCCAAGAATGGGGTGATCCCATGAGGGTCGCCAGCGGAGACGCTGGGTCCCAAAAGGGGGTGATTGTGACGTCTCACATTGCCTGGGAATGGAGATGTGCTTAAATGTATAAACGCATCATTCATGACACAACGCGTTTTAAAGCCGTGATGGCGATGAACCTATCAGAACTCCGCAGTTAAGCGTGCTTCTACGAGAGTAGTACTAGGATCGGTGACCTCCTGTGAAGTCTGGTTTGGGAGAGCCAAAAGTGGACAATATTGTGTCATTGGGGGTGGGTTGTTACATTGCCGGTACTTCCATCAACAAAATTTATGCAATCGCAAAGACTCAAGATCAACCATGTGTTTATAATAACAGCTACCAATGGCTTGGCATTTCTTTTAAAACATTACCACAGTTATTAAAACCTTGTATAACATACTTATTCAGCTGTGGATATATGGGCATGTTCCAGTCTTTTGCTTGGAAGTATACGCATACAAACCTATCAAAAACACACACACACACCCACCCACCCATCCATATACATGCATTCGAAACTTTAGGCCAATCACATGCATATAAGCATATCGAAGCATGCAATCAGTTGTAACGAAATACATATGCTCTATCTCATTCAGACAAATATACATATTGATACACCTAGTATGAAATCTCTCATAAAGTAAATCATAAATCCATCATAAATCAAATGTCATGTTTGTCATCTTTTCATGTCTTTTCATTACCATTTAATGCAATGACGGATGCAGGGACTGAACTAGAATTTTGGGTAAAGGGGGACGAACTTATATAAATACATAACTACGTACATAACTACATAGATACATGTAGTTTTTCTCTATGTGTGTGTTTGTATGTGTTTATTTAAATAAAAAATATAAAAGCCTTAAATTTAATTTCATATTCCAACCAAATCTCCTACTTGAAGGGGTCTTTGATGAATTCTTTTACCTTAAAGCCAACCCATAAGATAGACTTCAAACGAACAATGGTAGCACACACCGGTAACGGCTAGAGAGCTAGCAGATCTTCAATTCTCCCTAAACACCCTCTCTAAGCACTATGGAATTCTATATTGAATTCTTACAAATAATAAGCCTAGAGCCCTCTTTATATAGGCTTTACAAATCCTATTTCAACTCAAATTCAGACTCTGACAAGTTGGCGTACGGACGAAAGTTGGCCTCGTTCGGATAGTCTTCTGTGACCGCCTTTCCAAAATAGGTCGATTCTTTCCATAACAGGTCCACGTCCAGAGGGCTTAGCCGAGCGTCCTGACGGTCTTCACTGTCACTCCTTTTCGTGTCTGTAAAGGAGACCTGGAATATTCTGAAATGCTGGGTAGCGTCCGGAAGTGTTGCCACGTCGTCCAGACGTCTTGCAAAAACTTCCCAAATAAGTATCGACTGAAATCTAATTCTGTGTAGAAATTGGAGAAGCTTGACCTAGCGTCCAGACGGTGTTGCCCTGACGTCCAGACGTCTTGAACGCTTAAGCTTTTAGACAGTGCGGGGTGTCTGGATGCCTTCAAACGCCTATTCGGTCGATTGCACAGGAACCAACTAGCTGACTTGGAATTTGCAATGAATCTTCATGAACATTTTTTAGAAACTTGTGACAAGTCACATGGCTTGAAGTAAACATTGTCCATATAACTTGAAGATTCTGAATAAGACCGATAATCTTGTTTAAATAGCAACCATTACATAAAGTGTTTTTGTCATCCAGAATGTAGCCAACATAAAATACTGACAAACTGGTTGAAAGCTTCCTCATATTCTTCGCTCCAGGTGAATGCGTTCCTCAAAATCTTGAAAAACGGGAGGCACTTATTTGTCGATCAAGAGATGAACCTATTCAAGGCGACGATTCTCCCGGTGAGCTACTGTAATTGTTTGGTGTTCTCAGGAGACTACATGTCTAGCACTGCCTGCACCTTTTCCGAGTTGGCCTCTATCCCTCGCCGAGATACCAAGAAGCCAAGAAATTTTTCCGAGGACACCCCAATAGCACATTTAGAAGGGTTTAGCTTCATACCATATTGCCTCAGTGTCTAAAAGGTCTCCTTTAGGTCATGGATGTGTTTTGCCACCTGTATGCTCTTCACCTGCATATCGTCCACGTAGACCTCCATATTTCTCCCGATATGCTCCCAAAACATCTTGTTTACCAGACATTGATAGGTTGCCCTGGCGTTTTTCAGTCCGAATGGCTTGACCTTGTAGCAATACAATCCCTGGTCGGTTATGAAATCTGTCTTCTCCTAGTCCATCTCATGCATTCTTATCTAATTGTATCCCAATAAGGCATTCATGAAACTAAGAAGTTCATGTCCCGAGGTTGAGTCCACCAGTAAGTTTATCCGGGGCAAAGGAAATCCATCTTTCGAACAGGCCTTGTTGAGATTGGTGAAGTCTACGCACATTCTCCACTTGCCGTTGGATTTCTTCACAATTACGATGTTGGCCAACCAATTCGAATAGCATACCTCTGGCATAAATCCGGCCTGAAGTAATTTCTCAACTTCCTCCGCAGCTGCCTCGTTTCTCTCGGGTGTGTAGCTCCTTCTTTTATGTTTGGCCGGCCGGTAATCAGGATCCACATTTAGCTTGTGAACCATAACAAAGGGGTCTATCCCCGACATATCCTCATGGCTCCAGGCGAATACATCAATATTGTTCCAGAAAAAAGCCAATAGCTGTGCTTTCAATTCCCCATCTAGTTGTGATCCTACCTTCCCTTTTCTGTCTAAATCATCGACCAGGACTTCCTCCAACTCCTTGACCAGCTCCTCGCTCTATAATTGCTACCTTTTTTAGATGCATCATGTCTCGGGGATCTCCTTTTCCAGGGTGTCCTTCAGAGTCACATTATAGCACTGCCAGGCTACCCACTGATCGACCCTTACTTCATCGACTCCATTCTCAGTGGGGAACTTCATCTTGAGGTGCAGGGTCGAGGTTATGGCCCTGAGCTGGTTGAGGATCGTCCTTCCTACAATGGCGTTGTATGCCGACGAGTGGTCTATCAACAAAAAGTTAATGATGATGGTCACCTTCTTCGGGACTACTCCGGCTGTCAGTGGAAGCTCAATCAACCCTAACAGGTGTACCTATTCACCCATGAATCCCATCAATGGAAAGTTAACCGGGACTATTCTCTCCCGGCTTAACTTTAACTTCTTGAACATCGACTAGTACAGTAGGTCCGCCGAACTCCCGTTGTCCACTAGGATCCGATGATCGCTATGGTTTGCTATCGTCAACATGACCACTAAGGTGTTGCTATGGGGCCAAGAGACTCCATAGTTGTTGTCTGAGAACCCTATCACCAAGGATTCTTTCATTTGGAGCTTCAGGGGCCTTTCTATTGAGTACACCTTCAGGTTCTTCGCCCGCTGAGCTTAATTAAGCCTTTTTGGCCGAATTGGACTCACCTCCTCCCGTGAATCCTCCAGATATAGTTTGGATCTCTGCTACAACTTCTTGGTTGCCCGGCTCTCGTTGGTGCTGACTCCTGCACCTTGACCGCCAGCAGTTGTCTCTCCGCTCTTTGAGGTCTGGGCAAGCATCATCCTGCCCCGTATCGTGATGCCGAGGAGGCTCCTGTGAGTGGTTATCTAGGGCTGCCTGTCCCTAGGTGGGTACTCCCGGGCCTTATAATTATGAGGGCGATGGTCTCGGGTTCTTCTCTCGACCGATCGTTCAACTGTTGAGTCCTTTGCTCTCCTATGAACAAGATCAACTTCCTTTTCAAGATGAATTTCTCAATCAGCATCCTCAAAGCTATGCATCCCTTGGTAGTGTGGCCTGCTGCCTCATGGAACTCGCGATATTTATCTTCGTTGCGGGGAGAGGGATTCCTTGTTATCTTTAAGGGCCGAAAAAAATTCTGGATCCTCCCCTATCTCCGTGAAAACCTCGACCACTCTCGCGTTGATAGGAGTGAAGTTGTATTTTGAGAACTTCTTGATTGGCTTCGGCTCCTCCTTGCAAGTTTTCTTGGGTTCCTTCTATTTCTCTGAGGCTGATTCTCGAGGCCTTCTCGCGCTGATCATATTCTTTAGAGTCTCCTCTTGGTTGTTGTAATCTGCCACTTTATCCATCAACCTCTGCAAGGTACTCCGCTGTTTCCAGGCTAGCTTCTTCATTAGTGGTTCCGCCGGTGACAGCACTTGATAGAGGGTTGCATAAACCATATCGTCGATTGGATCCTCCATGGTCATCTTCTCTGAATTGAAGCGGGCCACGAAATCCTTGAGAGTTGTAATACCCCATATTTTAAGATATTAAATAAAATATCTTAAAATAAGATTTAAGACCTAATAATATAAATAGAATAAGTATGAATATTTATTAGATAAATATTCATCAATCTTTTATAAATATTTACTAGAATTATAATAATGGGTCTAATTTATTAAAGAGTTTTAAAAGAAAATTTGGATGAATAGTATGTTGATCGATCCACCAAAACTGTTGATCGATCCACTTACTATTCATGTCGATCGATTGAGGGTGAACAGTGTGTCGATCGATCCACCAAAAAAGTCGATCGATCGACTTCTACAGGAAACAGATTCATGTACCAAATCTCCGAAAATCCGATTTTTAATATCAAATCTTCTCAAATCTTCTTCCTAACCATTGGATATGATCGTTTTGGAGCAATCTTGCTCGTCCATTTCACTATATAAGGAACCCAATCCTTTCCTTTCATCACATCTCATTTCTCTCAATTCTCTCCCAAAACTCTCTCAATTTCTCTTTCAGTCTCTCTCAAATTCAGTTCTCTCTCTCTTGGTTTGGGTCCAGCAGCAAGAAGAAGAGAAGACCAGAAGGTAAATCTCTCTCTAATTCCCTTTCTCTCTCTGTTTCTCCAGCTCTCTCTCTCCTCTCTCTCCTCTCTCTCTCTCAGTTTCACCTGCAAGAGAATAAGAAAAAAAAAGAGAAGAAGAAAAGAAAAAGAAAAAGAATAAAAGAAAGAAGAAAATATAAGGAAAATGATATTTAGTTTTAAATAAAGTGTATTTTAATATTTTGGTGATTTTATGGTTTTTATTATTTTAAGTATCTAACGTTTTTAAGATGCGTTTTAAACAGGGTATTTCAAGTGGAGTATTGAAATATAAAATACGTCGTTATGATGCCCGAGTGAAAAATACATTATTTTACAAAAGCGTCGTTACGCCGCCCAAATATTTTAAAGTATTTTAAGCGTTATTAACACTAATGCCGTTATACTGCCTGGATTTTATAAGATTAAAATAAGGATTATTTATACTGCACTGCTTGTGTACTTTTAAAATATAAAACCCATTAATTATATTAATGGAGTCACTATGTCAATTTGGTGTAAAAATAGATAAGCTTTTATAATACCGTTTTACTTAAAGGGTATTGTGGATATTAATTAATAAACGCCATAATAATGCCCGCATAAAATATGTGGTAATATAATTAACCTATTTTACGCCGTTATAATGTCTATGCGACATTAGAAATTGAGATATGTGATTTATAAGTCAAAAGTGATAAAATGTTAAAATAGGTTCTTAGTATTTTATACTAATATATTATCAAATGTATATTATTCCTTTGGATCTCTCTTTGTAGCAGAGAACTGTGAGTATTTCTTACTCACTGAGGGTGATGCTGAATTTTCATAATGTTGTGGTTTCTGTTTTATTTAATTGTTTGCACATGTGGAATTTGCATATTTTGTTATTTTAATTAATGAATTTAATTATAAAAGAGTTGGGAGTGACGTCTGTCAACGGATCAGGGAGTTACCTCTGCCTGAGCTAAAAATATTAATAAGTAAAAGAGTAAGGAGTTACATCTACCTACGGAACAGTGAGTGACGTCTGCCTGTGCCAAAAAAATAATAAATTATTGGAGGAGTGACATCTCCTTAAAACTCGCTAAACGGGAGTTACGTCTCCTATCATCCGCTAAACGGGAGTTACGTCTCCTATAACACGTTAGACAGGAGTTACGTCTCCTAGACTCTATTAAATGAAATTACGTTTCCTTGAATCTATGTGTTAGAGTTACGTCTCTATAGGATTGAATGCAAGAAGCTCATGATTTATTTTATAATAAGACTGTTCATATAAAACTGTCATTACTTTATATTATTTCATTGTGTTGAATTTACTTAAATAAATCAGTAATCATATCATTATTGAAAACAGTGGACTCACTAGGTATTTTTGTATTATTGTTTCTCTTTGTATTATATATTAATACAGGTTATGAAGAAGAGGAGTATTAGGATTGTCCAGACCCTTAGGTGATCTTGATGACAGTATCTGAGGCTAGGATGCCTCCCATTTTGTGGACTACTATGTTTAGTCCATTATTATAATATATGGAGAACAATATTTATATATTTATTCCGAGTACTTTGATTGTAAATTATTTGTGCCATACATGGCACAAATACTATTTTAATGTGTAATTATTCAATTACACTCTTTCTATATATTTTGAAGTAATTTTTGTTAAAAGTTCTGATGTGTTATCATTTAAAAATATATTCCGCTGCCAATTTATAATTCTGATGATGTCGTAATGTCACGTGAAAATTGAAATTTTCACTTACGCCTTTTTATAAAAGGCGGGGCATTACAAGAGTCTTACTGCTTCCCTGCTGCAATGTGAGCAAGTATCCCGAGGGTTTCTTGCGCATTCGTGCCACCATGAATTGTCCCAAGAACTCTTTTTTCCAGCCCATCAAATGAGTCGACGAATCCCAAAGGTAGCCTTCTGAACCATTCCCAGGCATTCCCTGTCAAAGTCTATAGGAAATCTCGGCAAGCAACTTCCTCCGGGTTCCCATGCAGCTCAAGTTGGACCCAAAAATTCTCTAGGTGCTCGACAGGATCTCCGGTCTCAGCATGACTCTAGATTTGAGGGACCTTGAATTTCTCAGGTTGGCGATACTCAGCCACCCGTCTGGTGAACAGGGTGCTGGTACCCATCAAGTGTCTATCCACCGCAGCGGCTTTTCCATTGTCCTTTCTTTCCATCTCCCGAGCCATGTTGGCGCACCTCCTCTCCAACTTCGCTACCTTCCTGTCCAAGTTCTCGGCATCTCTGATAGGAGCCCTTCTTAGATTGACCTCGTCATAGTGGATTGCCAAGGGTTCTCCTTCCCGGCGGTCCTCTGTTCCTCCTCATGATCTTCCCAGTTAATCTCAGAGTGAGATTGCTCGGGGGTTCGGAGCAACAACTCTGCGTTCTGTTCTATCAAGAGTACGATATGTGCCTCTAACGACGCTGTCTGGTTCTGTTCAATGTTGCTTGGGGACGGGACTTGAAGAGGTGGTAGCGGATCGTTTTGGCCTTCTAGAAGCAGGTTCGGTTGAGCTGCTGTCTCTGGTGTTTGTCTTCTCTGCCTGTTAACTCGGTTGTCGAAGTGGGTAGTCACTGCCATGTCTGATATTTTTAACGAGAATGAAAAACACGTTCCCACACACAACGCCAAACTATTGGTACAATTTTCAGTATGGCCGTGACAGCTCATTTCTTTTTGGTGGTCTCGTCGTCCGATCACTAGAAAAAAAAAACAAGGTGAAGAGAGCACCCTAGGGGTTGGCCGTTGTTCCTCCCTGTTAGTTTTTGATTGGCAGCATTTTGTTGACAAAATCACTATTATGTAATGTTGCAACTTTCACAGGGATGTCGTATATTTCAGAGTCTTCAGAGTTTATTTCTTTGATGTGGAAAGAGCCGTATTATGACAAGTTGCAAGTGTCACAAGCTTCATGAAGGCTATTTCAGTGTTCAAGGAATATTCTGTGCAGATTCCAACTCAGAGAAGTCGGATCCCAAGCAACCGTCCGGATGATGTGGTGTTCCCGTCTGGACGCTCATCAGTTAGCAACATTCATCCAGATATCGAGAACCTTCCGTCCGGACGCCCCGCAGTGTCTTACAGATAAAAATTGAAGACGTCCGGACGTTAGAGCAACACCATCTGGACGCCAGGTCAATCAGTATTCAACAAGGAGTTGGATTTTAGACGTCGACATTGTTTGGGAAGTCAATGTAAGACGTCCCGACGACGTGGTAACACGTCCGGACGATGTCCAGTATTTCAGAATATTCCAAAGTTCCGTTCGAACGCGGAAAGGATTTCAGCGGAGACCTTCTGGGCGCTCGGTCAAACCGTCCGGACGTCAACCTGATAATGATATAATTACACTGTTTCTGAAAGGATATCGCAGAAAATCGTCTGGACGTGGCTAACTTCAGTCCGGACGCTCACCAGCCAGAGCCCGAATCTCTGTATTTTTTGAGGTCTCTTTAAGCCTATAAATAGGGGGCTCTAGGCTAGTGTTTTGTACAGAATTCGACAGTGAATTCTATAGTGCTTTGAAAGGGTGTTTAGAGAGAATCGTATATCTGCTAGCTCTCAAGCCAGTGCCAGTGTGTGCTCAAGTGTTCATGTGAAGTCTTTCTTAGGGGTCAGCCCTAAGGTAAAGGAATCCATCAAAAACCCTTTCAGGTGGAAGATCTGGTTGGGAAGCGTTCCTGTTGGGTTACACGTCAGAGTTAGAGGTATGACTATTCCAAGGGTATGTGAGTACGAGTGTCTTGTAACTAGCTTTGTTTTTGGATAGTGGATTTCCTGGGTTTGGCTGCCCAAGAGTGGTTTTTCTTTTCACAAAGTTTCCACTTCGTAACAAATATCTTGTCTTATTTAAATTCTGCATTTAAGATATTCGTTTGCATACAAACACACACACTTGGTTAAATTAGAAGTCAATAATTATTTTCATTCCCTTTGATGCCTAAGTTAGTCTCTGAGTGTAAATGTGTGCACGTATTATAACAGCAATGCTATTCTCAAACTTGAGGTTTCGGCCTATTTATAGGTTGAGTAACCAGTGGCGGATCTGTAATTTTTTTTCTTTAGACCTTTCTAGTGTTTTGCAGTTTTGGCCCTACCATTTTAGTCAGTCAGACTTGTACAGGCTATTGATTTTTTTTTTTCTCCATAAGACCATACTCCTATATGCTGCGCCTCAACCTATTACTAGTCACTAGTGTCACTGTATCAACTATTAAGAATCAAGAACTTACATCATGACATATTGACATCATTACTTGGGAAAATGAAATGAATGAAAAAAAAAAAAAAAAAACTTCTCAAAGACAAAGACTCAATCAATTGTGTGGTGGAAGGAACTAAGGAAAGGAAGTGGATTCAGTGGAACTTTGGAAGGCATTACTGACCCCTGAGGCCTGAACCCAAGCGCCAGAGCTGGCTATGTTGAACAGCTTGGTGGCCTCAGCAGCTATGTGGACTACGTCTCTGGCTCCCCTAACTCCAAGCTTGCCATCCTTCTCATCTCAGACATCGTTGGTACCTACACATTTCTTTGACATTGTCTTCTTTGCTTGCATTCTTAGTTTCTTGTGTTCTATTTTCTCATCAAACTGTGATATGGTTGTTGATTTTTGGGTTGTGATTCTTGTGAAGATATTATATATTAATATCAGGTTAAGGCAATATATTGGTGGAAGAAATGGTTTTTCAGTTTATATATGTGTGTGCGTGTGTTTATAATTGGCTACATTCTGTTGGACAAAATACTTCTATATAATGATGCTTATTTTACAGGGATGCTGTTTTATTCAGAGTCTACACTTTTGTGATAAGTTTCAAGAAGACTTTGTGCAAGATTTTAAACAGTGTAGTTCAAGTTCCCTTGCATATGTCTGGACGACGTGGAATTTCGTCTGGACGCTCATCTATCAAAGCATCATCCGTCCGGACGATGAGAACTTTTCGTCCGGACGTCCCTCTGTGTCCAGAAGCTTTGAATTGCTCTTGGTTGCATTCATCCGAACGTATCAACAATACGTCTGGACGCCCTTTAGTATTCGACGAGTCAAAAGATTTCTTTCCAAAATAAAGATTTGGGAAGACAGCTGCAACCGTCCGGGAGCTATCCTTGATAAGGCAAGTCGAGCAGAAGATGTTCAACCGTCTAGACGTCAGACTCCATGGTTTGACGCTCAGACCTTATTATGGAAATTGCATGCAGTAGAAGTGCAACCGTCCGGATGCGGCTCTATTCAAGAAAGAATTTCAAGTGAATTTGGAAAGCCCATTGCACAGTTGTCTGTCCGAACACCCTCAGCTACTATCCGGACCCCGTCTAGGAAAATCGCATCAAACACGATTTAGGTTTCTGGAGCCTATAAATAGAGGCCCCTAGGCATGTATTTTGTAAAAATTTGGTATTGAATTTCATAGTGCTTAGAGAGAATATTTTATGAGTTATTATGCTGATCCGCTCACTCTCAAGCCATTTGCAAGTGCTGTTGCTGTGCTGAAATTGAAGTCTATCTTAAGGGTTGGCCCTAAGGTAAAGGATTCCATTGAAGACCCCTTCAAATAAGTGACTTCGTTGGGAAGCGTTCATGTTGGGTTATACGTCAGTGTTCAAGGTACGACCACTACATTAGGGTATGTGAGTGCTACTACTTTGTAGCTAGTTTTGTCTTCTGAATAGTGGATATCCTGAGTTTTGCTGCCCCGGAGTGGTTTTTTTCTTAATTGAGTTTCCTCTTCCTCAAAAAAATATGTGTCATTTAAATTCCGCAGTTTAAATATTTTGTTGCACACTATCACACACTTGGTTAAATAAAAGTCTTCTTTATTTTTCAAAAAATATATATAAATCTTGATGAATGTTTATTGTAGCACATCATTACTTAATCAATTTTTGCTTGTTGTGATGATCCCACTCTACACAAGTTGCATTGTAATTCATCTTCTAAGATTTGGACAGAGCTTCTCACCAAGGCGGTATTAGGCAGCATTTAAATTGGTATTTTTTTCTCCACTTTATCTTATTTATGATATTCCTATAATCCTATTTCTCTAGTGACTATGCCTCTTTCATGATAAACAAAAAAAGACAGTGATTCTATGATTGTTTATAATGTTGTTTTATTAACTTTGATCGTCTCTTATGGGGTTGTAATTTAACTTGAAAATTTTAAGTGCACGAAGTATGTAAAAGTTTTAAACTATCGAGTCATTTTTAACGGCCCCTCCAATGACAATTATCTGGCTCCACCACTGTGAGTAACAAATACCTTTTTCTCCTTAGGGTTACGTCACTTTCTTCCATTGACCTTGGAACGCTGCCAGAATCCCATCCCAATAAGGAGTCCTCCACCTTCCATATCAGGATCCTTCCCTTAGGAATCTCAAGGCGAAATTCACGGAGAGAGAGAGAGAGAGAGAGATCCAGGATCAAGGCCGATCCCATATTTCCAAGGATGGGGTGCGATCCCAGAATATCTTGGATCGCGTACAACAAACCACTGATTTTTCGCATTAGTCCCCAAACAAAATCTTCCTGGGACTCCTGGGTACCCCTCCTCGCCGACTCATATCCGGTGGTGTAAGCCCAAGATTTTAAGACATAAAATATAAATGTCTCAAAATTAGAATTTAAGACCTAATAATAAGGCAAAAGAATATATATATATATATATATATATATATATATATATATATATATATTCATTGATTAATTAAAACATGTTTATAGTTCCGATTTGATAAAAAGTTTAACGAGCCTTAAACTTTGGAATATTGAAAATAGGGTCAAACGAACTCCATTTTAGTTTATTTAAAAACTAGAAAACTCTACTTGTAGTCCTTTAGCTACCATCCGAATTTCATAATTTTTGAACTCCGTTTAGGGTGTAAAAACACTCATGAAACATACTACCACTGATTTGGACAAAAATTCACATTCAGCATTTTAATTAACGAGTCTTTGATTTTTGATCAAAAATCATCATTACCCATTGATGATTTTTAGTTCACGCATGAACCCAGTCCATTTCCTAAATATTATGAAGGCTAAAACAATTAGACATAATTTAGTTAGAAACTTATCTAAAATAGCTCAATTTTTAGTTACTTAGAGATATGAGATATTAAGCAAATAATTATAACTTACCTTAAAATCCCAGTTTATTTTTAGAACACAAGATAGTTAAAAGCAACTAATCATAGCTTAGTTAAATAAATTAACGTCACTTTCGTTGGAACCAAATCTCTAGTTTCTTAAAGAGTGACAATATTTAACTGCATACGTTCACCCCCTACCCCCTCCAGCGCAACATTCTCAAACGTGCTGCCCAAGTGTGAAATTCAGCCATGGATGTGCACCAGGTGCAACCCCTCATCCATGTTCTCTTCTCCTTCTACACAAATATCTCCACTTTTTGTTGCAGCCCACGAGCTAAATCTCCAGCTCTTGGATCAGTTTTGATCCGAGATCCTAGTCGTCCAAATCTGTATAAAAGAGAGGCAAACCCCACTTCAATCTCACCTCTCTTCTTCTTCTTTCTCTATTGTTTTCTGTGGGTTCCTCTTCATGCTCTCTCTGTTTCCTCTCATGATAGCAGCAACACCTCCCTTTTTGTAGAAAAATAAACTCCAAGGTCTCTCTCAACGCTTCCTCTGTTTTAATCACAGTAGCAAAACAAAAAGGAACGCCCAAAACTTTATCTTCCCTCTTTCAACTCTTTGGTCTTGCTAAGAAAAACAAAGAAAAAGAAAATAGGAAAGAACAGCAGCTCTCTCTCTCTCTCTCTCTCTCTCTCTCTCTCTCTCTCTGTGGTAAACAATTGTCTTTGAAATACTTTCTGAAGAAGGAACAACCTGTTGTGATTATTTCTTACTCACTGGGGATGATACGTGGTGGTCTTTAATGATGTTTTGATTTCTATTTTGTTTAATTGTATGCGAGTTGTGTGTAACATGTATTGTTTGGAACATGTTTTGTTTGCAACATTGAATATGTCATTGTTGTGAGTATTCTACTCACTGAGAATGATACTGGTTTCTATAATGTTATGACTTTTGCTTTATTTAATTGTACGTAAGTTGTTTGGAACATGATTTGTTTGGAGCATGATGTATTTGATCATTATGATTAACTGAATCTGCTGATAAATTGACATTGCATATTTTACTGTTATGAACCTGTTAATAAAAGACTGGAGGCTTAAATACCAATGCGTCAATACATTGATAAGACTGATGGTTAAACCCAAAAAGATATATAATAATAACAAAGCTGGCGAGCATAGACCCCTTAAGAGATTTAATAAAAGCAACCCTAGAATGCATAGGCTTCCAGCAAAAAGCAACTTGAGCATAGGCTCTTATTAAATGAAGCATAGGCTTCAAATAAATGGAGCATAGGCTCTTATTAAGTGAAGCATAGGCTTCGAATAAATCAGCATAAGCTCTTATTAAGTTAATGCAAGAAGTAAATGAGATTGCGCAAATGTTTCTATAACTATTATCATATTGTTACATAGTGTACTCTTAAATAGATCAGTATTTCATTATGTTATTGAAGGTTGTTGACTCACTTGACCACAACATGGGATTGTGGTGATAACCACAATGACATGCAAGTTTATGCAGGACGAGAAGGAATGATGGAACCGTTAGTATTTTTGTGTAAGGATGAGACCTTTAGATATGTAATATTTTATATGCGTTGGTTTGTATTAGGATAAGATCATGGTTAAGTATTATTAAGTGCCGCATGTGGCACATATGTTAATGCTATGTGGGTATTTATTATGTAAGAACGCCAAATTATATTATTTATATACTGAGGTAATTCAGTTAGCTCTAATGTATTATATTCCAAAGTTTTTAAAGAAAAAAATTTATTCCGCTACCAATTCTTAACTCTAATGATGTCGTAATGTCATATGGAAATTTGAAATTTTTACTTATGTTTTTTTGTAAAAGCAGGGCGTTACAAGTGAGCATTGGGCCCATATTTCTACATGAACTAAATTGGGCTAAAAGGCTTACAGTTCCCGACATGGGTCGGGCCGAGTGGGTTTATTCCCAACAATCACAAAATGCTAATTCTCTTGCCCACATAGATCTCCAACCAATGTAATATATGTAATATGAAAATAGCACACTTAAATTGATTGATAACTATGCTAATTCATTATTGGTCCTCTTTTTATTTTCATTCAAAAATTATTGGTACTTTAAACTTGAAGCCTCATGTCGCTTATGCTGGAAAGACACCATATATAATTTATGTGCATAATATGTACTGGCAGTACTGCTCTATCATTACTCGAAGCTAAAGTTGTATGCCTCACAATGGCTATAAAAACAACTATATGCTATGTAAAACAACAATATATACATATATATAATCAAGATAAAAATATAAAGAAAAATAATTTCAAGATAAATTATATTTTACTCCAACAGACTACCAACCTATTTTCCCTTACCCCAATAACCTTTAATTTTTTGTAATTTGGACTCTAAATCTAAGTTTTTGTTTTAATTTTTCCTCTCTTTCAAATTTTAGATGAAAAACATTACATGTGCCAATCACATGCTCCTAAGCCATTTCTACTGCCTAAATTACCTCGAATTGCATTGGAAATGCATGGCTTTGCTTTTAGTATCCTGGAAAAAAAAATCACCATCATAAACCTAAAAGCCACACTAGGTGGATTCAAAAACTGAGATCCACAGCAATTTGGGCAGCTATTGTGAGAGGGCCTATGTACAACCTAGCTGACCAAATAAATTTTCGGCTGCCGCCCACCTATTCGAGTAGCTGAGTCCCACATTGGTTTCTCACAAGCAATTTGGACAACTAATTGTTGCGGATCCCTATCTAGGTGGACTCACTCATTTCCAATGCAACTCGAGTAATTTAGGCAGTAGAAACTGTTGGTACAGTTTCCGGTATGGTGTGAATCTGCACGTTCTTCTAAT
The DNA here is from genome assembly GCA_028654335.1 of Alnus rubra. Taxonomy (NCBI): domain Eukaryota; kingdom Viridiplantae; phylum Streptophyta; class Magnoliopsida; order Fagales; family Betulaceae; genus Alnus; species Alnus rubra. The sequence goes on along the minus strand of JAJPGS010001228.1, from coordinate 102,094 downwards.
GTGCTTCACGCTTTTCAATAATTCTGCAAAACAACAAAAACTAGGGACCCTTCTGGGGATCCCGCTCCGATGCCTAAATTAGCTTCTGTGACAAAATAATGTTGTGCATAAAAAATTGAGTCTTCGTTTATACCTGGCGTATGGGCCTATTTATAGGCATAGAGGTAGAGTTAAACATAAATTAGGATTTCTGCTCACTGTTGACCTAGAACTGGTGCCAGAGTTCTAATTGGACTATGATCCTTTATTAGACTTCTAATCTTATATCTTATTAGACTTCTGATTTGATAATTCTTTTTATCTAATTGGATCAAGAGTCCTATCCCAATTCTCTGATTTATCTGAAGTAGTTGCTAAATGTTTATCTCCTCCTTGGATCGGATTGAGTGGAATTTATCCCCAACAGTTACCCCTCAATTCCCTTATCCGAAGCTTGCTTGAATAATGGGAATTCTATGTCTAAGGAAACCCGAGCTTTGTCTCCTTCTTAAAACATGCTAACCTGCAAAACCTGAGGGTTAAATCTTACCCCCCATTACCTTATTGTTTTTCCTTAGGGTTTTCTCCCTGTGTCTTGGAATGGCTAACTCCTGAAAAACCTGGAAAACCCGAGGGTTAAATCCGACCCCCTGGCTCTCTTTATTTCTTTCTCTCGGCAAGGATTGATCCAAGAATGCTTTTTTTTGTTGCTCTCGGCTAGGACTGATCCGAGAGGTTTTTTTTCCTACTCTCGGCTAGGACTGATCCGAGAGGTTTTTCTTCTTACTCTCGGCTAGGACTGATCTGAGACTCTCGGCTAGGACTGATCCGAGAGGTTTTTCTTCTTACTCCCGGCTAGGACTGATCTGAGACTCTCGGCTAGGACTGATCCAAGAGGTTTTTCTTCTTACTCTCAGCTAGGACTGATCCGAGACTCTCGGCTAGGACTGATCTGAGAGGTTTTTCTTCTTATTCTCGGCTATGACTGATCCGAGAGGCTTTGCCTTGCTCTCGGCTAGGACTGATCCGAGAGTCTTTCTTGCTCTCGGCTAGGACTGATCCGAGAGGCTTCTCCTTTTTCTCGGCTAGGACTGATCCAAGAGGATTTCTTCTTGCTCTCGGCTAGGATTGATCCGAGAGGTTTTCTTCTTGCTCTCGGCTAGGACTGATCCGAGAGGCTTTTTCCTGCAAAAGAAGCGACATCAATGGGTTCCCGGTCCCTGGACCGGGAACACTCCGATGCTTAAGTCAACTCTATTCTTTTATTCTGAAAATACTTATTCCCAAAATCTGGGGAATTTTCTGTCTTTTATTAAAACTAGTCTGAGTTAAAAATAAAAGTCTAGTTCTTTGCAAACATAAATTCTAAAAATAAAAATCAAGCCTGAAATTCCCGAGAGTCTTTTCTACATGATCACAGGCAGATTCTGCTGTTGCCTCGGCTCTCTACGCCGTGGGCTTCTGCTTCCTCAGTCCTCTCTTCTTTCTAGGTTATCTTGGGGAGCATTCTCTTGATGCCTCTCGCCTAGCTGAGGACCGTCTTGGGGATAGTAATCTCGTGGCTGCTGATCTCGGGGCTGATAGTCCTGATGATTCCGAGGCTTGTTATTTCCTTGCTGGTTTCGTTGTTCTCCCAAGAACCGAACTAGCTTGCTAATCTTTATGAATTCTTCGATTAACAACCTTAGGGTTACACACCCCTCAGTGTAATGACCTGCTTGTTTATGAAAATCACAATACTTGCATGCATTCCTGTAAGGAGGATTACCCGGCATTTTTTGTGGTTCCCGAAATGCCGGATCTCTCTTGATCTCCATGAGGACTTCTGATATCTCGGCATTAAGAGGTGTGAAGTTGTAATCTTTGAACTTCTTTACCTGCCTATGCTCTTCCCCATCAGCTTTTCTGAATTCTTTCCTTTTTCTTTTCTGGAGCTGTCTCTCAAGGTAGCCTAGAACTGGTCATAGCCTTCAGTGTCTCTTCCTGATTGATGAATTCTTCTACCTTATCCATTAGGCCCTGCAAGGTACTCGGTTGCTTCCTGACAAACTTCTTCATCAAAGGCTCCTCGGGTGAAATTCCCTGATAAATGGCAGCAAAGATCATATCCTTGGTCGAATCTTCGACCGTAGCCTTCTCTCGGTTGAACCGAGCCATAAACTCCTTAAGACTCTCGTTGCTCTGCTAGTGCAACGATAGCAAATATCCCGAAGGCTTCTTCTTTGTCCGGAAAGCTAGAAATTCTGTTAGGAATATTTTGGACAACTCTTTGAATTGATCAACAGAATTCGGGGGCAGGCCCGACATGCTACTTCATCGGGTGTCCCGTGAAGGTCTAGATAAGCTCGAAAATTCTCTAGATGATCTAGAGGATCTCCGTCTCCAGCATAACTTAGAATTTGGGGTACCTTAAACTTCTTGGGTAGTCGATAGTCTGCTACTCGTCTAGTGATGGGTGAGTCTATATCCCTTAGGAGCTTATCCACAACTACGAATCTGCTTTTGTCCTTCCTTTCCATCTCCATGTATGTGCACCTTCTCTCCAAGTCGGCAATAACTCTGCTCAGATCTCCTTGGCGGTCATCCTCCCTCCAAGGATTGGTGTTGCCATTGTGATCTTCTTCCTCACGCTCATCTCGAGATTGGGCTGTTCCGGCCTCCTGCGCAGCAACTCGGCACTCCATTGTGTTAAGGATTTGATCTGGGCTTCCAACGCTGCTATGCGATCCTGGTCTCCATCGGGCGGTGGAGGCTGTGGATTATTCTAAATAACCGGTTCCAGTGGGGCTCTGGGCTGTCGGTTGGTCTGGCTTCCAGAACGTGTGTTCATCACCATGCTGGATCTTCTTTTTCTTTTATGAGGAACGAATAATCGATTCCCACAAACGGTGCCAAATTGTTGGTAGAGTTTCCGGTATGGTGTGAATTTGTACGTTCTTCTGATGTGCTTCACGCTTTTCAATAATTCTGCAAAACAACAAAAACAAGGGACCCTTCCGGGGATCCCGCTCCGATGCCTAAATTAGCTTCTGTGATAAAATAATGCTCTGTGCATAAAAAATTGAGTCTTCGTTTATACCTGTGGTATGAACCTATTTATAGGCATAGAGGTAGAGTTAAACCTAAATTAGGATTCCTGGTCATTGTTGACCTAGAACTAGTGCCAGAGTTCTAATTGGACTGTGATCCTTTATTAGACTTCTAGTATGATATCTTATTAGACTTCTGATATGATCATTCTTCTTATCTGATTGGACCAAGAGTCCTATCCCAATTCTCTGATTTATCTGAAGTAGTTGCTAAATGTTTATCTCCTCCTTGGATCGGGTTGAGTGGAATTTATCCCCAACAGAAACGATTCAAGTACACGTGATTGGCATGTGTAATATTTGTCATAAGAAAAAAAATAGTTAACTTTTATGAAGAAACAATCTGGAACAAGAACTTCAATTTAGGGTTTAAAGTTTAGGGATACAAGTATAGGATGGTAGTTTGGTTATAATCTACCCATAATTTTATTAGACGAAATGGACTACCAAAAAACTTTATCAGTTGCCTATATATCCCAAAAAAAATGGATAAGCTAAAACATGATTCTTTACAAGTAAAACTCTAGGTAACCAACAAATTAAGAGTTTCCACACTATCTATATTAATAACATGTGCCTTTCAATGGAAGGACATCAATTCAAATCCTAGATTTTTGAATTTAGAGAGATATTGAGAGAGATCAAGAATTCTCACTATTTCTTAGTGTTAGTTTGTGATTGGTCTCATTCTGTGTTTGGACAAAATCACTTGTTTGTAAAGATGCTTTTATCAGGGATTCCACTATTCAGAGTGATGTCAGAAGATTCTGCACGGTTTTCAAGTCAGAAGTTTTCAGAGTCCCTGTCAGCCGTCCGGACAATAGTGCCATCCCGTCCGGACGCCCATCTGTCCACTATTCCATCCGTCCGGATGACGTGCCTTACCGTCCGGATGCCAATCAGACCAAGCATCATCCGTCCGAATGGAGTGCATTTTCCGTCCGGACCTCTACTGTATCGAGAAGCTACTATTCCAGCTTGTATCCGTCCGGACGTCTCAGCAGCCCGTTCGGACGCCTCTCAGTGATCGATCAGCTTCAGATTCTTTCCAAGTTCAATTTAAGGGAAGATTACTTCATCCGTCCGGACGACAGTCAGCATTGGTCCGGACGTGCGTTCATCAGTTAAGGAAATTGCCGATTCGACTTCAATCGTCCGGACGACTGCCTATCATGGTCCGGACGCTCGCATAACAGATATGAAAATTGCATGTTGAAGTTCAGCTGTCCGGAAGCTCATCCCCCATGGTCAGGACGCACGAAGCCTTATATGGAAGCTACTTGCAGCGGACGTGCGACCGTCTGGACGACAATGTCTCACCGTCCGTACGCGGCTCTTAAAAAGAAAGATTTTCGGCGAAAATCTCAAAAATTTATGTCCCACTGTTGTCCGTCCGGACGGCCCAGGTTCACCGTCCGGACGGCGTCCGTACATTTTACAGCAGTCGCCCATTCTGCACCTCAGCCTATAAATAGAAGCCCTTGGGCTTTGAGAACTGCAAGAATTTGGTATTGAATCCCACAAGTGCTCAGAGAAGTTATTTTGAAGATTGTTGAGCTGATTTAGTTTCCTCTGAAGCCATTGCAAGTGTGTTGTTGCTGGATTCCATTGAAGACCCCTTCAGGTAGGAGACCTGGTTGGGAAGCGTTCGTGTTGGGTGACACGTTAGAGAGCAAGGTATGACCACTGCATCGGTGATAAGTCTTGAATTATTCGATTCAAGACCCCTTAATTTGCATTTGTTAGACCTAGTTCGTATTGTATATATAACGTTTTGTTGTAGTTTTTGTGTTTTATCTTATTTTCAGGTCTTAGTTGAAATCTAATTCAAAACTCTTGAATTAGACCTGGAAATACATCAAGGGCATTTTGGTCACTTCCAGAGCTCGAGGCAGATCCTGAGAAGATGAAGAATCGTACAAGGCATTTCGATCGATCGATTATTTGTACAGCAATAATTCGATCGATCGACTCTTCGATCGATCGACATATTTTTGATCGATCGAATTCGCCGACTTCCAGAAAATCAGATATTTTCAGATCTTTGCATTCTTTATGCAATTCAAATCATAAGTTGGATTTTGTGGACAGAAATGGACGCCGACCAGCTCTGTTTGTGTGGCTAGGATTAGCTCTTGATGTTCTTTTGTAAATCCAATTCTTTATATATATGAGATTAGGGTTTTAGGTTATAGGATGCATCTTTTGGGGTTTGTTCGGATTTTCTCAGGTGTATCACTTTAATTCTTCATGTTTTAGTTTACTTTGATGCACGTTTTCTAGGTTTAATTCCAGAGAACAATTTCCTTTCCTAAATTTCAAGTTCTAGCTTAGCTTGTTCTTCATTTTTCTTCCTCTTTTGTAATCCGAATTTCTTTAAGTTTAATATAGTTGATTTCAATTCATTTCTCCTTTGTTCCTTTACTGTTTTCATTCATTTCCATGCTTAGATTAGTTTAAATTCATGTCTAGCTAATTTAGTCTTAGGGTTTGATCCAAATCCAATCCAAAAACCATGAAGTGTTCTTGAGGTTTTTAGGGTTCTCTTTAGATGTTTGATGATTGCTAAGGGCTAGAGGATATCAAAACCCATGCTAAAAGGTTTTGATATCAAGATTCCAATCAAATTTATTCATGAAAAAGAGTTTAACTTGTCTATGAGTTTTTCTTGAAGTCTTGAGTAAAACCAACATTCTTGGAAACAAGAATGATGTCTTTTTCAATGGAGCTATTTGACATGATGTATGATTTCTCATTAGAGTCACCTTATAGGGTATGCTAGGGAACACCAATCATTTCACCCCTTTGGTAGTCTAATTGTCTTTCAATTGTAGTTTAACTTTATGTGGAATGATTTGGTGTGAAACTAGATATTTTGTCATTGTGGCCTAGTTAGGGTTTTCATGTATTGTGTATATTCATTAGGATGCGTTATAGAGTAGTAAGCTAGGGAACATTAGTCATTTCACACCTTAGGTAGAGTAAATGTCTTTTCAATTATAGTTTAGTCTTTACGTGGAGTTGATTAATGTAAACCTAGGTGCTTTATGATTCCGTCTTAACTAGAGTGTTTTCACGTCGAGGTCGTCGTAATGGTTGACGCCCATTACGCGCTCATATCAAGCATGTTAAGAAGATCCATATAGACTTTAAGCATTTCATTGGTTGAGGATTGGATAGGATCAACACTCTAAGTTTTCTTTTAAGTTAATTTCATTCCCGCTTTTATTTCTTCACCTTGTCGTTGTAGCTTCAATTCTACAACCTTACTTTTATTTGTTTTTAAGTTAAGTTAAATACGTTCCTTTCAATATTCCATTATGCAAAACAACCAATAATCCCTGTGGTTCGATCACCCTTACTATAGTACAATCGATACGTACTATTGCGAGTGGTTCAAATATATAAATTTAAAATCCACGTAGTCGAGTTGACTACCAATCGGGTATATGTTAGTGTTACTATCTTGTATCTAGCTTTGTGTTCTGAATAGTGGATATCCTGGGTTTGGCTGCCCCGGAGTGATTTTTCTCTTAACTGAGTTTCCACTTCGTTAACAAAAATTCTTGTGTCATTTATTTTCCGCATTGTTATTTTTGTTGACACGTTAAGCACACACTTGCTATTTATTTTAGAAGTCAATTTCAATTTTCACTTAGATTCATGGACCCAATTCAATTCAGTAGGATCTTTCATTCAATTTTTTTTTTCCCATCAAGAACGTTTTATAAAACTCTTGGACTCTCGAATTTGGATTGTCTTACTTTCATGCAATTCACAGGGCATGTAAGCACAACTAATTTGGTTAATGAATGTGAAATAAGAGATATGCTACTTTGTCTTTTCTTGTTCTTCCCTCATCATTCTCTGTTGATGTGGCATTGCCGATAGGGGTGTAAACCCGAAGCCGGTTCCCGGTTATTGGGTAATAACCAGGAACCGGCTATGGGGTCTTCGATTACTGAATTTTAGTAACCGGAACCAGAACTAGAACTGGGTACCTCGGTTAATCGGTTTTTACCCAGTTACCTTGGTGAAAACCGATTATCCTGACCGGGTAATTAAAAAATAAAAAATAAATAAATGAAAAACAACCAAACAACCAAAAACAGTGACTCACTACCTCTTCTTTGGCACGATCCCTTGTACATCAATCTCTGCTTGGCCGACCTATAACCACGAAACGCCTAAACCTGCGCGAGCGTTCTCATCGCCTCAACAAACTCTATCTCCTCAACCCACGGCGACACACCCATCCTCAGCACAAACCCTAACACCCCAACAACTTGAAACGAAGTTGTTCCTGTCAAATCCCTCAGATCACATATGTTCGTCCTCTGGCAAGGACACATTAGGCTCCAAAGCGTAACGGACGGGTGCTAAGTTTTATAGAGTGGTACTGAGTTTAGCCTTAGGGCAGTGGGTACTGGGTAATGAGAAAGCTTCAATGGAGAAGAAGCAAGCAAATGCATGGATCAGAAATCGAAAGGATTGAAGTTTAATTTTTGATTGGACACAAGGCTCGAAGATGAAGAGACATGTTTGCTTAGCTGGATTCCTTTTACAAGTTCTCTACCATTTAATTGTTGATTTTGCGTTTCAAATTATACATGGCATTTATTTAGTTCCTTTGCTTTGTAAGTGTCCAAATTCAATGAATGTGTAAAAAGATTGATAGGTCGGTCCTTTGCCTAGTCCAAAGAAAAAGCTCATGTGACCGTGACCATGTCCATGTCCAATATATATATAGGCCTTGAATAATATATGTATTATATATATATATATACACCCGAAGCCGATTACCCGGTTATAACCGGGTGTCTAGGAAATAAATAACTGGCTCTGGCTCCAGGTACCCGATTACCTAGTTATAAATAATCGGGTACCAAACTGGTTTTTCAGTTAGTGCCCGGAGCCGGTTTTCTGGCCAGTTATAATCGGTTCGAAATTCAGGCATTTTGTGGTTATAGGTCGGCCAAGCAAAGATTGATGTGCAAAGATGGGTGTTTCCCCAAGACCTTCATTTTGAACTTTGCAGATGGTAGATGCTTGATCCATATCTCATGATATAATTCTAGTCTACCATATGATAAATCCCATGTAAAGTGGGCTTTCTTTAATCAAGTTGGATCGACCTACCTTTAATATATGCCTTATGGTCAACAAGAGTCGTTAGTCGGTTAGGCAAAAAACCATATTGAGCTGGCCAAGCTTGATGATACCAAGGCCGGCTAAACCTAAATTAGCTAGGACGGCCAAGCCAAATATATCCTGGAGGAGCAGGCGCAAGAAAGTACCAATACGAGCTACTCCTACAATATTCTAGCTATTGCCACCTGAATTACTAAATTCTATTGCAACCATAGACATGATGGAGCATGATCCGAGGGAGTGGGGTCACAAAAACATATATATATATATACTTTAATAAAACTAATTCATTTTTTTTTCTTTTCAAATAAAAACTGATCAATTTTTATTTTTATTTTTTATTTTTAATAAAGACATTCTAGGGTTAATGAATACTACCCACACCAACCAAGTGATATGAAAGTGAGATAGGAAATTAGTAAGTAGCATTACTCGTATGTACAATATGGTAAAATGGGTACCTTGGCAGGGTAATTCAGTAAAGTACTCTTTCACCTCGGGCTTCTATACCAACTTGGCCATCTCATGTGGATCCTACGTGGCGCACCATTTTCTATAGAGCCGACGGACAGCAAAGCACACGTGCACTTTCGGTCAAAGTTACTTTGTCTTTGCTGGATCTGGTCATTGGTCAAACCCTACCCCACCCCATCACAAATCATTTGATTTGCCTCGTAAATTTTATTTTATAAGGTACAGTCAGTTACGACGACACTTATGGAGAGCTCCTAGCCGTCCGATCACCAATAAACAATTGTAGCCGTTGATCAAGGGATTCCCCATACGTGCATGTGCGGGCACTACCAGGAAAGGGTCGTCGCCAGGTCAGCTTCTTCCTAAGGAGCATCGGTGGGTCCCACATGCCGGAGGGGCCATGTGACCGGCTGAGCTGGTCGACCATGTGATTAACGGTTTGGCAATTCGTTGCTTTAAATCGGTTTTTCCCGTTAATGGGGATGATTAATTTCGAGTTGGGGCTGCACGTGGCACGTCTGCAAGGAAGATAGTGTCGTGGACGCATATACCCATATCCCAACCACACACACACGGGTGCCAGGGAAGGGCACTTTTGGAATATAAAAAAAAAATGCATGCTTTTGAGAATTTTAAGGGAAGCAAGTAGTATGTTTGGCTGGTGGAGCTTTCAATATAATTGGGGATGACAGAGAATATAATTAAGAATATGACAGTTTAATTATTCATAATATATTAATAAAGAATAATAATAATAATGATATTTGTGCACATGATTTCAAATACATTGCAGGATTATTATTAATGGGTTGCATCTACCTACATAGTACAGTCTGCTCGTGTCATTATGTATACTTCAAATGATGAAAATTGCTTCCAGAATTGATGATTTTTATAATTAATATGCAGATCTAAGGTGGTCCACAGTTGAATTGAATGATTTGATTTAGATTATTAGCATTCCCTTCGTTGCTAGCTTGCTTGTCGGTCTGTCTCCTTTAATTGGCCTTCAATGCCATTTTGGCATAAACGTGGTCTACTTGCATAATTATATACTTTACCAACGGAAACAATCTCAAGCTGGCATCTACTTTTTTCTTTTTTCTTTTTTCTTTTTTATATTTTTAATTCCAAAGCAACTTAATTCAGCCCTACACACAAAGAGCACGTTTTGGTTACCCAAAATTGGCAACATAAAATGTGTTTCCCATTATCTTCAATATTAAGAACCATATATTCTCTACTTCTACTTTTATGGTCTTCTTTTGAAACAATGAAATGCTAGTTGTCTGTTTAGATTATTATTATTATTATTTTTTCATAGAATCTTTTGTAAAAAAAATCTACTATATGGTATGGCTTATATGCCACATATATAAATTATTATATTTATTAATAAATTATATATGGTGTACGGTTGGGTAATTTATTCCCAATATATTACCTAACGGAATCAACATTAAATTGCAATTGATTTGATTTTATATCAATTCATTTTATTCTTTGATGGAAGGAAAATTACTGTGAATTCTAATTGTGGGCCTGTCCTTGACCTAGCCTATAACTATAGAGCTGGTGTATTCCATCAATAAGGCATTTAATAGGCATAGATTAGAAGATATCTATTATATTATACTATTTCAAGTTTTTGGCTTTTAGAGGTTTTTGGTATGCTTGAGCAAAGATGTTTTGTGATAATCTTAAACTCCTTTACTTTATTTTTCACTGCGCATTTAGCATAATAATTGTGTTTATGCTTACAAATTTTCTTTGTAAAATTCATTCAAGTTGTTGGTATCTTCTGCATCATATCATCGGCCCTCTAACATGAATCATGAACTGGTTTTTTGGTTTTCCTAAGCGAATCATGCCGGTCACAAGTTACAAAAACGTTGATTTAGAATGCGTTTGGGAGTACTATTTCGCAAGTCAACAATGCACTTTTAAATTAAATAACAGAAAATATATCATTTGGAAGAAGAAAAAAAAAATTACGATTTGAAAACGTAAAAAAAAAAAAAAAAATTAAAGTTAAAATAACTATGTTTTCAAATCACAAACAATGGAGTATGTTTTTAAAACTGTACTATTTTAAAAGGCAAATTGCAGCTTTATTGGCTAAACAGTAATTTTACCAAATGCTTAATTATGTTTTTTAAAATTACGTTTTTAAATCATACATTTTAAAATTTAATTTTTTTTTTTGAAATCACAAATCTAGACAGACCCTTAATATATTTAAGAAATATTTTTTTTAACATTTTATTTCTGTACCTTAAAAGGAAAAAAAAAGAAGGAAAAAAAGAAAAAGAAAACCTTTTATTTATCTTCATTTTGAACCAGAAAAGAATTTATGTCTATAAATATAACCTTCATGCACGCTCAATTATTTAAACTCACTGGTGCTTTTGAGCACAGTTTAGAGACACGATGCTTCTCCACCACAGAGTACATCATGTATCATAAAGTTGTACAAAGTAACATTTAGGATAATTTACATTTTACTCCTTAAACTATTAATCATTGCAACTTGCTCCCTAATTTGATGTCTCCTCCGTCCAAATCAGCCAACAAATCAAATGGAAAATGAATGTATATTGATCGAGTTATCTATTGCGCGGAAAAAAGACACCACTCACCAAACCTTTATGAAAAGGGATTTGATTCTTGCACTACACCATCACAACAACATCACAACAACCCCTCACATAAGAGTAGGCCCCAGTGTATGGGTCTCACCCTCATGTGAAGGGGCCTATAAAAAAATAGGGGCCTATAAAAAAATTACTAAAACAGGCATAAACTATTTTAAAAATCGTTTATAGGCCTAATAGAGACTCAAATGATTAAAATAGGCCCAAAGTGTCTATTAAATGTTATGTAAATAACGGATAATAACCGCAATTAATAACCACACAGATACGGATACCTAACAGTGATAATAGCGTTATGCAAATATGACCAATAACTGTATCCACATGTATTACCCTACTATATATCATTTCATTATCCTCCTATCTAGGGGTGGGCGTCGGTTCGGTAGGCGGTTAAGTCGGTTAATTCGGTCGGTTAACCGACTTTTGTCGGAATGTAGTCGGTGAATTTATTTCGGTTAAGCGGTTAATAGGCGGTCGGTTAAATCGGTTAACATTCGGTTAAAGTGGGTAATGAAACGACGTCGTTTTGATTTTTTTAAAAGAAAAAAAAAATGATCATACGTTACGTTCTTACTAAAACGACGTCGTTTCGTTTTATGTCGATTCGGTTAAACGGTCGAAATTGATTTCGGTTCGGTTACCGCTTAAAAGGTGGTTCGGTTCGGTTCGGCTGCCGATCCGGCTTTCGGAATAAAATTTGATACCGACTACCGAACCGAAATTAGTCGGTTAAAGTCGATAGGCGGTCGATGGCGGTTCGGTAGGCGGTAGGCGGATAATTTGCCCACCCCTACTCCTATCCCACAAAGCTTATGTGGAGTGGTCCCCCGACCTTCACAAAGTGTGCCTGAAAATCTTAGACGGATGCTATAATCTCGTAGGCATTCTCAGACTGGAATATGATCCTCTCCATTTCATTAAATGAAATGAAATGTCATAATTTAAAGTTGATACATCTAATGGTGTATGTAAAGTTGATGTTAGCACGTCTTTTAAAAAAATTAAATAATGTGAAATCATGTACACCATTAAATGCCTTAACTTTAAATCATAACCACAATCCTTTGAAATAAAGAGGATCGTAACTAGTCTTGTCAAACCCAATCAAAACAAACTTGGTGCTTTCACCTTAGTCTTTAATGGCTTCCTGGGCCCAGAATTTGGTAGGCCCTGCCAGGAGTAAAGGTAGCCCATAATGACCCACTATATATGGCCAATGACCCTTGAACGGTTGGCCCATTATGAAGCAGCGAACTATTGAAAGTCCATTCTCATATCCTAACAATTTTGAAAATCCAATCCATATATTCAAACCGACTCACTCTTTATCCTACTGTTTCTTTCTTTATACACCCTTTCCCCCTTTCAATTTTAAAAAAAATAAAAAATTAAAAAAATTAAATAATCTGAACATTTTGCGCCACATAAATGATCCAATTCAATAGCTTTTTTGACCCACCGACCAAGAAAAGAATCACCAAAACAGTTTTTTTTTTTTTTTTTTTTTTTTAACATTAATATAAGGAATTCAAAGATATTAGTCATGGTGTACCCCCTTAATCCCCTTTCTTTCGCATGTGAAACATATTCTTTGCTTTCTGCTAATACTTCCACCACTTGATATTTATATATTTAGACATTATTTTCAATGTCTAAATGAAAGAGTAATCACTTGTTTCTTTTACAAAAGGAAATTAAGGAATTAGATGACCCCGGGCCTCACAGACCCATAATGTGCATCCAGGCCCAATTCTAAACTAGCCCACTGGGTAAGACCCACCAAAGTTTTTTTTTTTTTTTTTTTTTTTGAGGAAGACCCACCAAAGTTAGAACCTCAGTCGAAGGAAAAAAAAAAAAATGAGTGCTTCACATACTCCTAAGTGTTCATTCTCAAAATATGATAATAAAAATCACTATTAAATGAAAGTATATGGAGCATCCAATGATGGTTTCCAGCGGAAATTCATTATTTATTTCTATGTTTTTGGTGATTGTCTCTTTCTTGATTTCTATATGGCTCATTTGGGTTGCAAAGAAATAAATCTATTGGCACCTTTGGTTAGACACAATAAGATCTTCTCTATTTCAAATTAAATAAATAATAAATATTTTATGGTTAAAACTTAAAATTAATAAATTTAACTGTGTATATAAAGTTAAAATTAACAATTCTGTTAAAAAAAAATTAAATAATGTGAGTCCCGTAGACGTGACATGTAAAGGGTCTTTGAAGGCAACTGAAATGTAATAGATATGTCGATTTGAAGTAAAAGTGCGATCGAAAAAGTAGAGAGAAAATGCAGAAGAATTTAGATAGATATTGATGTCACAAGTTGATTTTAGGGAAAAGTACACTTTACCCCCCTAATGTATCCACCTATTGGCAATCTGACGCCCAATGTTTAATTTTTGGTAGATGACCCCCTTAATGTTAGCTACTTGTGGCAATGTGGACCTTCCATCCATTCACCCGTCATTTTGGATGGAAAAAAGGTCACATGCAACTCATGTGACCTTTTAAACAAAAATCAAGACTGTTTTACCCTTCCATTTGCCTTGTTTCCAACGTGGACTCTGAATGCTTCCTTCTCATCTATGTCTTCCTTTCTCAACTCTCATCGTCCTCTCTCTCCAACCCGAACACCACCACCACAACACCACCTTCTTCAAACTCTTTCTCTCTCTGTCTCTCACTCTCTCTCTCTCTCTTTAAACTTTCTCGCTAGCGTGATTACGAGGTAGCAAATGCTACAAGGGGGAATGTTTTGAGCTATAGCCTTGGTGGGATGGGCTGCAGTGCTAGAGCTATTTCCATTGACCTAGTCAAACGCTTGTTACAGTCCGATGGTTTGCTTCACCATGAAGCTCTTTGCGTCTGTTACTGGCGCAGACCAGCGTGACCAGTATTCCGGGAACTCACAGTAGTGGTCTATGCATATATAGCCATATCCATTTGCAACAAAGTTGAAGAAGGAAGGTAGAAGACAACACAAAACGCACCGTTTAACTTAAAAGTTTACAAAACACTAAAAAGAACGTGCACAAGTGTAGAAAACTAGGCCCATGCAGAACATGTAGTCTATGTACGTTCCATTTCTCTCCACAAACCACGTCATGCACCTTCTGTCCACTTCGGAAAGGCTGTTCGAATACTTCATGTCCTTGAGCCAAAAGCTGGTCGTGGCCAGCATCCTTTACTTCCAGGAAGAACACAACATTAATTAAACTAAGCAGAAAACAATTATATTTAGCAAAGTTACATTTACTTCCAGCATCGAAAAATACCAAGATATCTGAGAAGGTGTATAAGAGGGTTCCACCCTCAAGTCTCAGGTAGAAAATTTACATATCTATTGCCCAAGAAGCCCAATAAAAGGCTATATACATTGTTGGATTTTCGAAGAGGAAAGGAAAGATATAGGCATAAGTATCTTAAAGTTTCTCTTCGAGAATATCAAAATATTTATGAGGCCCAAGTTAGAGAACATAGAAGAATGTCAAAAAAGGTGGAAGTTCTTGGATATTATGATCCAGAAATGATCGATCTCATTGAAGTAAGCATGGGCTTAGGTTAGAGCTGTACAGCTGCTGTATTTATGCGCCTACAACTTCCAAGTTCAGTTCCTGTCAACGACCTCTGCTGGCAAGTTTAGATCGAAAAGGCCATCTCCAAGACCATCCTTTCTAGCACGCTTCCTGAGAGGGCATCCACTCTCATCTGAACTCCCAGAGCCTGAAGGTTGATCAAATTCTGCTGTCCCACCTAACATTTACAACATGACAGAGAAACGTCTATATATCTTAGCATGAGTAACAATCTAATTGCATCTACTAAGTTATATATGAAAGTAAGCTTCTTGAGTTATAATTACAAAATATATGAAATGCAACGTCTGAGCCGACAAAATGAATTATCATGCATTTCAATACCTCAAAAACATTTTGAGAAAAGACAATCAAGTTCTTCCATCGATCTGGTAAATAATAGCCGTGTGGATGCCTTTCCAGTTGGAGTTGATCGACATTGGTAAAACCTTTGTTATTGGGACACATAGGCCTTCGGTAGAAATCTTGTCCTTTATACCGAAGAAAGGCCTACGAGTCCTTGCTTCAGGGATGATTTCATTAACAAATACCATGGGAACTGCTATAAGTGGCTACATTCCTCAAGATGTAAGGCTTGTATCGGTTGATAGGCTTTATATACTCTCTGGTTTGAGGAACGGAATGTTGCTCCGGTTCGAGTGGCCTGATGCCTCCAAGGTGTCTTCATCAGAATTTCCCAAATACCAATCTCTTAGTTCGTCTTTAGAAAATACATCTACTGCCTTATCAGGTGTTAGAGTGCCAACTTCTTGTAGCCCACGTCTGTGTGAGGCTAATCTATTTCAGAAGACAGACGACGTTCCTGTTAATCTTCAGTTGATTGCCATTCGTCACATTGGCATCACTCCTGTTTTCCTCGTTCCACTGAGTGATTCACTTGATGCAGATTTAATTGCTCTTAGTGACAGACCTTGGTTGTTGCATACTACAAGGCACAACCTCCCTTGGTTGTTGCATACTACAAGGCACAACCTCTCTTATACATCCATCTCATTTCAACCTTCGACACATGTGACCCCTGTATGTTCTGTGGAATGTCCAAAAGGAGTCTTATTTGTTGAAGAGAACAGTTTACATTTGGTGAGAACTCCTTTCTATGGAGTCATATATTTTGTGGGTATTTGGCTTTCAATTTTAAGGCTATTCTTTTTCAGCTTGCGAAAAATTATGCTTTCATTTATACCAAGTATATAGGGAAAATATTAACGAGTTTCCTTTGCATTATATATCATGTTAACTGTGACTTTCATAACAATTTACTTGTTTAGAATTTCTACTCCTATTTTTTTTGTAAAACTTTTGAATGACGACTTTTGAATAAGCGGGTTGAAATGACGACTTTCAGTGCATCTACCAGCATTGCTAATGGTGAGGCTGATACCAGCGAGAAGAAGAAGAAGAAAAAGAAGAATAAAGACGTTGAGAAGGAATAAAGATGCGAACTATGATTTCTGTTTTTCATTTCATCTTCAATGAGTTTTTATAGTTTTTTTTTTAACTTTTTTGATGCATTTCATGGAACTACTTTTCACATGGTAACCTTTTTTTCTCTACCAAATGAGACCCGTCTGAAGCTAAATACATGGGGCTGCCTATCCTCTTTGACAAATCTAAGAAGGCTGCATTTCAAGAAGCCATTGATGAAGTCCAGAGCAAAATTAAAGGACTCTTTCAAGCAGGCAGATCAGAGCTTATCCAATCTGTTACAGCAACCATCCCCAGTTGTATGCCATGAGTAGCTTCCTTTTGCTTGCCACCGCTTGTAGCTTGTAGCTTGTGTGTTTTTTTTTCTTTCTTTTTTTCACCGGGACAAGCTCCTCTGTTCACCTCTGTTTTCATGTTCTAAAACAGAGGTGAACAGAGTTTCATTTATGCCACACGGTTATCTGCACTGTGCTTGGCAAGAAGGCGGATATTACAGTTAAAAGAGTTTGGAAACAAGTTAGAAGAGTTCAGAGAATTATCTGTTTTAAAAAACTTGACAAAGTAGAGTAGTTTCATGTGTATATATAATAACAAGAGATCAGAGTTTTGTACAATGGTTACAAACGAATTTGTGCAATACAAGGTGAAAAAGGAAACTGTCAGAGAGACTTTACAAATGAGAAAAACAAAGCAAAGAACTGGAACTACAAAGGTAGTGTTAGGCCATCTGCACACATAAGTTGGGCTGGAAAAAGAGATATTCCTATTTGTTTCACTGAAGAGGATAGAATCCACTCACAGGAAGAAAAAGAAGTGACGGTTGTTCAGTTCTGTTGGGAGACGAAGCTTACATGTACACCGACCATTTGTTTTCTGTATTAAAAAAAATTGAAGTACAAATGAAACGGTGTGTTTTGAATGAAACAGGAGTGATTTTGGAAAGTTAGGCTTTAAAAGGTCATGTGCATGGCATGTGACCTTTTTTCCGTTACTTTTGACAGACTAAGTGGACGGAAGGTCCAAATTGACACACGTGGCTAACATCAAGGGGGTCATCTACCAAAAATTAAACATTGGGCGTCAAATTGCCAATGGGTGGATACATCAGGGGGTAAAGTGTACTTTCCCCTTGATTTTAATTCACGGCAGTAGAGTAACCCTTTTGGGCCTCGATGAATAATTTGGGACAACCTCAAATATTGAAATTGAAATATTCTGCCACCAATTTCAGAATACTTGGTAATAAATCTAGTCGGCACTTTGGCCTATAGTCGACCTATTTTATTTTATTTTGGGTTTTTTTGGCCCGTTGTCAGCCTTTATGAATTTTGGCCCCCAAGTCGACCCAGTTGTGTTTGGCTCAAGTTGGTTCTGCATTTCGAAACCACCAATGCTTCCACCTACCGTCGTCACTAGCTACTTGCCCGCCACCCATTATCTTCTCTGGCAATGTTTACGGCCATTCTTCACCACTGGCCTTTGTTTATCAGCCACCATTCAGGGGTAGGGTCAGCTTTTAGACTTTGGAAGACTTTGGGGCTTGGGAGGGCCATAAACCCCCCAAGCCTTCACCTAGCTACGCCCCTGCCACCATCTACGGCCCGTTCCCAACTTCTGTCGCGCTGTCGTGACCAAAAAATCCTTGTTTCCGTTTTGAATGTTGCAACCGATTGTTGTCATTGACTGTCCATGTAACGCCCCCAAACCGCTATGGGTTAGGTTCGTCCATTTTCAAACACCAATCCGTAAAGATTCATAAGGTCTACTAGGTAACCTAGCTAATATGTTGAATTAAGTAAATTACTATAAAATAATTTTAAAACTCAGAGCTTCAATAAATGCGGAAACGATTATTTCGAAAAGAGTAATAATGTTTAATATAATAATTGAAATGCAAAGGAACTGGATTTATTGTGCAAGTGCACTTATTAAGGTAACAAAATAATAATAATCTACGGTTAGCCTAGATCCCATCCCGGCTGCCTAGGTCTCTCTATTCATATCCTGAAAACAAAACAAAATAAAGGGTGAGTGAGAAATACTCAGTAAGGTAACCCTCAACCATAAAACGGTTGAGTTAACTTCATTTTCTTTAAAACAATTATTAAAATATACTTGAAATCTAAATTTCTAGAATACAAATAAAAAATTCGGCATTTTACTTAACACATAAAATTAGTGGTTGATAAATAAATTTCTCATATGTAGGGCCCATGTACATTATTACGCCATGTGTACTAGGGTTGTGCGGTCTACTGCGACCTCAGGCAGGTAAACTGTGGCCACAGGCCCTGCCCCGTCAGCTAATTAATTGAAGTGCACTTAGCATGACATAGGGATGGATCCGCTTTCTCTAAGTCCTTGAGCGGTTGCGCTTCCATCCAAACAACGGTACCGAACTTGAACTCTGTAAATCTCTATGAATATCTCTGGGGCCAAAATAATATTCTCCACACACGTGCCTCATTTGTAAAAAAAATCTTATTCTCATAAATTATTCTTATTCCTTTGATAACTCTTGAGGCAACGTGTGGGGAGGGTTTTTGCTCTCATTTTCTCATTAATTTCAAAAAGCTGTAATTTCCTGTCTCGGGACTAATTAAGCAATTTACTAATAATTAGAAAATTCTTTATAACCAAAGCTTCTCTTAAAACTGTGATTTCAAGAATAACATTTATACCGACAACTTTTATCTCAAAACTATTTTTAAAATAGTCATTCAGGCATTAATATAATTTGAAATACGGAACAAGAACAATTAATTTCAAATATGCTAATAAAATGATAAAGTAATATGACATAAAACAATTTGAGAAGGGGTAGAGGATCTCTTACCTCGATACTGCTACTAAAAAGACTGCTCTGAAATAACAACTACCTGAATTGATAAAACTTAACTATGTCAGCTTTATGCTAGAATACACATCCTAAATAGAATGGACCTAACACATCCCGGCTTTCCGACCTCTACCTATATCATGATTATAAGTGTTTTATTATTATTAGAAAATTATTAAACGATACTTGAGTGTGTGTGTGTTTTAGTTTTCATGAAAATTCTTATATTGTATTCATAAAACATGATATTTGTTCGCTATGAAAAAAATGTTCTTAGATTAGTTCAAATTAAAATCAAGAAAAGAGATATTAAAATTAATATACTTTAAAGTAGCTTCATAAAATACAAAATAGAACTTATCAATTACATAAAAAATCAAAGGACAAAGGACTTCTATACCTGGCGTTGATGCAAAATAGGATAGAAAAAAAATAATAATAATAATAAGCAAGGGACAAAGGACGGTACTTTGGTTTAGAAAGAAAAGAAAAGAAAAGGACAAAAACTACTATCCCGTTGATTCCTGTGACTTGCTATCATAAAAGAAAAGACAAAATAAAGAGGAGAAATAGGCAGGACATTGTGCGATAATCAGAGAAAAGAAAAGAAGGGAAATCCCACTCGGCTGTATCAATCAAAAGAAAAACAAAAGAAATCGGTAAGGCCATGCTAATACGTACATGGCTTAGAAGAGGAGAGAAAATAAAATAAACAAAAAGAAGCAAATCAGGTGTGGAGACTATGCTGTCCAAAAAGAAATAACCAAAAGAAAAGAAGAAAGTAATAAGGCTAATCATGCTGTGATTAAACCGAAAAGAAGACAAACGAAAGTAATAAAAGTAGAAATAAGCAATACGACGGGAAGAGACAATCAACCAAAATAAAAAAGTAAATTATCGGCTGTAACAAGTAGAAAAGAGGAAGAAAAAGAAAACAGTAAGGCAAACCAAAGAAGTCAATAGCAAGGCTAAAACGGTACCCAAGGCCGGAGACCTCTGATGGCTTGTATGAAACAAATAAAAGAAAAGAAACAGAAGGAGATAATGCCACAAAATGTCAAGGATATTACGGTAGTCAGCAAAAGAAAGAAATAAGGGTAAACAACAAAGTTGAAAGCTTGCTACGGCTAATCCAAAATAAAGAAGAAAAAGACAAGGTAATATACCTGCAGTCTATCGATCTTCACACGCACAGTGATAGGGAGAGGAGGCTTGTGGAAAATTTATGCGGTGAGGGGAAAAGAATGACGGTTAATGGGTATATATATATATATATAGGTTAGGGTTTTACCTCATTCTCCCTTCTTTTATTTTTAGGGTTTAGATGGAACTATGGGTATTTTTAATATACTAAAAAATAATAAAATAATAATAATGGGTAAAATTTCGTAATTGCCCGAAAATATATTTTTAAAGCAATTATTGTATCTTTATAGATTGGGGAAAAATATTAAATTGTGACACCGTGATTAAAATTTCGTAAATGCTACTTCTAGAATTTTCCTTTGTCATTTAATTATTCAAAGATCAATATTGTGAGAAATTAAGGAAATTTAAAATTTTGTTCTCTTCAAAAAAAGTAATTGTCCATGACTGCTAAAATTACATAAATCTCCCTAAAAAATGCCAGGATCGTTACAGTCCACCCGCTAGCCTCATTCGTTAGTCTTCATCACAAGCCTCCGTTTTCAATTTTCAACTTCAAGCTTTTAGAATCTTCCACTTTTAGTTTGAAGGAGAATGTTAAAATATATAGAAAATATTATATAATATTAAAATATTTTTTATTTTCGGGTTAATTATAATTAAATATTCAGATTGTAATTAAATCAATGGTATTTGATTACCATACTTGTATTTGCTCTATACCCTTTAAATAAGGACCTTTATATTGTAGACAAATAAGCTAATGAGATACAATGTAGTTCTAAGAGGCTATTCAAAAAAATAGACATAAGTGTCTTACACCAAACTACTTAATAAGGCTATAAATATAATAGTCACTTCAAAAAAACAAATTAAACAATAGCAAGGTCCTTTTTAAGAATAGGCAATTATTTCAATCAAAATTTAGTATTTTTTGGTTGACTATGTGCGTATACTTTTGTGTTGACTGGTCAGAATAGTTTTTAAGCAAATTAGATAATAAACAAGAGTCTAGTGACCATTAGTAGGGTTGGCACTTCGGGTCGGCAGGTCGGGTTCATGTTGACCCGACTGACCCGATTACACAATCGGGTCTGACACGAACCCGACCCGATTATTAATCGGGTTGAAAATCTGAAACCGAACACGACCCACCTGCAAAACGTGTTACCCGAACACAACCCGGGTAACACGTTTACCTTCAACAAAACCGGCAAACTCCAGTTCAGAGAAGACTGAGATTCTGGGAAGTAGAGAACCCAATCAACCCATTGTTTATCAAAACAAAACCAATACAAGCCCTAATAGTAACAGATCTAATGGGAAATTCCGAAATTCACCTAAATCGGCACGATTAAGCTTTGAAAACAGGTTGATTCCGGATTCGTGAGGCTGTGAGGGCCGAGGCTATGTGAACTGTGAAGGTTGATTTGCGAAGGAGGCGTGAAAGTGAGAGCATAAAACTGAAAAGAAATGAGATGCGAGTCGTGGGTCTTCCGGCGGTCGTGGGTCAAGCTCTTCCGGTCGTGAATCAGACGTGGGTCTTCTTCCGTTCTCCTCCCTTGCCGGCTCCGGTTTTGAATCAGACAGAAGCTCTTCTGGCGGTCGTGGGCCTGTCATCTTCTGAGGGCGAGCCAAGCTTCTCTGGCGGTCGTGGGTCTGAGAGGGGGGAGGGAAAAGTTTGGCGCAGACTGCAGAGAGAGGGGGAAAAGGCCGGTCCGGCCGGATGATTGGCGAACTTGGCGGTCGGGCGTGCGGCCAGCGGCGGGCTCCTGGTCTGGTTCACACTTCACAGAATCAGACGATTCAGACTCAGTGTCTCAGTGAATCACAAATGGAAATGGGCATTTGCCGCATTTCGTAGCTTTCGTTTCGGGTGGGTTTTTTTTTAATAACCAGGTCAGAATCGTGTCTGGTGGGTCAACCCAATGTAATCGTGTCATAATCGGGTTGACCCGATTATGACCCGAACCTGATTATATAAAACCCAAACCCTATTTTCCCGTGTCATGTTCGTGTCGGGTTCGCGGGTCGTGTCAAAAATTGTCAACCCTAACCATTAGTCGGCGATTTTACCATATAGGCTTCACTTGAAAAGTTCCACGACCTTTACTCTTTTTTGTGTTTTTTACATGTCCACACAAGAGGGGAATTCAAACTAGCTAGTGACATCCACTTCATGAGACGTGATCCTCAGCTGATAGAGCTACCCCCTAGGGACACGACCTTTACCACCCACATGCGCGTCCTCCTCCATCGCCAACCGCTGCTACCGGCCTCCTCCCTTGGATATGTACCCCACACGTCGTTGTGGCGTGCATGAGTTATACGTGTTGCCATTCTTCTTTTTTTTTTTTTTTTATCTCCTGCAACATATCTCCTTCATCACAGCACATTTAGTTTTCATTTGTAAAGCTCTTTTGGTCCACCAGAAATTTCGAATCCTGATCTAAAAAATATCCAATCTTTGTATTTTTTTCCCCACCGCCCCAAATAGTATCACTTACACCATTGTACAACTACTTCTTAGTCTATCCAGTTCTCCCATAAGATAATTAAGAGTTAAGTTAAAAATGAGTTTCCTTTGTTGATAGTCACCACATCTACCAGGATAGCTACAATTAGCTTCGATTACCTTCTCTTCCTTCGAGGATCCCTTCTAAAATTGTAGTTGGATCGCTGTCAAGATTGAATTTTCTTTTTGGTTTTCGTATTTTGGATTCTGTAATTTTCTGTTTTTGTGACTGCGCTATTTATTTGTATTTATTCTTTACTCATCAATAATATAAATAAATAAAATAAAAGATGTAAGTACATTTAAGATATTAAAAATGCAAAAAATTTCACAAAGTTAGCGTGATCGGGTGATAATATGAACACCCATCCTAAACTGGCATCTCAACACCAGTTTATGGCCTCTTTGGCCCTTAATTAAACGACCAGGCCGAAAGACCCTTTTAAAAGTGCTCATCTTTAGAATAATAATAATAGTAATAAATGTATAATAAATTATTGATTCGACGTGCGATTTGAAAATAGTACCTCACTTTTTAATTTTAAACATTTACTTCTTAATTTTTTCGCGTTTTTAAATTGGGTTCTTTCGTCGATTTTTCATTCAATTTTGTTAACTCAATTTGGCTGAGTCATCATTTGGTCACGTTAGCATCGACAACTAAGTCTAAAAACGACGCTATTTCAATACTTTCTCTTCTTCTTTTTTAATAATTTTATTTAAAAATAATAAAAAATTGAAAAAAAAGGAAAATAAAAAGAAGTGGGTGGCTCTCGGCCACCCCCATGTTGGCCAAGGGGGTGGCTCAACAACCCCCTTGGTCGGTCTAGGGCATGGGGGTGGTTCGGCCACCCCATGGCAGAAAAAAAAAAATAAATAAATAAAAATTGATGGGTTTGGCTATTGGAGGTGGCCGAACCACCCCGCGGCCCAACGGGGTGTGGCCGAACCCTCTAAAAGAGTTTTAGAGTTTATGGGGCCCAAGGGCTGAACTCTCTAAATTTTATTTAAGTTTTGCTGGTAGCCGAATCACCCCCATGGGTCACAAGGGTGGTCGAACCACTCCTATGGGCCACAAGAGTGGTTAGGCCACCCCCACTCCGCCCGATCTGGGAGTGATTGAACCACCCGGTGGCCCTTGGAGTAATTCACCACCACCAATGGCCAAAACTCATCAATTTTTATTTTTTATTTTTTCTGCCATGGGGGTTGCTGAGCCACCCCTTCTTCGTCTTTTTTTTTTTTTTTTTTAAATTTTTTATTATTTTTAAATAAAATTATTAAAAAAATAATAATAATATTAAAACGATATCGTTTTTTGGCTTAGTTGTCGATACTGACGTGGCCAAACGAAGTTAACAAAATTAGATAGAAAATGAACGGAATGACCCAATTCAAAAACGTGAAAAAGTTAAAAATTAAAAAGGACCATTTTTAAATTACATGTCGACTCAAGAATTTATCATACATTTACTCTAATAATAATAATAATATATTTTTTTTCCTTTCTTCCTTTCTCTCCAAAGAAACTAAGAGTCTAAAACAGCCCATCTTTCGGTAATGGGCATAATTGGGAAGCTTGCGCTGATAGATAATGCGATATCATCTTTCAACGAAGTAATGAGAAGGAGATGACAGATTTTGATTTTTGACAATGGTTACCATTACGTATGCTTCCTCAAAGTTGTCAAAAACTTTGGCCCCACTAAGACACCTGTCACTCGTGACAGAATTTTAAAATCAAATGGAACATCTGTTTGGTAAACCACTCTTTAAGTATGAGGAGAATTTTTTTCACTTTATTTTATTTTGAATGGTTGAAAAAAATTATTTATGTGATATATGTAAAAAGGATTTATATAAAAAAGTGGAGAAAAAAAAAATTGTATAGTAGTGAATTTTTTTTATTTAAATAGTAATAAAAAATTATTGAAGTAATATAAAAAATAAAAAAAGTTAAAAATGTTTTGAAGTTGATTTTTTTTTTGGAAGAAGTGAAAAGAATGGAAGGTAGAGAGGAGGAGTTGCCAAACGGACCCAATTTTACCTATGTCATGATCTTGCCCTCATTAATAGTAATATTACGTCACTTAGTTTAACGCATAGAAAATCACAAATATTTTTTTATATTTTTATTTAATCATATTAACCAATAGCAATCAATTTTTATTCACAACTGAAAAATATTAGGAAAAAATGTACATACATCTTAAATTATCATCTCATTGTTAATGTTTCTCCGTTGACAAAAATATTTTTAATAAAATTATTAAAATCATATATAAAAAAGTAAATTTATAAATTATACAAAAAAAAATGATTTTTTATTTTTTATTATGATTTTCATTTTTTTTTTGTTTTTAAATTTTTGTTTTTTATATTAAAAAAATCATTTTAATTTTTTTTGTTTTAATTTTATTTTTTAAAAAATTTATAAGGGCATTTTTGTCTAATTGAATAAATTTAAGATCATTTTTTTCTTTCTTTTTATTATTATTGTGGGGACATTGATATTGTTGGTAGTTTAGAAAAAACATTGACTCAATTAGTAATGTATTCAAGTCTAGCCAAGCTTGAGGCTACCGGATTTGACTCGAATACATAAAATAGAACGTCGAATCCGACTCGAGCTCGATCTAAGTTTGAAGGTTTGTTCAAATTCAACTTGTTAAGTCCGAACTTGGCTCAAACTCGGTTAGCTTAACAAGTCGAGCCTCCAATCGAGCTTAAGCCGCTTGAGCTCGATTGGAGTTTTATAATAATTTTTACTTCACAAAAAAAAAAAAAAAAAAAAAACCAGTACAATTTTAACTTTAATCTATTTTCACATTCTAAATCAAACGTTTATAATATTACATATATTATGTTAATATTATACACTATAATTTATAAAACTTTATATATATATATAGACACACATAAGCAAGCTAACTATTCGAACCGAACGTGTCGAATCGAACTCACGAGATTTGTCTAAGCTGAACAGAATTTATACGAGTATGTCTCATTCAATATACGGGCAGATTATTGTGTTCACAAATGACTCATTTATTTTTCAAATTGAGACTGAATCGAGTTTAATCAAGCCGAGTCGAATCGAGTTCATGAGCAGTTGGCTCATCTAACAGAATATTGACAATTGAGTAATAATTAATATCGTAATATCGCTTGCCAAATTACCAAATGTTATAACTAGTTAATTGAATTGCAGAGTTGGGTGGTTTTACATACCGGTAAAGGCCTTCTACTTTTTAAATAAAATAAAATTTGTGTCAATCAGTAATAAAAAAAAATTCTTTCAAGAAGTCAAAATCATCCACCAATCAAAACATCAGGCGAACAATTATGAACCGTCAAATAAGTTGACCAGTCTACACGGGCAGTGACGGGCAGGTAGAATAAAACAACAGAACACCTAAAAAGTTAAAATGATTATGAGAATTCATGAAAAGAATATTCATATTGTCAGTTCAAAATCATCCACCAAGACGAGAGAACTTGTCTAGATGCATCAAATGAAAACTGATAATCATACAGATATAAATTATCCAAAATAGTGTCATAAGCTCTACCAGAGTTTCCTTTATAGTCATGGCACTATGAATTTGATAACATGAACAGGAAAGTTCTATGTAGTCATATAACATGGAATTGAATGCTCCAATTCATGGCCAATCAGAATGAGACTCACAACTTCAAGCAAAACATGATCGTGAAGAATAGAGATTAATTATATGCGCATAACTAATTCCACAAGCACAACATAGCAAGCAATAGTCTCCAGATCCTCTTTCATTTCTATTGATGAAGGCAGATGAACAACAATTAAATCAGTCATTCTTAGAAAGAAATGCAACATTCCTTTAAACCCTACAACACAACAATAATAACCAATTAAGCAACAGGCACACTTTTCATGCATTAGAACGCAAGCATTTCTTCATCCTCAGGAAGGGAAATATTGATTTAAAGATTGAGGCACCAAGTAAAAAGGGACTAAAGCTAACTAGCTTTTTTAACATGTAACTGAAATTTGCGGCAAAGAATGAGTACATCAATAAGATTGAAAGCCCAAACACATCACCAACACCTCTGCATTAGCCCAGGTTAGGATTACACTCCATGGCCTCCCTTTAGGTAACAGAAGGAATCATATCAACAAGACACACACAAATGTGGCATAATGATGTTTTCCACTTCCATTACCAAAGTCAAATAGGATGTTACTTTGAATTACAATTACAAACTCAGAGAATCCCACGCCACTCTCCACATCCCTAAATACCTCGATGACTAACACAAAATTGGAACATAAGAAACTAGGAAACTTGAAAAGAAGAAAACTTTGAGAGGCATCATTTTCCTCAGCAATAGCATCAGGCGCTCGACTAGAGCTGTAAAATGTCTACGATTTTCAGATGCTAAATCGATGTCTTATATCATCCACCATCCAATGTTATGACAAAAATTGGAGGGAAGAAAAAAAAAAGAGAGATTATTTATCCACGTCGCAATTTAGTTGATAAAATTACCTGTTTCACCATTTCCGCACTACATACTGCTAAGTCAGATGCAATCTACAATTTGTCATCATTATACATGCATGCCATTACCTCAAACGGCAAAGAGGGCAGCAAGGGATACACACATGGATATGCTGACCTGGGGATAGCTAAGAAACTATGTAGATAGAGAGACAATAGTTCCTCCCATTCTCTCCCCTCTCAGGCAAGCAAGCCAGGAAGGAAACCGTTGAAGATGATTGTCAATGCTGACAATGGAACTCAGACCCAAGTCTCAACTGTTCCACCACAGACTAGCAGCAGCTAGCTGGCATCTTGCATGGTAAAAGTATAATCGTGAGAAAAACAAGCGCGCACACAATCTTCAGGGGCTTCAGGGGTAAAATATGGATCAATAAACAATGGTAACCAAGACTACCATGAACATCTTTAGGTAACTACAAATCACGCGCAATAATGAATTTTACACTTCTTTTAAAACTAATTGCTTTACTCAAGACAACCAAGTGATCCTAATCATGAAGGAGCATTTGACAGATTCTTCAAATATGTTCAAGATGCCTAGAAAGATTTACCAAAACCATTACTCCTACAAGGTGCCATCCCCATTATGATACAAATACGAAAACTAGAACAGAAACATAGCTAGTACAAAATATAAGAATTTCCCAACATGTGCATCAGAACTTTTGAAAACAAATGCATGCCTGAAATGCTTTTGTTAATCATCTTGTACTCAGATCGTGAAGAACACTTTCAAGCAATCTTAAACAATGAATATGATTAATAATGGGCAAAATGTGAAAACATAAAAAGGAGACATGTAATCAATATAAACAGTCAACCTCATCAGAGATTCCACTTGGAAAGCTCAATTGAAAGGAGAATAGCTCTTCGAGAACCAAGGAAGCAAGCAGTGCCTCCAGTAATATTATTCTATAAATCCTGTATCGAATAATGGTTTTGCAAACTAACTATACGCTTGATATTCTGCCCCCCAACGATGTAGGGAAGCCTGTCAAACATTGTAAACAAATCAAGTAATCAGAATTCCTTCAAACAAGAGACAAATCTTCCAAATTCACAATACCATACACAGCGCTGTAAAATTAAACAGAAAATTAACATTCAAATTTGGACTATTCAATTCACTATATGTACATGTTTACATCTTAAAACTACTTGCCCACATGTAAAAACCAACTAAACTCTACCCCTACATCATAATCCCAGATGCGTACCACGGAATGGGAAAAAAAAACAAAAAACAAAAAAACAAAACAAAACAAATAAAAGGCAAAGAAATTAAATATCTCTTTTCTTTTCATATTCTTCCATCTATTGATAACTTGGTTTGCTCGTTTTTTTACAAAATTCAGCGCATTATACCTCCAATCGAGGTCTGAATTTTGCAGGAACAATGACGCTGAACCTCTCCAGGCTTTCACAAATCACAATTTGCTGTGGTCGTATCTACCTCTGTAAGACACGTCATCAAAACTATTAGCTTCCTCTCCAAAATAAATAAGTAAATTACCAACAATAATTAAAAAAAAAAAAACGTACAAGCAGGGAGAGAGAGAGAGAGAGACCAGACCTTCGTATGAGGAATTTTAGTAAGCATGAACTACGAGCATATCTATCTCTGCGATAAAAAGATAAGAAACTTTTAGTACCCAATCATTAAAAATTAGCAAAGCCAATTTCATAGTGAAACAAAGAGCATGAAAGAGAGAGAACCTTCGCCGGAGCTTCGGCAACCCGATAAGAATCAGCTGTCGTCCCCACCAACCACATCCCAGGAAAAACATTCTAAAAATCAACAAAGAAAAATGAAAAGAACAGACAAAAAAAAAACGTTAGTCTCTCAGCCACCACACCAAAGCCTAAGCACATAAACAAAAGAAAAAGAAAAATCAAAGAGAGAGAGAGAGAGAGTTATTACGTCGAGCTGTTTCTGGATGTTCTTGGGGCGCTTCCGGGGCCGGCGAGCGGGCCTGGAGCCAGTCATAACGAAAACGTCCTCCTCGATCTCCTCCTTGGAAAGCGCGATCCAAAACTTCCTCTTCTCTGTGCTCTGCGACTCTGCCGCCCCCCTCAACCGCAGCGACTTCGGCTGCACGTTCTCGCTCTGATGCTGCTGCTGAACCCCTGCTATCGCTATCGCCGCACTCTCCGCCCGGATCTCCATCATCGCGCTCCTCTGCGCGGCCTTCCTCGGCCTCAAATTCCACGGCTTCTGCGCCTCCGCTTCCTCCTCCTCTGTCGCTTCCCGCTTCCTCTCTCCGCCGTCATCGGCTTCCGCGCAGCTCTCTCCTCGCTCCGGCTTCTGAGATCGGTCGGAGATAGAGCAGGGAGAGAACCCGAACCGGTTGCGTGCGGACCTGGATCCTACCCGCGGGGGCGGCGGGTCGGAATCGTGGTAGTCAGAATCGGGCTCGGAGGATGCTGGAGATACGGTTCGGCGGTAGCGGCTGGTGGTGTTGGTGTGGCTCTTGCCTCCCCATTTCAAGAACGGCAGCGAGAAGTTGTGCAGTGGCTGAGACTGCACCGGTGCCGTAGCCATTGCATATACCTACACAACAACCGTGTATATCACTCCCTTCCCTTCCTCTCTGCAAAGTGCAAAGCCAACAAGGCTTTCACAGGAAGAGGGAGAAAAAAACCCTAAGACGTTGAGAGAGAGATAGAGAGAGATGATCTTGTTTGTGGAGAAGAGAATCAGGTTTTTGAGTGTATGTATAGCCCAGGCCACATTCTATATACACACAGAGGAGCCGTTTGGTTCTATTCTCCGTCTACGGTTTCCTTCTTTTTACCCGATATCCCCTTCATTTCCTCCTTATTTCCATTGGTGTCCTTTTGCGGGGCCTTATATATTTACTTTTTAAGTACAAAATATATTTTAAGCTTCATACGGAATTGCTCTTTTGTTTTTACTTTTTATGCTTTTTAAAATGCTTTTTATTGTAAAATATTTTCAATAAAATTATTTTTCAAGAAAAATGAATTTTTTGAAAATATTTTTCGGCATTTGGTTCGTACGAAAAAATACCAATGACGTAAAACGGAATCCGGCAACATCTGGCTGTCGCTGCCGGATTCCGAAAAGTTTCGCCGGAATCTGGCTAACTTTTCGGAATCCGGCCTAGTTTGGCCGTAATTCGGCAGAAATTGCCAGATTTCGGTTGTACTGGCTGGAATCTGGTCTGCCTGAATCCGACTGTACTGGTCGGATTCTGACCAATGCCGCCGGATTCCGACAATCAAATACCAAAATTTGGGGATCTTCGACGATAAAGTCCGACTACCAACAAACTCCAATGCCCGGCGGTGGCGAATTCCCATAAACATGCGTGCAAGAATTAAGAGTTTAAATCCAGAAAACGATTTATAGTTTTCAAAATCGTAAATCATTTTTCAAAAATTAAAGAGGCTTTTTATGGTCAAACTAAAAATTATTTTCGTTGACCATTATTTTCGCCCCCACCAATTTTATGCTGAAACAAACGAAACATTTATCAAAATGCATGTTCATCCGAACAAATAGTTGTCATAATAAAAGGCCTTGAGATAAGATTGTAATGGTACATAATTTAGTTTGGTTTAATTTTGTTTCATTATGTGTTTTGGTTCAAAAAAATATAAGTTTGATATTGTTAGGAGTTGGGCTGACAATTAGGGCCTAACCTGCTAGCGTTGTTACCAATCGGAGCCCACCATTAAGTTTCACCTCCTAAAGTCCACAGTCGATCGAGGTCAAGGCTTCAATTAGAGTCCTCAATCTCAATGACCAATAAATCATCCTGTCAGCCTAATATTAGGGATTCAATCTCATTTCTCGCAAAATTCGGGATCCTGTCACCAACTCGCCTGATTGGAAAGTAAAAAAACAAAAAAACTCCCCTCCATACCTTCAATCTCATGATTTAGGGAGTACGAAGATCACGTTAGTCCGAACCACACTCAGACCATACTCCCAATCCCATGATTCGGGGGTACAGAGAGATGATCTCCACTGACACATAACATTTGGCCATACCAACGCCATATCCCCCAGTCCCAGAATTTGGGGGGTACGAGGTTCAGCTCCATCAAGATCGAGCCACTATATACCACATTCGATAGAGATAAAATGATTTTTTTTCTTTTCTTTTCTTTTTTGAACTCTAAGCAAAAAACTCTTGTGATTTATCATTATCCACCTTTAGTGGGATAACTGACTTAGGCATCAAAGCTATCCCCCATCGGCTCACTATGGCAAGCTCTTGTGCCTGCTTGTTTTTTCTTTTGCAGTTGCTAGCTCACCAGTGATAGCAAACTGCACTAACAGTTTGACGTCATCTAAGAGAACGACTTTGTTGTTTCCAAAAACAATTCGAAATGTTGAACACAATATTGCAAAGTGCTCAAGACACTAAGGGAGGGTCGAAACTATCGGGGGAAAGGTCCCTCGGAGGAGGTTCTGTTAAGTCGCCACCCACTCTAGGAAATAAGAAGGTTGCAGGGACTTCCAAGGACCTAGAGGGACGTGTTGAGTCCCTAGAAGCCCAATTGTAGCGCATGACTCGAAGAGTCGAGACCCTCACACAAAACACCGTGTTGGCATGTCAGACCACACGCATTACAAGGCAAGGAGAATCCCCTCTGGATCCAAGGCAAGAGGAGCCTTCCCATCATTCCAGAGATGAAGACCCTACTTACGAGGAGGGTAATGCTGAACAAGAGGACGAAGAGATAGAAGAGGATTGGCATAACAGAGCATCGTCTCGTGGTCGCCGTGATGCGAGAGAAGAATACCATCAGCCAGAAAACATTGTGAGGGGGGAATGACCAAAATGCGATTATCAATGATGTGCAGATCAAGTATGAAGAGATGGCCCTGAAGATGAAGGGAAGCGAATGATGGTGGAGGATCTACTCCAGAATACGAATCTATCATTCACTGAATGAGTAATGAAGTTTCCTTTTCCGGAGACATTCAAAATCCCCCATGTTAAAATGTACGATGGAACCACGGATCTAGGGCAAGATTTGGAGACTTATCAGGCTCATCTAGTCCTTAATGGGACTTTGAACGAGATTTCTTGACGTGCATTTCCCTTCACTCTTAAGGGAAACGCTCGAGATTGTTTTGAGAATTTGCCTCCCAACTCAGTTGACAACTTTGAAAATCTGGGAAGAATGTTCATCACGCATTTCATTGCAGGTTGAAGGCACAAGAGACCATAAGCATACTTTCTTACCCTAAGCCAGAAGGAACCCGAGTCCCTCAAAGACTACCTCCAACGGTTCAAAAAAAGAAAGGTTGATCATAGAAGATGCGCAGGAGAATCTGGTCTTAGCTTCCTTGTAATACCCCGTATTTTAAGATATTGAATAAAATATCTTAAAATATGATTTAAGGCCTAATAAACTAAATATGAATATTTATTCATAAATATTCATCAATTTAGGTTTAAAGGAATCAAATACTTTGTGACAATATATTTAGAGTTTAAAACGGATTGGGATTCTAGCTAAGTATAATCGATCGATCGATCAATTATAGAATCGATCGAGCGATTATATATTAACTTAGAATCGATCATGCGAGGTTAGAACCAACCAATTGATAGAACTAGAAGTCGATCGAGCGATTTAGTTATATAAGCACTGAAACGGATGAAAATCTGACTAAGTATAATAGATCGATTGATTATTTCATAGTGTAAAAATGGATCGATCGAAATGATATCGATCGATTATTCTTCAGTGTAAAAACTATATTGATCAACTTTCTGCAGAAATGCAAAATCTCATCCAAAACAACTGTCCTTTGATTTTTATCCAATTCTCATCATTTCTTTTGATGAGTCATGACCCAGCTCGACATGTTCTTGACCTTAGATGAGTTTGTGATCAATCTTAGCCATAAAAAATATATCATTTTAGATTAGATAAGATCTAGTTAGAGATAAGACAATATTGATGATTGCTTGGTGAGTCACTAAACTTGCTTTCCAAGTTGGTTTCTAAGCCATTAGATCATATCAAAATGGTGCAATCTTGGCCATCCAAATCATTATAAATAGAGTAGCACCTCTTCTTCCATTCTTCTTCAAGAATTCTCAAAATTCTCCCAAAACTCTCTTGGTTTCTCTCTTCAGTTTCCATTGCAGAAACTCTATGCAATTCTCTCCTTTCTCTTCTATTTTAGTGCATCAAAAGGGAAGAGAAACTCTCTTCCATTGTGCTTGATCAAAGGCAGTAAAAGATTACTCTTCTTTTTCTTCTTTTTCTTCTTCTTTAGTCCTTACAAACAAGAAGATCTTCCTTCATCTCTCTTTCTCTTTCGATGCAGCAAAGAGAAGATCTCTCTTCTTCTTGTTTGGAGTCTCACGACTGGTGGTGTGAAAAACAGAGAAAAATCCTTTCCCTTTGATAAGTTCTTTCTCTCCTTTGCTTGGTTTTCATCACTTTTGTTCAAACGATCAAAGTGAAGAAGTTTACTTCTTCTTCATGAACATGTGTATATATCACTCTCCAATTCTCTCTTGGATCTTTACCATTCAGATTGCATCAAAAGAAACGAAGATCCTCTCCTATTTCTCTCACTCGGCCAACACTAGGAGAAGTTCTCTTAATTCATCTCTTTCTCTTTCTCTCAGGTGTCTTGCAACAAAGAGAAAACTCTCTCTCTCTCTCTCTCTCTCTCTCTCTCTCTCTCTCTCTCTCTCTCTCTCTCTCTCTCGGGTTTTGATTAAGGTAAGAATCTCTAAGATCCTCTCTTCGTTATCCCTTGATTTGTAGAAAAAAGAAAAAGAAAAAGAATAGATAAGAAAATGAAAGAACGTATAAGGATAGTAAAACGGATTAAGAAAGGAAATGGGGTTGTTTTTAGTATTGTGTTACAAAATATCTCAAAAGATATTTTGAGATATTTTACAAAACATCCCAGAAGATATTTTGAGATATTTTACAAAATATCCTAATAAGATATTTTAATATTTTGATAAGATTTTTATCCTTTAATGATTTAAGTTATGTTTTAAAATAAAGTTTCAAAGCAAAGTGATTAAAGTATAAATCATGCCATTGTGATGCCCAAGTAAAAATAATTATTTTCGATAAAAATGGATATTTTGGTAATCTTTATGAAAAATGATATTCTGGTAATTGTTATGGTTAAGGGTATTTTGGTAATTTAATAATAAATGCAGTTATAATGCCCACATGAAATATGTGGCATTATAATTGAAAATTTTTATATGTCGTTACTATATTAAAACAATAATAGGATTAAGAAATCAGAAATGAGTATAAGGTTAAATCTATGTTTAGTGAATTGTACTGATTCACTATTTGTTTGAATTATATCTGTTTATTGCAGTGGTTTTATCTCTGAACGCTTTCCTGAAGCCAAAAGAACTACTGTGAGTATTTCTTACTCACTAAGGGTGATACGTATGGTTTAGTCTTTAGCATCATGCAAGTCGTTTAACATATGGTTAACATGTTTTGATTGGAATTACATGTATGATGGTTGTATGATTACAAGTAGGTAAGTATATGATTATACTAAGCTTATGTAACAAGTTAGTAAGTTGGTTGTTAATATTGTTGGATAGTGGGCGTTATCAACAGTATTAGGATGGTGGGCGCTATCTGTGGTAAGAATTTATGGTGGGCGCTATTCATGGTAGGTGTGTATAGTTGGTGCGTGGACGCAGTCAACTATATTGGTAGGTGTGCATTGTTAGCGTGTGAGCGCAGTCAACTATAATGGCGGGAGCTATTCATGATAGAGTATATCTATTAGTATATTAGGGAACTGTCTTTGCTTGTGAAATTATGTATATAATATGTATATCTGGCATCATTTGGTTGCATTGTATATTGTTAAATAAATCAGTATGCTACTATGTGGTTGAGGACCGTTGACTCACTTGACCACAGTATGGGATTATGGTGTGAATCACAATCACATGCAAGTTTTGCAGGATTGGAGGCAGGAGCTGCTACGTTATGGACGAGACCTTTAGTATGTAGATGTTTTATACAATGATTATGTAATGTTTGTGCCGTATGTGGTACGTATGTTGTTATTTGGATGCATTTTATTATATTAGAACAAATAGTTATTATTTTATATATTGAGGTTATTCAACCAGCTCTGATTGTTATTGTAAAAAAAAGAAAATGGTTTCTGTTGCCAATTTATACTCTGATGATGTCATTTTTGATGTCATAACGATACATGGAAATTCAAAATTCACTTACATTTTTTTGTAAAAAGCGGGTCGTTACATGCCTTCCTTAACAAAGTGTTGCCCCAAGGACCCATCATGGCGAAGTTGGCAGGAAATATTCCAACTACCCTTCAAGATTTAATGGATAAAGCTGAGGAGTTCATCAATGCTAAAGAGACTATACGAGCACTGGTGGAATCCAGTAGAGAGCAGGTGAAGGTTTCCAAGAAGAAATAGAAGGAGTCATAATCGGGAGAAGGGAATTCGAAGGACTTGAAACAGTTTGGAAAATGGAAGCTCATAACCGAGCATGACTATAATTTCACTCCCTTGAACACGAATGTCACAGAGGTTCTGATGCAAACTAGAGCTTAATCCAAATATGAAGGCACCTCCTCACAAGCATTGCTACCGTGTCAAAATGACGATAGAAGAAACGATAATTGGAAGGATGACGACCAAAGGGATCGGAGAGACGATCACTAGAATAATGGAGAATTGTGATCGACAACCTCTAAGAGTCGGTAGCATAATTGGGGAAATCCGAACGATAGCTAGTGGGTTCGATGGATAGGGACAATCCATCTCAGTAAGAACGGCTCACGCTCAAAAGTTACATTCGGGGAGATATTGTCACTCTGAAGGCCTTAAAAGTCACAGAAGGAGTTTGTGATCATATCATTCACTAACAAAAACGAATCAAGAGTAGCGCTACCACATGGTGATGCTTTAGTGGTCACGCTGGCTGTGGTGAATTATGCCATCCATCGGATATCGATTGATAATGGGAGTTCGACTGATATTCTATATTGGCCAGCGTTTGACAAGATGAAGATCGATCGAAAGAGGATAAACTCGGTTTCCTTTCCCCTGGTCGGATTTGCAGGAGAGAGGGTTCGTCTGGTGGGAGCCACAACCCTACAAGTTATAGCAGGGATTGCCCCTAAAAGTCAACGATGATGGTGGATTTAATGGTTGTGGCTCGCCCATCAGCATACACTGCTATAATAGGGAGGCCGACCTTGAATAAGTTGAAGGCCATAATGTCCACACACCACTTGATGATGAAGTTTTCAACCGACAAAGGGGTCGAATTTATGAAGGGAGACCAAGAGGCAATCAGTTGTTGTTACAACACGATATTGAAGGAACCATCGTCGAGAGAAACCTTATTTGTCGAGTAGAGGTCTGAGGATAAGCAGACATTACAACAAAGAGAACCAATCGAGGAATTGGTCAAAGTGGCCATTGATGGTTCAGGTCGAAAAAATAAAGATCGAGTCACAACTTCCTAAAGGGGTTCGTGAGGAGCTTACAAGCTTCCTTTGAGATAACATGGATGTTTTTCCACGGATGCATAAGGACATGTCGGGAATTGATCCCTCAATAATGGCGCACAGACTCAATGTGGAACCCACTACCAAGCCAGTGAAACAGAAAAAAGAAATTTCGCCCTAGAAAGGAATCAAGCGATCACAGAAGAAGTAGACAAGCTCCTGAATGTGATTTTTACCAAAGAATTTCACTATCTTGATTGGTTGGCCTGTGATTTCGATCGAAAAATCCAACGAGAAGTGGAAGTTGTGTGTGGACTTTGCAGATCTCCACAAGGCATGTCCAAAGGATAGCTTCTTACTTCCCCGGATGGACTTTCTCGTAGATTCCACCGTAGGACATGATTTGCTAAGTTTCATGGACGCTTTCTCAAGCTATAACCAAATCTGCATGCACGAGTTGGATTAGGAGAAGACAATGTTCATCGCCAATCAAGGTTTGTATGGCTATAACGTGATGCCATTTGGGCTGAAAAATGCAGGGGTAGCCTATTAGAGGCTGGTGAATATAATGTTCAAGAAGCAGGTCAGAAGAAATGTGGAGGAGTACATGGACAACATGCTGGTCAAGTGCCTCAAGTCTAAGAACCACATTACAGATTTAGAAGAAACTTTCCAAACCATGAAGCAATACATAATGAAACTTAATCTAGCCAAGTGTGTCTTTAGGGTGTCATCTGGGAAGTTCCTGGGATTCATGGTCTTGCAAAGGGGGTTAAAAGCAAATCCTGAGAAGATCAAAGCGATACTCGAAATGCAATCCCCCTCAAACACCAAACAGTTGTAGCAACTCACAATGTGTATTGTAGCTTTAAGCAGGTTCATCTCTCAAGCAATCGACAAGTGCCTACCTTATTCAAGATATTAAGAAAGACCTTCGATTGGGGAGAGTGTGAGGAAACATTTTAGCAGTTGAAGCAATATCTTTTCAAACCTCCACTCCTCATAGGACCATCGAAGGGAAACCGCTCTACTTGTACTTAGCAGTCTCTCCTTTGGAGAGTCAGTTCAACTTTGATCTGAGAGGATCGGGGGTACATAAGCTTGTTTACTAAACTAGCAAGGCCCTTCAAGGGGCGGAGACTAGGTACCCCTAAATCGAGAAACTAGCATTCGTGTTAGTTACGTCAACAAGGAGGTTGGGGCCTTAGTTCCAGGCTCATACCATCCGAATGTTGACTCATTATCCCTTGAAGAAGACTTTGTACAAGCTTGACACATCATGCCGATTAGTAAATTGGATTGTGGAAATCGTGAAATTTGACATCTAGTATCTTTTGAGAACGTCTATCAAAGGACAATCAATAGTTATTTTCTGGCAAAATTCACAAATTTCCCCAAGCAGGAGGATCAGCTCGTTAGAGAACTATGGGTAGTCAATGTTGATGGCTCCACCACCAAGAAGAACAGAGGGGTTGGAGTGATGTTGTTGACTCCAAAAGGTCGGGAGCTCAAATACGCAATCAGAAGGGGTTTCAAAACGACCAAAAATGAGACAGCGTATGAGGCTATCCTCGTAGGATTGACAATAGCTTGAGAGCTTGGAGCCGAGAGCATCAAGATTCGGAGCAACTCCCAAGTGATTGCTAGCTAGATCCAAGGGGAGTACGAAGCAAAGGGAGAGCGGATGAAGAAATATTTGCTCAAAGTGAAGGAATTAGGAACCTAGTTTAAATATTTCAAAGTGAAGAAAATTTCAAGAGAAGAAAATGAGCATGCAGACTAGCTCACTCAATTGGGCTCAACAACGAAAGAGGAGGTGAATGCTTCCAAGGAACATATACGATTACTATCCGAACCTACCATAGCCAATGGAGTTGAGGTCTTGCAGATTGGAGGTAGCCCCGAGTGGGTAGAACAAATTGTCCAGTATTTGAAGGAGGAAAAATTCCCTGACGATTGGAAGAAAGCTGCAATCGAGAGTTGCCAAGTACACATTCATCGGAGACACCCTTTACAATGAGATATCACATGCTTAACAAATTAAAACTATAACTTACCTACTCAATAATCAACATCAAACTTCCAAGGTTAATCATAAAAATCTTAAACAACAAACCCATTAACCAAATACATACTTGTATCACCCGAATCTCGAAATAGTAAATCTATATACCATAAATTAGTACAAACTTCAAGAAAATTAAAGAGAAGTGTGTTAAAATCTTACCCTTGAAGCTTTCTCTTAGCCATCTTGCTTCAGGCACACTCACTTATCTTGTTCTAAAAATAAGGTTACGTTTGGTACATTGAAATGAATATTACCTAAGAGTATTACACACACTCCTACTTCTCTACACCCATTTTCCCACACACATTGGTAGCCTTTAATCCAATGGTAATTTTAAAAGCTACCCATGGGTGTAGGGAAGTGGGAGTGTGTGTAGTAGTAGTTTTACCATAAATACAAGAAGTTGGAATGGAAAAATCATTTATATTCATTTGTTTGGTAATGACAAAATGATGAGATAGAGATATTTACACTATTTTCGGAACCATCTAATTTTTGGGTAATATTGAGGAATTCTGTCAAAAAAGTCTTCCTTTTTGGCACTTTTCCAAAATTCATAATTAGAATGTAATCATATTTCAACCAAAAAAAAAAAAGCAAAATACATTTACTTATAAAAATAACACATGAATAACACCCCAACACCATCCCCAACCACTGTGCAAGGCTGATTGGACCACTAGATCATAGCTCACAGTTAGCAATCACCCAACCCAACCCACCATCGACCTCTACTCAACCTTGCCACCACTTGCCACCACCCGATCCAGCCCACAACTGGTCAATAGGGGTATACATGCGGATACAAATGCGATTATTTGCAATATTCGTACCCGTATTCGCAAAATGCGGATATAACTTTTAGATATCCACGCTATTTTTTACTATTTCCATTTGTGTGTTTGTTGCGATTATTAAGTGTTGTTATTATATGCAAATAAGTAATGGGCCTATTTCAAATGTTTTTAAAAATAATTTTGACCGGTTTTTAGTCTTCTGGGCTTGTTTTGAAAATATAATGCAACACCGAAAATATGTAGAAAAAAAAAAAAAAAGGAAAGAAAGAAAATACACTTTACCCCCCCTAATGTTTCACATATTTTTCAATCTTGCCTCCAAAGTGAAAAAACAATGTATCCCAACCACGTTTTAAAAATTTTCAATGTTGCCCATCTGTTACTTAAGTTTGTCTTTTTTAATAGAATTAGACATACGTCCAATGCAGGGACGGAGCCAGAAACTCTTATGGGCAGGGGCCAAGGGCCCAAAAAAATTATTGGTAGGGGCCAATAGGCTAAATTTTATTTTTTTTACCTTATAATTTTTTTTACCTAATTTTTTTTTGTTGCTTTTTGGAATTGAGGGGGGGCCATGGCCCCTGCCAGCCCCCCCTTAAATTCGTCCCTGGTCCAATGCACATGAGTTTTTAAGAGAAAATCTCTCCAAAATATCCTTTAAAAATCATTTTTTTTAAAAAAAATAAAGATAAAAAAAACAACCAAATAGAAGAAAGGAAAAAGAAGAAGTTGGGGGGTGGCAGAAGCCACACCATGGACTATTTGGGGGTGGTTTCGGTTTGGAGGTGGCTCGGCAACCTCGTTGGCCAAGTGGGGGTGGCTGGACCCATGGGATGGCTTTGGCTAGATCCCGATTTTATTTTTTTTAAAAAAAAAATTGATTTTTTAGGGATATTTCGGGGAGAATCTCTCTTAAAAGCCCACGTGGGTCTATTTACATTAAAAAGGAAGGACTTAAGTATTTTATGTTTTACGTCAAAATAGTTTGTGAGTATTTTATGTTTTACATTGTTTGTTAATGCTTTTGCTTTTTTGCTAAAAAATAAAAAGATGTCTTAAAAAGTGCTACCAAACAAGCTATAATTCATTTTATGTTTTTAATTCTTTGTGATCATTTGGTAACTCTTTTTAGAGAGTGATTTTTGCTTTTTAGTTGGAATGTGATATAAAAGTAAAAGTAGTTTTGTATGAATGTTTTGTTTTTTTGAAATATTTGTTAATACTTTTATTTTTTAGCTAAAAACCAAAAAGTTACCCTTAAAGGTATTGTCAAACAAAGCCATTTTAATGTGACTAATTTTTTACCTTACACCAACCACTACAAAGTTAAAAAGAAAAAGAAAAAGCATTTAAACAAAAAAAAAATTTAAACATTTACAGCTCTATTTTACAAGAAATGTTGGAGTATTGTTATGGATGTTATTCTTCGAAGTGTTTGGGATTTCTTCTTGAAAAATCATTTCCTTAAGGAACAAAACCATACTTTCATAGCTTTGGTTCCCAAACAATTAGGTCCCTCTTTTGTTAACCACTTCAGACCTATTAGTCTCTGTAATTTTGTTAACCACTTCAGACCTATTAGTCTTTGTAAGATCATCTACAAAATCATTTCTAAAATTCTGGCTAACAGATTTAAACTTCTCTTACACCATTTCATCTCCCCTCTCCAATCTACTTTTATCCCTTCTAGAAATATCCAAGATAACTCCATTCTTGCTCATAAACTTCTCCACATTTTGAAGAAAAAAAAGAAAGTAAAGAGGATGCCTTATGGCTATCAAAATAGACATGGAAAAAGCCTTTGACCGTATGGAATGGAACTTTCTATTTGCCATCTTAGCTAAGTTGGGTTTCCACCCCACCTGGATCAATTGGATCCGTATCTGCATCAGTTCACCTTCATTCTCCATTCTCCATTCTCCATTCTCCATCCTCATCAATGGAAGTCCCTATGGTCTCTTCACTCCAGCCCATGGTCTTCGACAAGGTGATCATTTATCTCCATTCCTAATTATTTTAGGAACTGGAGTGTTCTCCAAGCTTCTTCAAAGGCAATCCTCCCTTGGTCTTCTCAAAGGTATAAAAATGGCTTGGGCATGTCCCCTCATTACTCATCTTTCGTTCACAGTTGACCTTCTCATATTTGGCAAAGCTACCTCCTCTGAAGCATCTATTATCAAAGATTGCCTTGATTCATATTGTTAATGGTCTAGACAAGCTGTTAATATTGCCAAATCTTTGATACTGTTTAGTAAAAATACTAAAACTTCACCAATTAACAGTGTCAAAAGCATTCTTCCCTTTAAAGCTATTGCAGCAACAACTAAATACCCGTGACTTCCACTTTTCACAGGGAAATCAAAGAAGGAAGCTTTCCAAGCTCTATTGACAAGAGTGCTCGAGACAATTGAAGGCTGGCAAGCCAAAACTTTATCTCAAGTTGGTAAGACAGTACTCATCAAAGCTACTGTTTCTTCTATTCCTTCATACACAATGAGTACCTTCCTTCTCCTTAAATCTCTTTGTACAGCATTGAATAAGTCTTTCAAAGATTTTTTGTGAGGATTTCCTAAAGGGAAATCTCAAAATCTTTCTCTCAAATCTTGGCACTCTATATGCATTCCTCATCATCTTGGAGGCTTGGGTATTTGCAATATGTATGATGTCAATCTAGCTCTGGTTACAAAACTTGGATGGAATCTTTTATCCAATCTTGATTGTCTTTGAGTTAGTTAGCTTCGGGAGAAATATATTTGTTATGGATCCTTCTTATCTTCCCCAGTGGTTTCAAATGCTTCTTGGTTATGAAAATATATTCTTCATTGCAAATCACTCCTCACCTCTGGAGCATGCCTATAGGTTTCTATCAATTCTCATTTCCCTATATGGACCACTTCCTGGATTCCTACCTTACCAAATTTCAGACCTTCCCCGAAATTTTCAAGTAATAGGGAACAACCTTCTTTTCTTATTTCAGGTCTTTTTATTCCAGGATCATCTAAGTGGAATATTTCTACAATCTTTTCCCTGTTTGACGATCTCTCGGCACAAGAAATTCTCAAAATTTACATATCTCATTCTTTATCACTTAAATACATTTGGACTCCTGCTACTTCAGGAAAATTTTCAACTAGCTCAGCTTATCTTTCTATCCTAGCTACTAACTATCCAGAGTTC
Organism: Alnus rubra; assembly: GCA_028654335.1. Taxonomy (NCBI): domain Eukaryota; kingdom Viridiplantae; phylum Streptophyta; class Magnoliopsida; order Fagales; family Betulaceae; genus Alnus; species Alnus rubra. Next base: position 59,140 of record JAJPGS010001228.1, on the reverse strand, counting down.
ATTGTCGCTTCTTCCCAACCCTTTTGGAAACATCTCTGGAAATTAAGACTAAATGATAGGCTGAGACTATTCTTGTAGAAAATTGCCTGGAACATCCTTCCCACAACCTCCAGAATTAATTTCATATTACTTTTATAACGTCCTAGACTTTAAGACATAAGAAATAAACGTCTTAAAATAGGAATTTAAGATTTAATAATAACATAAAAGAATATATGAATATTTACAATTCACTATGAATATTTATAGGATTAAATATTAATTAATATTTGAGGTATAATTATAGCTTTAAAATTGGCTAGTTTAGACAAACAAGCCTTAAAACTGAAGAAAACCGGATGTGTGGCTCAGAACGCGAGTGCGCTCGATTCCACGACAAGTTGTGCTCGAGCACATCAACAATCTACCCCAACAGTGATGCTTGGCGCGATTGCGCTCGAGCCCACACCAAGGGTGCGCTCGATCACGATGTTGCTCAAACGACCACGCTGGGCGCTCGAGCGACATTCTTCAGCAGATGAAAAATATGTTGAACACCTGTCCAATTTCCTTTAACAAAATATCCAATCTTAATCCGTTTTTAACCGTTAGAGGTGATCGTTTTTTGACGATCTTGTCTGTCCAATTAGCTATAAAATAGAACCCATCCCCTTCACAATTCTCACGCATCTCTCTCTCAATTCTCTCTCAATTACCTCTCTTCTCCACTTGGTTTCTCTCCTCTCCTCTCTGCTTCCTGGTTACATCATAGGTTGAACATCAATGCTCTCCCTCCTACTCTCATCTTTCGGGCCAGCAACTTCTCTTTTGGTTCGTTTCTCTCGGCCAGGTGCATATAGACTTAGAGGAAAGGATCCTCTCTTTGGTACTTTCTCAAACTCTCTGCTCTTCTTGTTTTCTCTGTCTCACACTCTCTCGGTTTAACAGGGAAGAAGAAAAAAGAAAGAGAAAAGAAGAACAAAGAAGAAATAAAAGAAAAGAAAAAGGAACAAGAAAAGAAAAATAATCTCTCTCTCACGGCCGTTCTCTTTAAAGTGTGTGTATGTGTTTTACAAAATATCTCTTGGGTAAAGTTCTAAATAAGGTTATAGTTATTTTACAAAGTTAATGTTATTATTTTAATAAGTTATTAACATTTTAAGTTGTGTTTTAAACATGGCTTTTCAAGTGGTGTAAATAATTTATAAAACATGCTGTTGTGATGTCCGATAAAAAGTCACTATTTTTATAAAGCACTGTTACGCCGCCTATGTTTTTTAAAATATTTATTAGACATTATTGATACTAATGCCATTATTCTATCCAATTTTTTTTTTTTTATAAAAATGATAATATTGGAATTAATTATGTAATTACTCTAATCCACCTGTTTTTAAAGTATAAAATTCGTTAATTATATTAACGAAGCTATTATATTTATTTAATATAAAAATAAGTCACATGTTGGCCTAAATCTATTTTTGGTATCTCACTATTTTAGTTAGAATAACTAAAACAGTGCCTGCCTTAATGTTATTTAATAAAAGGTTATATTATTTTGGGTTTCAAAAACCCTATTGTGAAATCAATGAATCATTTTATAACTGTTATGTCAATAAAAATAATATTATGCTATTATGATTTAAAAGTGAAAATGATCATTTTTATTGAAAATGGTATTTTAGTAATTACTTATAAATGCTGTTATAATACCCACATGAAATATGTGACATTATAATTAACATGTTTTATATGCCGTTATAATGTCCAAACAACATTATATTAATTAGAGATCAAAAGTGATAAAAGATGTTTACATGCTTCAATAAATGTTGTGATGAGGTTCACATAAAAAAATTAGCAACTATATATAATTGGACTAATTTTATTTGCCGTGGTAATGTATAAGCAACAATAGAAATTGAGTTAAGTGGTTTATAAGTCATAAGTGGAAAGAAGTGTTGAATAGATTCTTAGTATTTTATACTAATCACATGTATACAACTATGCAGTTGTCTTTTCTGTGGATCAATCTTTGTGGCAGAAAACTGTGAGTATTCTACTAACTGAGAATGATACTGAGTTCTTTAATATGGTGATATATAGATTTATTTAATGATATGCAATTGTTTAGGTCTTGGTATATGTGTAAGTGAATATTACTAAAATACTTACTGAGTGTAGTTTATTTGATTATATGGTGATATGATTGTTTGATTTTATGGTGTTATTGGTTTGGTTAATTATACGATGATATTGACTTATATGATGATGTGATCCCTATTACATTTAAAGATATGTGATATGTTTGTGAATCTGCATATTTTAATGATATGAGCTTGCTTATGAAATGACATTGTCTATTACATGAGATATGAACCTGTTAATAAAAAAGACTAAGGGTTAAAGTCCTAAGGCAAAGATTGCGGGTTTAAGTCCCACGACATCAATGAAAGAAAAAGAGGTGGTTAAAGTATCCAAACAACTATCATGGTAAGACCGGAGATAGTAAAAGACCCACGGCAATGATAAGACCATATCACGAGTTAAAATCTCATGGCATCTATTTATCCATCTACATTAATTAATGAGACTGTACAAGAGAATTTATAATAAGAATATGCATATGAATCCATCATACATCATGTTATAGTATTGTGTGTTGTCAAATGAATTAATATGTCATTATATTATAGGATGCAGTTGACTCACTGTTTTTATAGTATGAGATTGTGGTGATAATCACAATCACGTGCACGTTTATGCAGGTTAGAACGAAGGATGAAACCACTAGGATTATTATATTTAAGGATGATACCATTTGTTATGTGGTGATATGTATTAGGATGAAACAATGATTATATATTATTAAATGTGCATGTGGCACATATGTTATTGTTTTATTGTATTTATTATATTAGAACACATGATTCGTATTTTTATACAAAGAAGCTATTCAATCAGCTCTGACGTGTTATATTCCTAAGTTATTAAGAAAAAATATATTCTGCTGCCAAATCTTAGCTCTGATGATGTCGTAGTGTCACGTGGAAATAGAAATTTTCACTTACATAATTTTGTAAAAGGCGGGGCGTTACAACCTTTCTCTAACAGATTACCAATTTGTTCACTTTGCAAAATTGGTGATGATTCTCTACATCACTTATTTTTCAATTGCATTATTGCACGATTTGTGTGGCAGCATTCCTTTTGGCCACTAGATTCTTCAGTCTTCACCTTTAGCACTATGGCACATTGGGTTCAACATATTATTTCTCCTGGGACATTTCTAAATATCCCTCCAATGGATCTTCATAAATTTCAGATCTTTGCAGCGATGGCTGGTGATCTCTTGTGGTTTTACAGAATTAAATCTCACCATGAAGGAATCAACATTGATATTCCCCTAATCTCAAAACATATCAATACGATTACTATGGAGCACTTCAATGCTTGGCATCCTTCTCTTCCCATTGTAATAGATAAATGGCAGCCTCCTCCATCTCCATGGGTGAAAATTAATTTTGATACAGCAATCAGAGACTCCTTCTCAGTCCAAGCTACGGTCTGTCGAAACTTTCAAGGAAAAATTATCCAAATGGCTTCTTCGCTCTCTCCTCCTTGTCATCCAAATTATGGAGAAGCCCTTTCTGCAAGTTAGTTGTCTCGATAGCATCATCACATCATCTTAATCACTTTATTTTGGAACGTGATTCACAAATTGTAATATCTGCTTTACATAATCTTTTTGTCACTCAAGATTGGAGGATTTCATCCCTCATCTCGAACACAGTTGGCTCCCTCTCAGCCTCTTCTTCTTGGAAAGCTCACAAAATCATTTGAAGTGCAAACTTCTGTGCCCACCACGTGGCACATTGAGCCGCAACTAGATCCTTTTCTGGTAGCATTTCCAGTTATTCCCATCCATTAAACTTAGGGCTGGCAAAACGGGTACTTGACACGACCCGTTAAGACCAGCGACCCATTTAAGCTAGACCCAAATATGATCCGTTTATGTTAACGGGTCGGGCTCCAGACACGACACGAACACGATAATTTCACGGGTCACCCGACACGACCCGTGAAACCCATTTAATATAATGGGTCGTATCGGGTCGGCACGACCCGACATGACCCGTTTGAACATTCAAAGCTAAGGGCAAGCAATTATCTCAAAACCAAATCAAAATCCACCATTAGCACCTCAAATTTCAACTAAATGTTTCAATTTAAGCAGTCAAAACAAAATCAAATGATTCAAATCGACAATCAGATCGCAAAATCCATCAAAAACTTCACCTGCTTCTTGTAAATATTGAAGTAGATGTTGAAGAGGACCAAGAGGTACTAGAGCCCAAACAACGCCATAAGCTCCAAGTCTCCAATGTCTTGAACAAGCTGCTGGATTCTGCGCTCTCTCAGAAGCTCTCGGGCACCGAGGTGGCTCTGATCTCCAAGCTCTTCATGGCGCGATCGGACTCAGGCATGGGGACCAAAGACCAGGGCTTGAGCTTGAACGAGTTCGACGAGGACACTGGATAGAGACCACGACTGGCGACTCGGCGAGGGGAGTTAGCAGAGACGGACACATTGGATAGACTGTGGGGCTTCGAGGACGATGAGTTGGACGAGGACGACGGTGTAGCAGAGAGACAGGGAGAAGAAGAAGAAAATGGAAGAAGAAGAAGAAGAAGAGGGGGCGGGAATGAAGGAAAAAGAAAGAAGAAGTTAGGTTTTTCTTTTTCTTTTCTTTTTTTGTTTTTTCACTGTTAAGCTAATAATAATAATAAATAAATAATAATTAAAAAATAATAATCGTGTCCGACACCCGCGGGTGACCTGTGACACAACCCGCTAAGCCAAGATAAACGGGTCGACCCGTTTAATGTAAACAAAAACCCACTAATTTCATGTCGTGCTCGTGTTGGATTATCGGGTCGTGTCAAAATTGTCAGCCCTATCCATTACCTTCGATTCCTATTGTAAGTGGTAAAGACCCCCTCCACCCTTAGTGATGGTAGGGGTCTTTTCACCTAGTTTCTAGTTTATTTCTCATTTTGTTTGTTTGTTTGTTATTTCAAAGTATCTATAATATTAAAAAAAAAAAAGTATTTATAATATAAAAAAGAAAAACAAAAAAAGGTTTACGTCAAAGTTAAAGAGTCAAAAGTTTGGTTCAGAATTTGATTAAACTAATTAGGGCGCCGACATACGCTTCCCATTGGAATCTTCTGATACGGTGGCTTGTCCACGTACATATTCCAAATTTGACCGCTTCTCCGGCAACATAGCCAATGCGGGAAGACCAATTCTCTTTCCCATAGCCAACGCGGTAATGCCGCTTGACTTTATTTATTTATTTATTTTTATCAATAATTATAAGGGTAAATGATACATTTCTCTCACAAATTATCACTCTTTATCACTTACCATCGGGAAACTTTAAGTTGAGCAGAAAAGAAAAGTGACTAAAATAACTAACTTACCTTTTGACAAACATACTCATTTTACATTTTTTTAGCAATAAAAATGTTCAATCTTTGATATAAAAAAAATAATGCTAATCTTTGCATTTATTTATAATTCTTATCTTATATAAACTGACATTTTGTGTTTTAAGTGACTTATAATGTCAAAAATTTAAAAAGAAAAAACAAAAAGTGTAAACTGCTTAAAGGATAAATTTTTTCAACAAACAATCTTGTAGGAAGCTTGTACAAATATGTGTCTTTAAGCAAGTATGTGAAAAGCATATGCTATTAAAAAAAAAAATATTCTAACATGTTAAGGGATACATGTCACTTTTGAGTCTGGTTGATAAGATATTTAAATTTGTGTCCCTACTTCAAACATGTTATGTCAACCAATATAACATAAATGTGATAAATGAGTGTGAAATGTTTGATTACTTTATTAAAAATTGACCTAATTACTAACACGGAAACTTCAAAATAAGATTCCAATCATAGTGGGATAATGGCAATGGAGAGAAAGTGACATACGTATGATAGTTTTGAGGGATAAATATATTTTAGCCCCCCAAACTACCACTTTTTTTTCGGATGGCCCCCCAAACTACCAATGCTTAGATTCTGGCCTCTCAAACTACAACCTTTTGATTTTTTGGCCCCATCCGTCCATTTATGCGGTCAATTCTAAACAGAATTCCGAAAATATCCCTCCTACACTTTGAAATTCCCACGATTAAGGGAGGGGTATTTTCGAATTTTTGGCCAATTTCTATTAGAATTGACAGTATAAATAGACAAATGGGGCCAAAAAATCAGAAAGTGGTAGTTTGGGGGCCAGAATCTAAGCATTGGTAGTTTGAGGGGCCATTCGAAGAAAGGATGGTAGTTTGGGGGGTTAAAATATATTTAACCCTAGTTTTGAGGGAAAAGTAATTTTTACCCAAATTATAAAAGAAATAAAAAGGAAAAAGAAACAATTGAGCGGGTGATCCAAGCTGGGTTCAGGGCCAGGCCCAAATAAATCAAAGCGGGTTGGGGTGGTTCAGGGCCAGGCCCAAATAAATCAAAGCGCGTTGGTCACCCCAACCCGAATCAACGCCGATTTGAATTGGGAACCGGAAACAAAACCAAGCCCTCAAAAAAAAATAAAAATAAAATCGGATCCTCTTTTTCAAAACCCCTCGAATTCTTCTCTCTCCCCCTCTCTCTCTCTCTCTCTCTCGGTCTGAGAAGCTTCAGTGAGCACCAATGCTTTCCTTCAGTAAGCTGTAACACCCACCTCTCTCCATTTCATTCTCTCTAGGGTTTTGGACAATCAGCTCTCGGCACTCTCCGAGAGACAAAATGGACCGGAGATTCAACGGCCCGACCGCACCTTCGACCTTCATCGCCGCCACGAGATCGCCCTCTCCGCCTCCACAACTTAACTACAACAGCCGAGCCGTTCAGGTACTCATTCTGTGCAACCCCATACATTCTCGTATAAACCCACTTCTAAAACCTTAGCTCTTTGCTCTTATAGACACACTCTAGGGTTTTAGAATCAATTGCTTTGGGAGACCAGCATAATCGGTTAGCTCATTGGTTCTTAGTAGTGGTTTTGTCCGAAAGTACAATTTTCATTTGGGCTTAAATTGATGCAAATTCTGCTTCCCAAACCAAAGTGGAAGTGTGTTCGAAATGCCAACTATGTTAAGCCTCAGGGTTTTAAAATTGCGGAGTTGGATAAGTATTAGTACTTAAAAAGTGTAGAAATACGTACTACATAGAATAAATTAATGAAAACTTAGCTGCAATTTTTGGGTTATAGGATCCAATTACACTATGGAGAACAGTTGAAGCACTGTAGGTGGGTTGTGTGGCATTTTTTGGTTTTTCAGATTCAATTCCAAACTATCTCCAGCTAGCATTTAACCCAGTTGTTATATTCGGATTTTAGGATTAATTCAAAGTATTTACTTATAAAAAAGAAGGATTAATTCAAAGTATTTAGGGTGGTGATCTTTTGGTTCTTTGGAGCAATATTGTTTTTTTAAGTCATTTCTCGTGCTACAATGACTGAGCTGTTTTAGGTACAAATCTTGTATTATCATTCTCGTTCACATGCACAATATCAATTTATTATACTGGGTTTTTTTGGTTGTCCTGTGGTTTAGGATCAATTACATTGTGGTAAGGCCTTTGAAAGTACATAACGTGTGAAGTATGTTGAAATTGTTGTATTAAAGTTAGTTGAGTTGAGGTTTTTTCTTTCTTAGGTCCCGGTTTATGACAATCCTAAGACTCAATGTTTAGTTCTTATTCTACATTTTCTTTCTGATCAACTTGAGGATGGAAATTTCCAGGTTGGTTGAAACTCATGGATAGATAAAACGTGTGAAATACCATACTCTGAACTCATTTTGGTTTTAAAATTAGGAGGAGAGAAATTTGGAGAAACGCATCTTATACGAAACTAGTGTATGCTTGCACCGATTAATCTAAAAGTCAGCCCTAGTGTTTACTTTATGCTAAGTGTGTTGGTTATTAGGGGCTGCAGATTATGGTAAAACAACGAGATGGAAGGATAATCTCCGGAAAAATCTAAAAGATCCTAAAACTTTTAGGTGCTGAACCCAAAAAAGGGAAGTTGGAGGAGAATTATTAGACCATTGGTTGAAATGTATTCAAGTTTGTATTGTTGTTTATATGTTTATCTTGTAGAATTTTATTTCTTTTATAATTCTATACATATATTATTTTTGCATATTAAAAATAGGTTTCTCAATAAAATGCATACCACCTGATAAAAATATAGTATGACTGACTGAGTGCTTTAGGTGGCATTGATTATGATTCTTTCTTAGATTTTACTGCTCTTTTTAAAAATTTCCATTTGTATCGTCTTTGTTGAACTTGCAATTTAAGTTTAGGTGAGCATGTCTTTTGAGATTGGGTTGGAATGAAGATTTGCTTGCAATGCTGTGATCGAGTGTCTATTTACTGTTCCTTGGCATGAATTGGGTTACTAAAATTAACTCCTTTATATTTATAAAAGGCTAGTTTACAAAATCTCCAAGTCTGAATGGTAGACTTACAATTGGGCCCAAGTTTTAGTCTCATTGGATGTGCTTTCCAGATTGGACTGGATCGAAGCTCTGCTTGTAATGCTTTGATCTGTGCATTGAAAGCATGGATTGGGTTATTAAAATTATGTATTTTTCTTTTGTAAAAGGCTATTCTAAAATGTTGTTTCAATTTGGACGGCAGCCTTCATTTATCATGAAGAAAATGACATAAATTGAATCTGATTGGGTCGATACTGAATTGATGTATACAAATGTTTTAACCAAATGTCTCCTGTCTCCTATCATCGATTTTGGAGTTTTTTGAGTTCTTTGGATGATAGTCTCTATCGGGATTTTAATTGTTCTTGTTCAAGCGTGGGTAAGCAGTCAGATTGATACTCAATTAGCATTTTTCAGTTTTGATGTTTTCATCATATAGGATAGACCATAACATAACATGTGCTGCTAATTCAAAAAACTAAATGAAAAAAGGTTCAGCTGAATGTAACGTAATTAACTCATGAGAAATTATACCTAGCTTCTAATTTCAATTTCAGGAAGCACTGGAACACTTGGCATCCATTGACCTGTTTGAGTTGTGTGATGAAGCAAAAGTTGAACGTTGTCGGGCAACTAGAGACTTGAGAAGCTGTGGACGCTCTGTACAGTATGTTTTGATCTCATGTGGACATGCCTCTTTGTGTGCAGAGTGTAGTCAACGGTGTGATCTTTGCCCTATATGTAGAATCCCAATACCAAAGAATGGTAATAGACAACGGCTTCGCCTTTATTATGAGTGCATAGCAGCTGGCCTTATCTCCAAAAGATGCGATGAGAAATTTCAAGAGAAAGAAGAGGGGGACAAGCAACTAACTGCTGATGTCCAGCGTCTCTATTCTCTATTTGATGTTGCCCTGGAGAATAACTTAGTTTCGTTGATTTGTCACTGTATCCTTCATGGCAAGACTGATATCTTCACTTTTTGTCAGGGGCGTATAGATAAGTTTTAGAATTTTATACTATCATCTCTGCTTTACTTATCAAAAAGTATCCCTGCTTTGTACGTTACTGGCTGGGAAATTCCCTAGAATGTAGTAACTCCTCTTGTTTGGAGAATTTTGGATAAATAGAAAATAAAATAAAATTAGACAGATAACCTGAACAAGATAACCAAATATTCTTATTAATACGCTATAGGCATGTGCACTGTTAGTAATTATACTGCTTTTCTGTTGAAAATTTTCCTTTATCCAAAGCTCACGTTTCTTTAACAGAGAGTCAACAGATGTAACAGATGTTTGTATGGATGAAAGTGCTGTGTCTAGTGATCCTGTCATAGCTTTCTTGTTGGATGAAGTGGTTGTCAAGGATTGGTGCAAGAGGACGTTCAGAAACATCACAACAGAACTTCAAGGAATTTGTATCCTCAAATTGTTAAAATATTTTGATGTTTGTAGGCCATTGTTCATTTTTGAAAAGTGTGCACTTAACATTTTTCATTAGATAATCTTGAAGTGGGGGGGATGAAAAATAAGTTGAGTTTACTACTAAAGTGTTCTGTACAGCTGGCTGGCATATGCAATGTGCTTGAAGTTTTGGAGTCATCTTTTAAGGGGACTCTTTCAGCACAGCTTCATGACTTGCACCACCTTCAAGAGAGTATATTGAAGACGAAGCAGGTTTTAATTGAGTTTTTTTTTTTTGTTAAGTGGAGCATATATATCTACTGTTTTTATTTTGATGGATTGCCTGTTTCTTATTTGTTTTAGGATATGTATCATCTTTGCGATGATAGTGATGACATATTTCTTTCTTATTGAAAGAACAATTTCATTTATATTTCATATAGAAGATTGATGTAAGAGTCCTTATGAGTTGACAATTTGATTTGCTAAAGTCTTAAAAAGCCCAATCTTGAAAAGCCGCCAAGCATATGAAATCACAAGTGATGTTTTGGAATTTTATAAATAGTTATTGTGTATGCCACGTTTTCTGACTAGGCCAGCCTTAAAATTTTTAGTGGCAAGACTACTGCCTGTACTTTTCTCTGATATTTTGTTTAGGATAGGGACCCTTTGTATTTATCAAAAAAAAAGAAGGATAGGGACCCTTTGTAAACATTTTATGGTCTTATTGGATTTCTTCAGTTAAACTGCCAAAAACAATTTCTATATATCTACACATAATTGATCTTTTCTCTCAGTACTGGTTTTTTATTTTCAGCATTTGGAGATGATGATGTGGTGCATAAGACATCAATTTCTGGAGAATGTGAAATCTCGGTATACTAATTTCACATCATGGCGTTCTCTTGTCCGTGAACGGAAATCAGCTGCAATTAAGCGTTCATGGCCTGATGCAGTAGATTACTCTGCAGAGCCCACTAGACAGGATGGTTCCTTGTTCATTGAAGATGCGCTGGTGAATCTTGATATAGAGCAGGGAGATACACAGGAAACTGGGGAGCAATCAGAAGTTGCATTGCTGCTGAAAAGTGGAGTCTTGTCAATTCTCCAGTCCAGGATAGAAGGGGTGGCAGGGTGCTATCCCTTTGACAGTCTCAGAACTGCAGTCGATATACTCTTCTTATGTGGAAGTTCTGATTTGGTTGTTGCAAAGCAAGCAATTGTATCCTTTGTCTTGCCTATATGTAGATTGGATGATTCAGTTTATTGTACAAAAATTGTAATTGTGCAGGACTTTTTCTTTTTGTTTCCTTAATTTGTAACAGCTTCTCTATTATCTGTTTGACCGACATTGGAGAATGCCTGATGAAACATGGAGAGACATCGTGGAGGACTTTGCAGCTACCTTTAGTATTACCAGGCACTCATTACTTGAATCTTTAGTTTTTTATCTGTTGGATGACTGCACAGATGAGGCTTTGCAGGTAACATTTTTAAGATGCTTGTTTGGTTTGGATGGCCATTTTGGATTTTTGGCAAGGCATTAAATGTATCATTAAACCTATTGTATCTAATTTAATTGAATCTTAACTTCAAATTTTGGTACATAATAAATCTGATAATTCAAATTGCCTATTCAATTAATTGTTTGTTATTAGTTTTCTGTTCAGTTATATAGTGACATGATGCTTTTAGGATGTAATTTGGTTTGTATACAATTAGGTTGTAGCACTATTGCAGGGGTGGATCTAAACACCGAAAGGGCACATGTGCATAGAGTGGAGCGGAGGCTAAGTTTTCAAAGGGTTATATCTAATGTTGAAACTTTTGCCATATAAATCTCAAAATTTAATTTTGGGGAATTTAGATCCCACCCCAAAAAAAAAATATTGTCCCTGCACTTTGCAAGTGGCACTTAAATACTCCTGCATGGATGATCTGTGGAAAGGAATTCACTACCTTATGTTATCCGGACTGAGAATTTGACTTAGAAAAGAGTCTCGGAGCCTAATAGTATAAAGGCTTGACATAAAAGTAATATAGTTGGAAATAACTTGTACTTATCAAATAGATAATTGGAACGAAGTTACTTCTGTGGAAGTTCTGAATTAAATTTGTGTTGGGGTCCACTGTGTTAATGGTGCTGATTGTCTAAGCTCGTCCATATTGCGCTCTGTACTTAACTCCTAACTTGGTGTAGTATTTTATCTTGCTTTTGTTTTTAAATGTTTTAAAGTTGTAGCAGATGAGATTCTATTGAAATCTCCATTAAAAGGAAACGAGGATAGAACAATGTGACATTTCTAATCCCCAAAGTATATCATCTTGCCATAGCCAAGGTGTTTTTGTGTCTTGGATTCTTTCTTTGCATTAAAGAATGCAAGTGCTTGTCGTTAATATGGAAGTGCTCTTTGATGTTTCAGAACAATTTGATTTATGCTCTCAATATCATTGGATTGCTAATTATACTTAAACATTATATTGCTTAGGAAGCTTGTTGCCTTCTTCCAGAGATCTCAGGCCCAGCAACTCATCCTAAGATTGCACAAGTTTTGCTAGAAAGGAATAATCCTGATACAGCTCTAATGGTTTTACGGTGTTCTGGGGTGATGGTGGATTACAGATGGTTTCGCTTAGTGAGGCTGTCACTGCTGTTCGGGTGAGGGTGGAGTGTGGACTTCTGACTGAAGCATTTACGCATCAGAGAGTGCTCTGCACCAGAGTCAGGGAAAAGAAGTTGAAGCCTGGACCATCTGGGAATGCTTCTGATAAAGTTAAAGACGAATTCAGGAATTGGGTGGAGATATTGGTAACTGAAATCTGTTGCCTTTGTATACGAAGGTACTTGGTAGATCGAATGATAGAGTTGCCATGGAATTCTGATGAGGAGAAACATATCCATAAATGCCTGTTGGATTTTGCTATTGAAGACCCTTCAACAAGTACTGGAAGTCTTCTTGTCGTATTCTATCTTCAGGTATTGACAAGATTTTAAGTTAACATTGACTCAAAATTGAGTAATGGGGTTAAGCATCTAACTTTGGTACTGCCAAGTTACTGACCATTATAATCATGCATTACAAATTTTAAAAAGAATTGTCCTTGTCCATGTCACTTTGTTTTTATAATCATTGTAGTGTCGTTGTGGGATTTTGTTTCTTTGGGTTGTTGGGTTCTTAGTTTGCTTGGGCTGTTTTGTGGGTCTTAGGGTTTTTTTTTTCTTCTTTTCTTTTTCTTTTTCTTTTGTTTGGCGTCCTTGTGTATACTTCTAGTGTACTTTAGGGGCGCCTTACTCTTTTTATAAAATGCGCTTTGCTAATCAGAAAAAACCTTGTTCAGATCTGTGATAGCTTTTCCGATATTCTTTTCCCCCATGTAACTTCCTTCTTTTGGCTGTTTATTGATTATGTCATAGATTCACATTAATGACTTATTAGGTTGGTTATGCTTCTAGTTCTATGCCAAAATAAATTCTTATTTCTTTAGTTGGTGACAAATAGTTTATTAGAAGGGGTTGGCTTAAGTGATAGTCTCATAAGGTTTAAAGTTCAAATCTCCTTGGGTGGAAACGATTTCTTGGGGCCAGCCCGCCGGCATAGTCGAAGTATTATCCGATCCATGTGGAGGGGGCACTTTACAGGAGTCTGAAGTTTACCTAATAGGGGTAGGTACACGAAGTGGCCCTGCCTTAGAGGGTTCCTCGTCATAAGAAAAAAAACAGTTCATTAGAATGAATGCACCGTACATAACAATTATAGGTATCATATTGAAATATGAGAACTCCATCATAGGTTTCATTTTCTAGTTATTTATATACATAAAGAAGGGGGTGTGAGGACAAAAAGAAAAAGTAATGCTACTTTAAAAAATTTACAAGATTTAATTTTGAACTCAATTCCTATAAATCAAATTCAAAACTCAACAACTGTTACGTGATAAGAAGTGTGAAGATTGATACAAAGGAATACCTGGAGCAATTTAGAAATACATGAATATGAATGATAAGGTATATTCTTAGATATGCTACATAGGGGCTTTTTGTTGGGGGGGGGGGGGTATTGGTGATGAGTTTAAGTACCATTTGGTGAAATGGTTGGCTATTTGTACTCTGATAACATCAGGGGGTCTCGGGGTGAAAAATATGATTCAGTTTAATCAAACCCTATTGGGGAAGTGGTTGTGGAGGTATGCGACGAAGAGAGAGGCTGTGTAGAAAGGTGGTGAGTATCAAATATGATAGTATGAGAGGAGATTTGTGTTCTAAGGAGGTTGGGGGGCCCTATGGCGTGGGCGTGTGGAAATGTACAAGGAGGGCATGAGATGGTTTTGCTAACTATGTGAGATAGGAGGTAGGAGATGGATCTTGTGTGCTGTTTTGGCATGATGTTTTTTAACACCTTTGTCTCACATTAGGAAGATGAGAAGTAGCCCACATAGAATATGTGGTTTTGTAAAGATAGTCATGAACGCCAAGTCCCATATTGCCTAGTTACTCGGTGAAATTGGGCTTTATAAAGGATTCTAAGGAAGCTCCAAAATTGATTAGTCATTTTCGGGTGATAGCGCAGATATGACTAGTGCTTTTCCCTGGGTCGTTATATGTTTGGTCTGGGGAGCAACATTTGAAGGTCTCATTTCCGGAATTATTCACTATTGCTTGTGGCAAGGATGCATGGGTGGCGGATAATATGCAGCTTCAGAATGGAAACGTTCATTGGAATATTATATTTACTAGACTGGTGCATGATTGAGAGGTTGAAGTGGTTTCGGGGTTCTTTGAGATATTGTAAGGCATGGAGGTTACTTATCAAAAAAAGAGTAAGGCATGGAGGCGAGGATACAATTTACTAGATTCCATCTAAAAGAAAGACATTTGAAGTTAAGTCGTATTATTTGGTATTATCTAATAATGTCAGGTCCAATCTCTCTTGGAAGATTATTTGGAAAGTTAAGGTGCCCTCGAGAGTAGCGTTCTTTGTTTGGACTGTGGTTTCAGGGGAAACCTTAACTTTTGATAATTTATGAAAGATGAATGTTATTGTAATGGAGTGGTATTGTATGTGTAAGAAGTGTGGAGAGTCTATTGATAATTTATTCCTTCATTGTGAATTTGCAACTGAATTGTGGAATGCGATTCCTTAGCTGTTTGGTGTTGATTGGGTTATGCCTCGAAGGGTGAGTGATTTGTTGGAAAGTTGGAGGGGACAATTTGGAACTCGTCATGCTTTGCAAATCTGGAGGTTGACTCCTTTGTGTTTAATGTGGTGTCTTTGGTGAGAGCGGAACAGAAGGAGTTTTGAAGATCATAAGAGTGGTTTGCTAGAGATAAATAAGATGATGTTACAATCCTTGTATACATGGAAAGTGGCCTGGAATAGTGTTCATGTCTCTAATTTTTTTGAGTTTCTGGAGGTATGTGCTTTTTTTATATTTTTGGGCTTCTCTTGTATACTTCCTGTGTACTAGGGTTGCATTTTTCTGCGCTTTGATTGAATCTTCGGTACTTATAAAAAAAAATAGAGTTATATTCTTAGATCTCATCCTATGTTTTAAATGTAGTTTCTGATTTCTGGAAGCTTAAATGTTGGAGTGAATAAAATAACTTGTGTGTCACGTAGTTAGTGGGATAAGGCTCCATTGAGAAAATCAATACTGTTTTACTTGCTCTCATTGTGTGTTTTGCTATTGTTGTGAATGAGCATTTCACTGTCAGAAGTTAGCCTGTCTTTATATCCATCCAATGAAATTATGAATTACTCCCAGATGTTGATATATCTCTATATCAAGTTTACATCTGTGGATGGTTTGTGAACTTTTATTTTACTTAGAGGAGCTCTCCTTTTTAGCTTCATGAAAGAAAATGGCAAATATCTTAGAATGAGTATATTTTGTTTAAACAGTTTTTGAAAGTATATCCTGGCTTACAAAATTGTTGTTCTTTATCATTTCAGCGCTACCGATATACTGAAGCATACCAAGTTGATCTTAAACTTCAGACGGTGGAGCAGGAGTTCATTTCAAATAGTTCTTATGGTGAAGAAGTTTTATTGAGAATAAGATCAGCAAGTCAGTGGAGAGCAAGATTGATTGTAAGTCATCTAAACTTTTTGGATGTAACTATAAGGTTAAGAATATAGTAAAGCAACTTTGGGTTGAAGTCAACTTGTGAAAACAGTGATCAAAGGTGGTCTATTTTATGGATTATTGGAGGGGTGCGGTTGGGTTGGGAAGGGAAGGTGCGGTATTGCCCAAAAGGCAGTACCTCTTTTGTGTGATGTGGCTTATTTAGTGTGAATGGGAAGGGTGAGCTTTCAGGTGCTCAAGAACAAGTTTGAGATGGAAAAAAATTGGTCCTGCAAGCTAGATCCTGATAAATAAACATATATATATATATATATATATATATATATATATATATATGAATGATATTGTTTGTGCTCTTCTGTAAGTGATTTTGTCGGGAAAAGATTATTTAATTAAAATAAAATCTTGAATTTGATTAGATTAGATTCTTTTAATAAACAGGATAAGTGCATGGAGTTGCTGCCAGAAGTCCAGAGGCAACAAGTGAAGTCTGGAAAATTGCCTGAGACTGCTGTTAACTTTGGTGAAGAAGTTGAAATGGCAGCAAAATCTGATCTTGCTAGGGTGCAAGAGCCAATATGACCAGTTTATTGATTCCCTCATCTACTGATTCTTCTCTTGTTCTGCGGACGGACCATACGGCTCCTTTTGTGAGGTCATTGGTTTTTGAAACTCCTACAAGACTACGTGGATCTGTCAACAATCATCGCTCTGAACATGTTAAGTATGGTTCCCCATCAATTCTCCAGAAAGGGGACTAAAACCTATAGGTAGCATCAGCAAAGATTTCAAATTGGATGACACCTTTACTCCTGGTACTCATCGGGTTAGTCCCTTGAATGCCTCACCATTGAGAGAAATTAGTAAGGCTAACTATAGCAATCTCCAAGATGCATCACCAGAAACAGAACAAAATGGGTTTATCAACCAATTCCTAAATACTAGTCCTACATATTCCCACAGGGTTACCAGTAATCGAGTAAGTACACCTAGCAGTAACTATGGCTTGTTCAAAGATTCTGTGGACGGCCTGGACACTAATTTGTCTGGTAAGAGGATCCAGTCTGATAGAGATTATGGACATTGGAATGTAGTCTCGTTAGATGAGTCAATGGACATATCTTTTAGGTAACTATAATTTCTTATTCCTCTTTTCACCATTACAGCCTGTTAGCCTGCTTTGTTGCTTGTGTAGTTAATTGCAGATGCAGAAACTTTTTCTTCATGTTCGTGGAATTCCATCCCTCACTCTGATTTATAAAATCTCCTAACTTTTCAGCCATGGAGAGAAGGGTTTTGCTGCTGCTGATAGCAACAATGTGAATGGTGGACCAAGATGGAGGTCTGATGAAACCAGTGATGAGGAAGAGGAGCACACTCCAGGGAGAAGTATGGGAATGGCTTATCAAACACCTCCCACAAGGAGAACTAGAAGAAGTAGACTTGCCAAGAGGTGAAGGCTGTGCCTGCCGATTTTCAAACTTAAAAATATCCCTGTCCTTCCATGGCTGCTCCTCCGTGTGGTCTTGAAATAAGGGAACCTGCAAGAGAGAGTAATGAAAGAGAGTTGTAGTCTTTCAGGTAAAGTGGTCGGGGTGCTGAGTTGCAGTCCAGGAGGGGGGGGGGGGGGGGGGGGGGGGGAAGCATACAAGTAAAGATTATACTGGTTTATAGTCGTGCTATTATAAAATTCAGCTTAGGAGATGAACTTGTATGGGTCATTTCCTTTGCTCCGTGCGATTGCATTGAGTAGAGAAGGGTGAGTAGGCCTTTTGGGGTGAAACAATCTGTGCAGGGTTGGCGACATTTTTGTATCCTAATTGAGGTAATTCAAAGGCCGAAGCAGTTCTTTGGTAGTGTTATCACATTTTGCTAAGTTGTAGTAAACTTATTTTTATGAATCATATTCCCATGTTTAATCCTCCAAAGTACATATGTGTTCAAGTGACTGAAAAATATGTGCATATTTTCACTTTGCATGATGTTTAATAGATAAGTAATGCTACATGTTACATTCCTATTATACTCTCATACTACTGGGTTGATGTGGCAGTAGCTGATGGGCATAGTCACGTTAGCCTAGTGGAATGGGGTATAGTAGATAAGATTACTCTTAACTGATTACGTGTAGTTTTCATATGTTTTATGGTATTCTTTGTTTTCAATGCGCGAAACGACTTTGAAATTTTCCCTCTAAGCGCATTTCGGTATAGTTGATGATATGATTTAATTTAACAATTAACAGCTTCTTTATTTGTTTAAGCTTTAGGCATGGTAAGAAACCCAAATTGGAATGGAATGATGAAGCTTATTAAAAAGAAGTTGAGTCTACCAAATTCGGCAACAAGTTCATGTCTCTCTCTATGTTGTGGAAAATTAGCCATTGGTAGGACTTGGGAGTTCGCGGAAGGTTGGAATTGGGATATCAAAGTGTTAATATGGTTTTGATGATTATTGGAATTTGTTTATTTTATACTAATAATTAATTGATTAAATTCATTTTTTTTCTTATTAGCCTAAGTTTTTGAGTAATGCTACATACACTTATTGATGTGGCTTTTAAAATCACCATCAGATCAAAATTTATAAATGATTCATTTTAAAAAAAAATCGAATGACAATTTTAAAAATCAGTCTTTTATAAATAAATACTGATTTAACATACTATTTTTGACATTATAATAGCTTTTTTTTTTTTTTTTTTTTTTTTTTTTTTAAATTAAATATTCTATATGTTGAGTTGAGTCTATAACTGAGTTTGAGTCCACATTTTAAAAGATGAGTATTATAATATTAATTAAATGAAAATCATTTTAAGCTTTATATTTGTATTTTCTTTTTTGTAATTTAGTAATTTGTATGAAATTTAAGCATTCAATATTAGAAATCAAATAGATTGTACCTATTGTGAATTTTGGAATGGAAAACATGACTACCAATATTACTTTGACACAAGATGGACTATTCCATACAGTTGACAGAAATAATTACCATAGCTATTACTCAAGTAGATTTGGGATTTTTTTTTTTTTTTGTTGGAGAAATACATTTTTGTCTATGTGGATTAGAGTTTGACAAATAGCTCCTTGAATTTTAAAAAGTGATTAATCACTTACAAGGTAAGTAAAAAAAAATAAAAAAATTAGTTTATACCATTAAAAAAAGTTAATAGAATCCGTTAATGTCCTAAATGTAAGTGATCAAACCACTTCATGGCCTTGAAGATTGTGCATCTCCTCTGAGCATATCTGGAGGTGGTCGAACGACTCCTATGACTATTGGAAGTGGTTTGACCACCTCAAATGGCGGAGACAAAAATGCATTTATCTTTATATATCTATATATAAAACATAATAATTATGGCAATTGGGTTTGAATGCAACTATATTTTCTTTGATTCCTATCGAATAAAGTCCAAGCATATGTTTTCATAAAAAGCTCGGTTATCTTTCAAAAGCGAACTTCCGTAAAGGCAGTTATAGCAGTCAGCACTATAGCCGAGAGGCTTGGGAGTCTTATCCGTGAAGAGGTGGAAGGAGATGACGGAGGCTCTGAAACTCCCTATCATAGACCTGTCCTCACCGGATCCCGTCTCCACCGCCAATTCCATCCGTCAGGTGCCACCCTTCTTACTATAATCGGTTTAGCTCAATGTTCAAGAATGCCCCCTTTGTTATTCGACATCAAAAGCACTATTTGGGGAAGCTGTTAAATCAAAATTATCCCTTTTTAATTGCAATTTTCTCGTACAGAAATTTTCAATTAATCACAGAATTTATATAGAAAAAAGGTTGTGCATTTTAACGATGATACAAGTTTTACTATATTTTTGTTGTGAATCAATTATAGTAAGAAGATTTAGTGGATTGTGATTAAACCAGTTTGTAAAAATACCCTTAAAGATTTTGTTTGTTTGTATAACAATGCAAATTCTCTAAAGTAGAATGTGTGTAATGATAGGCATGCACAGAATATGGTTTCTTCTACCTTGTGAATCCTGGGGTGGAGCAAGAGTTGGTCGGGAGAGTATTTGAGGAGAGCAACAAGTTCTTCTCACTCCCTTTGGAGGAGAAGATGAAACTGGCTCGCAAGGAACATAGAGGATATACGCCGCTCTATGCTGAGAACCTCGATCCCACTTCCACCTCCAGAGGTTGCAAAATTTATTTCTCTATGTGACTAATGTGGGATCAATTGCATGTAAAGCACAGTTATTAGTTGTGGTAATTTACTAGTGAATGAGCAAGATTGTAACTCTATCTTAGCTAAGCTCTGCTTATTAATTCTTTTTATTATTTTTTTGGCATCTAACTTGTTTATTGTTAGGGAGATTCTCACTTTGGGGAGTCTTAAGTGAAACCCGTTGGGACAACATTCAATCCAAAAGCTTAAAGCTAGGGGTTTCGGCCTAATGATGCTATATTAACCACTTATATATATGTGATGTCTTTCCAATGTGGGACTCAACATTTCTACACTCATCACACGTATAGATAGCAATTTCCTCCATACATGTGAGTCCATCACTGCATTGTTACACTTTCCCTCGAACAAAAGTTGTATCAATCTTTATCCATGCTATGCATCTTCGTCCTTGCTTCAACTATGAAAAGGATCCACCATTCATGAATGTCCACTGTCCCCACTCCAATTGTGAAAGGGACTAATAGCATCCACTAAGCTGCACACCGCCATTGTCTTTAGGATCACTTGTGTGGACTATGTGAGCTTTATCCATGCTATGCACCATCGTCCCTGCACTAATTACGAAAGGGATCTATCATCCATGCATATGCATTGCCCCTGCTCCAATTGTAAAAGGGATCACTATCCACCATACCGCACACTATCATTGGTTCTGACAACTTGTTAGGGAGGTTACCTTGGAGAATCTTTAAGTGAGACCATAACATAACATGTTGGGACACCATTCAGCCTAAAAGTTCAAGCTTATGAGTTTGGGATTAACTATGTTTTATCAACCACTTACACATGTGAGTTGTGACATATGGACCCAATCTTTTTCTACATTCACACTTGTATACTTAATATTTATTATAATCTATTGTTTGAGTCTTATGACCCATTGATCGGATGGATGGACTTAAAGAAGAAATAGCTTTTACTTTTTGTTTCGTTGCTTCATTTGTTTATTGTACTGAATGGAAAAGAAGAAAGGAAGTAAAAAAATAATATTCTTCAAAATGACTTCCAAACAGGTGACTCGAAAGAGAGCTTTTATATTGGCCCTTTAGAAGATATTGCAACTCTGGTTGATTTGAATCAATGGCCTTCAGAAGGTACTTAATCCTTAATCTTTTTGGAGTGTTTCTGTTGTTGTTAAGTTTGGTGTCTCTACTTTCTGATGTTAACTTTGGTACTTTGGGAACATATATATATTTAAGACTATGGATTATTACTTAGTAAATGTTTGATAGATTATTACTTTGTATTATGGCAAGGAAATTCCAGAAGTTCTACCTTCTTGGAGACATACAATGGAAAGTTTCTATAGAAATGTCCTGTGAGTTTTAATGTTTCCTGATGTTGATTACCACTGTTTTGTGTATGATAAATGAGACTAGAAATTAACCAGCGATTATTGTAGTTTGACAATAACAAATTATAGAAAAAGAGACGTTTGTATGGTTTTGGATGTGTTGCCTCAGGTCTGCTGGAAAAAGATTACTTTCTCTGCTTGCTCTGGCTTTGAACGAAGATGAGGACTTCTTTGAAAAATTGGGGGCCTTGGATAAACCAATGGCATTTCTTCGGCTGTTGCATTATTCAGGTTTAGTAGCATGATTTGTTTTTTTTTCTTTATCTGTTTAATTATTACAAACATTTATCTTGTTCAGTTTTTGTTTTTGTTTTGGTTTTTTTTTTTTTTTGGGGGGGGGGGGGGGGGGGGGGGGGGAGTGTCTGCCAAGTCATATTTAGTGGCATCTTTAATTGGGTTGTAGTCTAGGTAAAACTTAAAGTTACAGGTATAAAGAGCAGAACCTCATAGTCCAGAATTGTCTTATGCTAATGCTGTTTTCTGATACTACTTTTCTGGACAAGAGCATTTCATTCTTGAGCAATGAGGCCATTAAACCAAAATGGACGTTTGCGCATCAAAACCAATTTTAAGCTGTAGTTCTATAGAATATAGCACTAATACATGTTCCAACTCTCTTCAGCGACCATATTAAGGCATCTGCTAATTCTTAACGATGAGAGCTAGAAACTGGCCTACTGTATCCCAAGATCCATTAGACGTTATGTTTAGCATAGCCTTCTAACATGGGGCTAAGTATATTTAGGTACCAACTCAGCTGAACCGGATCCATTTGTTTGATTTCTGTACTGGGTTATAATCTAAAATTTACTCCTTATAGATCCAGTAGAGCACTTTCATTTGTTTTCAAACTGGCCATCCAAGGAGACCCTTATTTCTCATTGACAATATGCTCTCTAACTTTATTTTCAGGTGAATTGGGGTCTTCTGATGAAGAAATATATGGTGCCTCTGCTCATTCAGATTATGGAATGGTCACTCTCCTAGCAACCGACGGTGTTCAAGGACTTCAGGCGCGTTTCTTGAATTAGCTGTTGTTCCTTTACAGACCCACAATTGTGTAAAAGTTTAGGTTTTCCATGTTAACAGGTCTGCCGGGACAAATTCAAGCACCCACAGCTTTGGGAGGACGTACTTCATGTAGACGGGTGAGTACATGATTGCAAATTTTTATGTAAATGGAAGCATATCTTGTGTAAAGATGTTGAGTCCCTCTGAAATCTTCAGGTAAAAATTAGTGTTGCAAACTGTTTCATTCTTTAGACAACAAATTGACGATAACACTAATCTGGTTATTATGTTACTATTTCAGCATCAATAATTAGGATATTAAATTTGCAGGGCCTTCATTGTTAACATTGGTGACATGATGGAGAGGTGGACTAATTGTTTGTTCCGGTAATTATCATTCTGTTAAACTGCTATTCACATTTTTATTAGAGGTACTATGCATGTTTCTAAACGAATTTCAGAAGATTAGCAAAGACAGTGAATAAGTTTTCTCCCCTGTTTCAGAAGATTAGCAAAGATGATGATCACGAGGACTTTGTTCTTCCCCCTTTTCATTGCTTTTCCCCCAAAACCTTCTCTCTAATATTCATCATTTATCACTTATTTGTAGATCAACGCTGCACAGGGTGATGCCAGCAGGAAAAGAACGCTATTCTGTAATCATTTAGCTGCTTCCTTCTGTACTTTTTGCATGTCATTTTTGTGTAATTATAGACTCAACAGTCAGGAATTATAGCTTCAAGCGTGTAGTGAGTTTCACATGCATTATGTCAAAGGCTTTTGTGATTTTCTCCTTAATTTATCCACTGTATAGGACTATAGTTTGTGTGGAAAAGATATTATGCTTTGGAACCTAGTGAATTGAACAGATAGGAATTAATAATGGATTGATTATATGTTGAAGAAAAACTTATTTGTATGGTTGATTGGATGGTTCTGTACTTCTGTGTAGTATGTTATCCTGACAAATAATCTATTGAAGAAGACAAATCCCCCAGGTCAAGGAATTATTGTGTGGACAAATCATGGCCTATTGAGTCTTACGCTTGGATAATCTAATTCAGATAATCTAATTCAGCTGAACTTATATGCAGGATTTGTTAGTTTCTAATATAGAACTCTTATTCTTAAAAGGCGTGACTCTGTAATGAATCCAAATAGCTTGGAAGTTGAATATTTTTCTAGATATAATATGCCTTAGATATCTTTGTTCTATGAAGAAAAAAATTATGGTATCTTTTCATAACGTCTCAAGACTGTAATACATCCTGTAAAATGGAGCCCTTAGTATAAGTGGATCCACTACTGCAAATGATAGTGAATATTTTTGCTATGTCAACTTGCAAGAAAGTTTTCTTGTTTTCAAATGCTCTGAAAGATAGGGTAGTTTTTTCATATACCATGTACTACGCACATTCACTTTGGTATCTTTTGATGGTGTCATGGGATGGCCAAACATGCTATGGTTTCTGATGTTAGCACTCTATTTTTCTAGGGAGTTCCGTCTTACTATTAAGAATTTTAAATTGAAAATGTTGATGTTGCAGGCAGCTTTCTTTTTAGATCCCAACCCAGACTGTGTGGTGAAATGCCTGGAAAGTTGTTGCAGTGAGTTATCTCCCCCAAGGTATGATAAAACTCATTTGCCTCTTCTCTCTCTCCCCCTTCTCCCTCCACATTTGACCTACCAAGTGGCAATGCGTCATTAGTACGGCCTACAAACAGATTCATGCTTTCCATGCCTCCAAATTCATGTCTTCTGATCTATTAGTCATTAAAGATATCAAACATTTATTTGTAAGGTTTACCAATTTTTTTCTAGTGGCATGTCTCCAATAGAAGTCGTAGGTTTTTATATGCTAATTAGGCAAGTAAACTCTACACTCCTCTAAATGGGTGTGGGCACGTGGGCGTGTGTTTTTATTTACTTAGAGCACTAGCAGCAGACACCCAACCATTTTTCTTAAATTTAGGGAATCAAATCACTTTCCCTTGCCCTATACAAATACACTCCACAACAACTTCCCTTTATCTTTCCCTTATTTTTATTTTTTACTCATTTATCTTCCACATCCATCGTCAACACTGTGGAGCTCCATCTTGCTTGTCGCGAATTATTCTGCCTTTCAACCATTTTGCTCTTTTTTTGTTTTTTTTTTTTTGTTTCTCTCTCTCTCTCTCTCTCTCCCTCTCCAAATAGAGAGAGACAAAAAGAAAGGGAAATCTTGCTGTGGTGTTTGCTTAGCACAGAAGAATTTGCTGCGGGTCCATGCCCGGCAGCCCCACCTGCCCAGACTTGCAAATTCAGGCTACAAAAGTGGAAAAAGATGGGACCCAATGATCAAATCGATCGTCTTGCACCCGGTGAAGATTGATTGCTTCTTTGTCCTTCTCGCTTTTTGTGAATTTTGATATAAAAAAGTCAAACCCATAATTCAACAAGAAACTAAGGGCTCCTGTATAACCTAATATCCAGAGAGAGGAGAGAGAGAGAGAGGTGTTTTTTTTTTTAATTAAAATAATGCATTGGGTAGCACTGTAGGTACCAATAGTTTAGAGAATTTATAGCGTATCTGCTGTAGGTGCTTTTTTTCAGTTTTTTTTGTTGAAATTTTTCCTATATTTAGGGAAGATAACCACATATAGGGTATATGCTGCTAGTGCTCTTACGTATGTTTAGTTTGTAAGTTCGTATTTACAAGGGATTCGGTAGGGGTTGCAATTCGGTTTTGTGTGTCGGGTCGGGTCATGTCGATGCATGGGTATAAGACTATTAGGTTACAATCCTAACCCGATCAATTTTATTAAACGGGTCAGACCCCTTACTCTAACCCACTAATTTCGTGTTGGGTTTGTGTTGGATTTGTGAATCGTGTTAAAAATTGACTGTCCTATGATTCAGAATGTCCTGAGTCTTCCTCAGTGCTCATGTTTCTTTAGGTTGTCTACCAATTGAAGCTAAAATGGTTTTCATGCATGCCTTTATAATAAGAATCACATATTGTGTTTATGGGTTGTGCATGCAGATTTTCCCCAATTCGCAGTGGGGACTACCTGAAAGAGAGGCTCAGGCTTACATATGCCTCGTAAGGCATGGGTAAACTTATAAGATCTGAACTTTCGCAAGTGAAGGATGTCAAGTGTGTCCTGCTAATGTCTTTGCAGTGCAGATTTTTTGATACATAACTTTAAACGCACATATGACTCATCCAAAAGTACATGGTATAGTTTTTCATTGAAACAAACAGACATATTATGCTGTAATCGAAATTGCTCTGGCTTTGGAAACCCCAATGGGTTGGCTCAAGTGGTAAAGGCCTTGGTCTTTGTGGTAGTCTCATGAGGTCTAAGGTTCGAATCTTCTTGGGTACAAACAATTCTTTGGGGTCAACTTGCCCGTGAAGCCGGAGTATTACCCGATCCGTGTGGAGGAAACGCTTTATATAGATCTGAGGTTTACCTAACAAGGGTGGGTATACGAAGTGGCCTTATTATAGAGGGCTTCATCGTCATAATAATAATAAAAAAAAAAAAAAAATTGCTCTGGCTTTGGAGATGATTGTAAGTTGGAAATCAATGTGCAATGAAAACACATCAAAGCAGCAGAAAAATAGCCAGAATTGGACCTCATGATTGCATGCTACACAATTTTAAAAACAAACAAACAAACACAAAGGTAAGGATGAAATTGCATAGCAGAAATCGAAACCTGTTTGTAAGCTCTTAGAAACTTCTTTGATCTTCTCCTTAATGTTTATTGAAGGCCAAAAGTGTGGGCTCAAACTATACATGAACAATCCTTAAATAGGCGTGTGAGACCAAGAGGCCAAGTTTTATCTCTTTTAGTGGCCACACCTAAGCATATTTTCAGTGTAATTCGGCCTCATAATGGGGTTCTTATAGCTTGACGAGAGGCCCTAGGAAAAATAAAAACTTTAGCTTCAATGGGCCTAAGACACCTGTCATGATTTGTTCTAAGTTACTATTAGTTATAATGTATTCCACTAAAATGTTGTAATTGTACTCTGTTATTTATTTAAATTATACAAGAGCTCTTTAACAACTTATAATTGCATATCACCCCATCCTGAATTATCCGTAGTCAAATAAAATTAAAACATGTTTTCTGTCATTTATTTTCACCATCTCTTTGATCATTGAGTTCATTATTTAATCTTTGAGGTAATTACTTTTTTCCCCCATGAACTACCAACTTTTGCGCAAAGGCCCCACAAACTACCAACTTGACCAAAATAGATGATTCAACTACCAAACGCAACCATTTTCCCCCTCTTTCGTCAGTTAGAGGGTTAAAACAAACGGTCAATGGGTCATGTGACCGTCTCGTGCCGTTTTACATGGGGGCATGTTGGAAGATGGTGGTAGTTTATGGGGGCATGTTGGAAGATGATGGTAGTTCATGGGGGGAAAATAAGAAGAAAATGAGGGTAAAATAGCATGTGACGGTCACGTGACCCGTTGACCGTTTGTTTTAACCCTTTTGACTGACGGAAGGGGGGAAAATGATTGTCTTTGGTAGTTGAATGCTCTATTTTGGTCGAGTTGGTAGTTTGTGGGGGCTTTGCGCAAAAGTTGGTAGTTCATGGGGGAAAAGGTAATTACCCCTTAATCTTTTGATTATTCTTATTCTTGTGGAATCTAATTCTATTTGGAATATTTATTTTAGTAACTTCTTAATAAAATACTCAAGTCAAAGATTTAGAATAATCAATTATTATTAAATTTAACTCAAGGGAATATTTCATACCTCACAAAAGAGATATCTTAAGGAGCAGTGTTCTCATAATGGTATATGTTGAAAAATAAAAGACTCATAATTTACCGTGTGTGTATCAATTTGTAACAAAATATCTAAATGCGGAATTTAAAGAAGACATATTTTGTTAATGAAGTGGAAACTCAATTAAGAGAAAAACTACTTCGGGGTAGCCAAACCTAGGTTATCCACTATTCAGAAAATAAAGCTAGTAACAAAGCAGTAAACACTCACATACCCCGATGCAGCGATCGTACCTTGCAATCTAACACGTACTTATACGTGAACGCTTCAATGGAATCCTTTAGCTTAGGGCTTCTCCCTAAGCTAAACTTCAAAACTGATCAAATCACACAACGAACCTCAGAGAGCTAACTAATCTCACAATATCTGCCTAAACACCTTTTCTAAATACAAATGAATTCAATACTGGATTCTGTAAATAATACATGCTTAGAGGCCTCTATTTATAGGTTTAAGAAAACCTAAATCGACACTGATTCGAATTTCTCAAGGCGGCGTCCGGACGAAGGCATAGAGCGTCCGGACGGTGAACTGTGCAACTACCTTTCTATAACGCGCTTCACGCATTTCTTTATTAAAGCCGTGTTCGGACGGTGTTGTCCTAGCATCCGGATGGTTGCAAGCTGTTTTTCCAATCCGTGTATGCAAAGGAGTCTGGATTCTTCTTGAACTTTGAAGAGCGTCCGGATGATGTTGCCCTGACGTCCGGACGGATGCACTCTGGGCTGTCAAAATATTCTCGACACAAGAGGGCGTCCAAATGCTTCACTGGATCATCCGAACGGGAAAACAAGGGATTCGACTTTTGTTGAGTTGGAAACTTCGCAGAATCTTCCTGGAACTCTGAAATTGCCTTCTTGAAGCTTGTGATGCTGAAACTTGTCATAATAAGGCCATTTCCATGTTGGAGGAATAATCTCTGAATATTCTGAAATATTATGGCATCCCTGTTATAGTAGAACACTTACATGACAATGATTTTGTCAACAGAATGAAGCCAATAAAACTAACAAACTCCCCTTTTGGCAATTTTAGGATAAAAATCACTTGACCGATTTTAAAATACAATCCTAGTCCAAAAATAAAATTACTCACACTTTTTGTCTCAAAAAGACAAAGGGTAAACATAGTATTGAAGAACCATAGACAAAAAGTTCTAAAATCAAAAAATAATAAGGATAATAGAGGGCGGGAGGTGGGGGGGGGGGGGGGGGAGCTCACCTAAATCCTGAGACCTTTGGAACTTGAACATATGACTTCAACAGTAGTCTGTTTTTCAAAGGATCCATCTGTTAGATGTTGTGTTGGGAGCCGCTGGTTGACATATTCTTGAAAAGATTTAAACATAAATATTCTCAAAAATACCACCACCAAGAAAGATTAGATCCTGTTAGTTCCAAAAACAATGTAGTATTATGACGGCTGTCAATTGGATGCCAAAATTACATAAGCAAATATAGCAATCCAAATGACCTAGATATATCAATATCAACCCAACACACAGATAAAATAGGATTTTCATGCACAATATCTTAAGAAAATATTTCAATATTCTTAAAAAGCACAAAAACTTAAAGGAACAAATGAAAACATAGAGAATATCATGGAATGAGAAGAGATGTGCAGAGAATGCCAAAATCTTGGGAGAAATCCGCAAGAGAAACACACAACATGATAGAAATAAGAAAAAAATGTAGTGCTGTGCGAAAGTCAAAGAAAGCAAAGGGCTCGCGTTCAGACAGGGTACATACTCGTTCGGACGGTCCACTACCAGATTAGCAAGCAACAGGGCCGCTTGCGTCCGGATTGTAAGCCAAGTCCGCCCGGACTCTTCACACTGAAAAGCTGAAAATCAGAGAAAAATTTGCAGAAAAATAATTTTCCTAAAGTTAGCTTCAGAACATGCATGTATAAATAACTGAAAAGATAGTCAAATAGCAATTCAAAAATATGCAAAGATATAGTTGAGAGTTAAGTATTCAATAAGTACAAATTTTCCTGTAGATAGAAATTTTAAATAGATGACTTAATTCATGCTATGCGTATGTGTGTGAAAGCTTTCTCAATAAGATATGATGTTCACTGATATGATTTACAATAACTAAATTTTCTAAACAAGAGAGAAATTCAATGTTAGATCAGTCAAAAGTCAAACTTTATCTTACTAGGGCCTAGTCACATTCATTTGATACACTCCCTAAGAAGTAGCACTTTTCTTTTACTTAGTCCATTAGTGACCGTCTGTTTCCGCAATGAATTGGTCACTGATTGTTTCTATAAGGACAAGTTCAAGATCATTTTTAAGTACATTCAACAGTGGATCTTTTGAATCCAAATTTTTTGATTTTTTTTTTAATTTTTTTTTTATGCTTTATTTATTGCTTGTGCTGCAACCTAGAGAGAATGCTAGAATTTATGGGTTCTAGGTTCAACTAGTGAGTTAGTCAATTTGACCATCTTAGTAAAAAAAAATCTCTCATCAGAATTTTCAGAAGCTAAAAAATAGAAAGTAAAAAAAATGTACCTTAGGAGAGCTTTTGATAGTTTTGGATAGTGCACAATTTTTTTTTCATCATATGAGAAAAACAACTATCTAACATTAAGATGCAACAGGAAAACTTAGCAGATATCAGGCACAAACTTTCAATTATATATAAGCATATTCAATCAATGCACAATGAACTGAGATATCAGGAAAAAATATATACAATATCTGAAAAGCTATTAAAAGATTTTTTTTTTTTTTTTTTTTTTTGCATCTTCTTCCCCCCCCCCCCCCCCCCTCTTTTTACGTTGAAAAAAAATAAAACAGAAAAACAACAAAATCATGCTTATGGAGAAAAGTAATAATATCTAGTTCTAGCATGTAAGGTAAGAGCAAACCTGACCTCAGGAAGAGAGATTTAGAATTACCAAGACAGAAAAGCAGCCGCCTGACGTGTTTTTTCTATCATCCCCATTAAATACTTGCATAAATTTTACTCAAGACAACGAGAGAAAATATGGGGATAGAAAATATATGGTTCCACAAACAAAATGCAAAGAATAAACAAGTATGTCATGATAAATAATGCAATGCAAACGTACCTGACATACATTAGGATTTAGGAACTAAAATCCTAGGCATGGTGAGACTGCACCTCTACTAGGCGAGTCCACTCCCCCTCAAGGGGTGAATGGTCTCATCCTTCCTTACCCATGCCTTATTTACCTGAGAGGCAGGGTTGTAAGCCATGTCCAAATTGTTCAGTCTGACTAGGACACTCTTCATCATGTTGACAAGCCCTTCAGAGATCAGATTCTTCTTGGGCTTGTGAGGCTTCACTCTAAAGCATTCGGCCTTGATATTGCTATTTTTACCGAAAAGAATGATGAGGCATGGAAGGTTTAGAGTTAGACTTACTTGTCATTGGCTCTTGTTTCTTGATCCGAGGCTTCTGATGCCGGATTTGATGACAGTGTGGCCTAATGTGTCCTGTGACACTACAGTGATGGCAGGTAGGCTGACTTCATTTGTTGGAATGCTTCTTGATAGGCTTTGTAATTTTAAAGTTAGCATTCTTACACAAAACAAAGTTCTTACATTCTTGAGATAAATGTCTCATATGGGGCGAGACATATTTATCAGAAGAATGTTTTGCAATATTGTCATTTTTAGGAGCAACCTACTTATTCCAAGGCTTGTGGGATTTTAACAAATAACAATTTGGTCTAATATGACCAATCTTCCCACAATAATGACAAGTAGGAACAACCTTACCTTGTGTTTCTGATTCCTTAGCCTTAGGCTTCACACCGTCAATTAAGCAAAATTTTTAAGAATTATCTAAACAAGCTGTATCTACTATCACAGGCTTAATAACAATATAATCTAATTCAAAATCAGAAGCATGTGAAGTAGAAGCACTCAATCATTAATAATTAAGTCAAGCTTGTTAGAAATATTTGTATGAATACAAATCATACTTTTTAAATTATCATTAGAATTCTTTTCAAGAGATCTTCAGATTCTTTTAATTTATTCTCAAGTGTATCAATAGTGTTAAACATCATGGTATTCTCAGATTTTAAAGAGTCAATCAAAACATGTGATTCAGACAATTTAATGATTAAAGACTCTTTTTCTTGCTTAACCTTTTTGAGCTCTTTAATAGAATTTTTAGAATTTTTACTCAATTTGAGAAAATCCCTAAAGAGCTCATTATTAGAATTCTCTTAAGATAGTTGTGAAGAATTCATGATAAAAGAAGTCAACAAAAATATGGATCTCACTTAGGAAATTAATCCAAACATGAGTGTACCCACTCTGATACCAATTGAAAAATAAAAGACTCCTAATTTACCCCGTGTGTGTGTAATTAATTTGTAATAAAATATCAAAATGTGGAATTTAAAGAAGACAGATATTTTGTTAACGAAGTGGGAACTCAATTAAGAGAAAAACCACTCCGAGGCAGCCAAACCCAGGATATCCACTATTCAGAAAACAAAGCTAGTAACAAAGCAGTAACACTTACATATCCCAATGCGGCGATCGTACCTTACACTCTAACACGTACCTATACATGAACGCTTCCCAACTAGGTCTCCTACCTGAAGGGGTCTTCAATTGAATCCTTTAGCTTAGGGCTCCTTCCAAAGCTAGACTTCAAAACTGATCAAATCAAACAACGACCCTCAGAGAGCTAGCTAATCTCACAATATCTGCCTAAACACCATCTCTAAGTACAAAAGAATTCAATACTGAATTCTGTAAATAATACATGCCTAGAGGCCTTTATTTATAGGCTTTAGAAAACCTAAATTGACACTGATTTGGATTTCTCTAGGCGGCGTTCGGACGGAGGCTAGAGCGTCCAGACAGTGAACTGTGAACTTCCTTTCCATAACACGCTTCACGCGTTTCCTTATTATGGCCGCGTTCTGACAGTGTTGACCTAGCGTCCGGACGGTTGCAAGTTCTCTTCCCAATCCGTGTCTGCAAAGGAGTCTGGATTCTTCTCGAACTCTGAAGAGCGTCCGGAAGGTGTTGCCCTAACGTCCGGACAGATGCACTCTGGGCTGTCAGAATCTTCTCGACATAGGAGGGCGTCCAGATGCTTCACTGGACCGTCTGGATGGAAACAAGGGATTCGACTTTTAATGAGTTGGAAACTTCGCAGAATCTTCCTGGAACTCTGAAATTGCCTTCTTAAAGCTTGTAACATTGAAACTTGTCACTATAAGGCACTTTTCATAGTGGAGGAATAATCTTTGAATATTCTGAAGATTCCGAAATATTATGGCATCCCTGTTATAACAGCACACTTACATGGCAGTGATTTTGTCAACAGAATGAAGCCAATAAAACTAGCACATGTGATCACCTAATGCATTGAGGTATTGTCTATGCAAGATCTCACTACTCAATACATTAAAGTGATTTACACTTCACATTTGAGTTCAAATTCCTCTCAGGATTGAGAGTCAATGCTATACGCTGTTAGGAGTTCAAGTTATTTAATTGACAGTAGTTCATATAATAATTTACAAATTCAGTGCATTCTAAAAACACCAACATATCAATAAGAAGTTCTTATTTATTCTATAATCAAGATAGATCATCATAACTGATATGTTATAATCTTGTTAGACATTTCATCACCGACTACAAAATAGGGTATATAAGTTACAAGAGATTATGATTTAGATCTCTTATGTGTTAATCTTAGAAAATAAACAACTTTATTAATAATGGAAAAATGTCCTACAAAAAATAAATTGAGTTATTTTCACCCTATCGTAGTTTGTTACCCGAATCTCCACCCGGAAGACTAACTATATTCCCTTATTAGACAAATAGAGAAGATCAAATGTTCGAACCTCATAGGTAAATGCTTGCTTAGCTAATTTATGCACTTTTGTATTGAGCCCCCCCCCCCCCCCCCCCCCCCTTGTAGTCTTCAATTGAGTTTTCATATGAAATTCTTTCTTGAAACACCGTATTGAGGATTATGCACATTAGTTGAGATCTCGCCACATTTTTTGTACATATCAAAACCATGGAGAAAAACCATAATGAAATATGGATATTTCAATGTTTGTAAAATTCATATATACATATAATACATCAATAGTCGAGTTTACTTAATGTACAGGGTTTTACATTGTAGGTCTAGCTGCAAGTCGTTTGAACCACCAATTCATTCAGTTATAAATGATGCTAGGACTTTTAGCAGAGCTTGTTTCCGAAAGTATAAACATGCAGGCATTGAATCTTACATTGTAGAGATTGGTAATGCAAATAAAAATCATATACTGTAATGAATCACCACAAGTTGGTTCACAACATGTTGCAAGTGGTTTCTGCAGAAACAAAGCTACGTACAAATCATTTCCCTAGAGACGATTTTGCAAGTCATTTTAACAAAAAAATAGTGAGAAAGTAAATAGAGAGATGGATAGATAAGGAGTAGGGTGTGCAACTACAAAATTAGATAACAGATACAAGTAGTGAGTATGAGTATTGTAAAGGATATACAAATACTTGAATTAAACAAACATTATTACAAGCCTAACTAAAAAAATCACCATCTTATGATAACTATATACAATTACATTACCCTAAAATTTTCCATTTTGCTCATGCCTCAACAAATTCTGGGTTCCCTATAGTGGTTACAATGGCACCATCTTTCTATAATCCCTTCTTCTCTCTAGAGCACATTTGTCAACACTTACCCAAGAATCAAACATGCCTTTTGCAAAGCCACCTCTCTGGGTAACATTTCAGATTCCGTTGAGCATATCATAACACTTGTTTTTTTTTTTTTTTTGGGGGGGGGGGGGGGTTAGAAAATGCTAATGCATATCATAATGCTTATTGTTTTGTTACAACAAGTACCTTATGTATTGTGTCCATCTAATAGACAAAAGTAATTTTTTGTTATGCTTTATACAAGATACGAAGTAATATCTTACTCTAATTTATGTGTATGCATACTATATATAATTTTTTTTTTCTTCCTATAAAGGACTTATTTTTGAGTTATATGTTGTGATGAATGTATGATGGAAATGGATATTTTGTGATGTAAAGTTGAAGATGATGATTGGAATTATTGAATGCAATATATTGAAATGATAGTGAGCTGTTCGAGATGCTCAATCTCTAGGATTACAAACTAACAATCAACTATTCTATTTCTTACCTCCTTCTGCCCATTTGGGTCCATTCATATAGACCCAATTGGTTAGAATATTCTAATAGAAATCCAGCTGCCTAACAAACAAAACACATAAACACAAGACTAAAAAAAGATACAAGATGCAAGGATGAAAGACTGAAAGACATAAAACACAATTGAAAAATAAGTGGATGTCAGCTTGCTTCTCAAGCCTTCCGCTGCTGTCACGATAGTCTTGGGAAGCATGCATCACATGCTTCTTTTGACTGATCTTCTTCATTTGAGTTACATGCCTAGGTTCACTTGAGTTAAATGCCCAACTTGTAACAGGTCTAATTGAGGTAGTTGGGCTTAATAAATTAAACCCATTTGCTATTATTAGGTTAATTGAGAGTTAGGCCCATTTGAGTGATAGACCCATTTCGGTTATATGGACCCGATCAATTGCAAGGGTCATTCGGTCAGACTTTCGATATCTCAAGAATACTTGTTAGTTTAGCCCTAGTTCTCTGTAATGGAGGCCGATCATCCCCGAATTTCATCAACACTTGTAATTCTCTATTAATTCAAATACAATTCCTTTCACCCATTTCATATCCATTCTATCCTTACATATAAAAATAGTCCCTAATCCCGTTCTAGAATGTATCACAATAAGAGGTGTGTTACAAATTGGTATTAGAGCACTTTCTTGGCACCATAGAAATTCATGAAGCTTCCATGGCTGACGAACACTAGGATGGATCAGTTGAGCAAGAATCTTGCTGCATTGAAGAAGATAGTAGAAAAAAAAGGAAAAGGCTAGAAGCAAGCTGAAGTACAAAATGCCAAGAATTTTGAAAAGATGTTGAAAAATATTACAACTAGTTTTTTCGAAGAGATGAAATCCTCGTGGTTGAAGATGAAGGGACATAGAGCAGTATCATCCATTCTTACAACCAAATCTGTTGACAAAGAAACCCCAGTTATTGTTCATTATGGCAATGCAAGAGCACAACAACTTGAATCCAACCATGCTGAGAAAGAAATAAATGACATGCAAAGCCAAAAAATATTGAACCCATTATGTGGTGGCTACGATCAAACGACAACAAGCTTCAACGATTTCAACCAAAACGTCGTTCACAACGATAAAGCTTTAGACATGTTTCTAGAGAATGAATTCATGGCGTTGCAGATGGTACACCCGGTTCTTGAGCATGAAGATGAGGGTTTAGATCTTTCCACATAGATCGAGCACATGATCCTCAACAAGCCACCACTAGTCTCCAAGAATGCAAAGAAAATTGTTGAACCACCAACCGTTTGACGAAATTCCTCAACCAAGCCAAGTGGAATTGAGCATCACATAATTTTTCAGTGTGATGATCATTAGTGTGATGTTCCCTATCTCAATCTACATGCTTTGGGATTAGGCACCGTTAAAGCACACAGACTCTTATCCAAGAGTCCAAGTATTGAAGGACTCTTATCAGCAACCGAAGATAAGATCACACAATCAAATATTTCAAATATCTCTTTATCTAAATATAAAAAGATAACATAGCTGGAATTGTAACAGAATAGGATATCGTTCAAATCTATACCTATGTATATCTCTCTCATGTATATCTCATAGTTAGGTATATCTTTCTCATGCATATCTCAGAGTTAGAGTGTATCTCTCTCTGTAGCTCTTGTAGGTAGAAGTAATACCCATGACAAACTTTTGTAATCCTTTGATTATAAATACAAGTGCATAGCAACCAATCGAGGTACGATTGAAACAACATTCAAAGAGAAGTTCTTTTATGGTATCAGAGCTACAAAAAGACTAAACGTCTGCTCTTTGTTTCTCTCTTCTCAATGGCTGAGTCTAACATCCCTACTGATTCGAGTTCTACCTCGCAATCCCATGTTTTCACTATCCCACATATGAATCACTCTCCTTCCATCAAACTGGCCAAGGACAATTACATGGCCTGGTAGTTCTAGCTTCTTGTGTATCTTCAAGGGCAAGATGTGAATGGGTTTATTGATGGCACGATTCTTCCTCCTACCTAACTAATCGTCAATCCTGCCACTACTCCTGGAGCTCCCGCCATGATTGCCAATCCTGAATACCTCTCATGGTATCAACGGGATCAATTAATCATCATTGTTCTTGTTTTTACGCTATCAGACTCGTATGTCTCTCATACTGTAGGCTGTACCACCTCTCGTGCATTGTGGGAGTCGCTAAAAAAGATGTTCGCTTCCCAAGCTCATGCTCAAATCATGCAAGTTCACTTTCAACTTGCTACCTTAAAGAAAGGTACCTCCTCTATTACTGATTATTTTCATAAAATGAAAACTCTCAGTGACACGCTAGCTGCGTGTGGGCAACCTCTCAATGATTTTTAGACGGTCTCTTTCTTGCTGGTTGGACTTGGATCGGAGTTTGATCCTTTGTCACCTCAGTAACTACTCGGGTGTATCCTATCTCCTGTGATGATATTTATGGGCTTTTACTCGCCCATGAGAGGCGCCTTGAGCAACAAATGGCTACCACGGATCTCTCGAATTCCTCTGCTCATCTCACTGCCCGCAATCCTGGCAATTCTGGCCAGCGTGCTAGAGGTTTCAATGCTGCTCATGGATATGGATTCCCCAATGGCCGTGGCTTCTGTGGTACCTTTTCTGGCAGACTTGGTCCCTCATTTGGTGGAAGGGGACGTGGCCATCACCTCAATTATCATGCTTCGGACTTCTCCCATCTCATCTGTCAGATCTGCAACAAGCCAGGATACAATGCCATCTCTTGCTATCAACGTTTTGATCAGTCCTCTCAGCATGACTCTCAGTCCCCCTTGCAGGCTTTCTACTCATCTCCTCGTTTACCGACTAATGACAGTTGGTACCCCGATACAAGGGCTACTCACCATTTCATAAGTGATTTGTACAATCTCAACTTGACCTTTGATGCATACAAGGGTTCTGGCGAGATTCGTGTGGGTAATGGCATAGGTTTGTCAGTTAACCATTTTGGTTCTACTCTTATTTCTTCTCCTCATTGATCCTTTATTCAAAATCAATTACTCCACGTTCCATCTATTTGCAAAAATATTCTATTTGTTCTTCAATTTGCTCAGGATAACTCTGCTTTCTTTGAGTTTCACTCATATTTCTTTGTGATTAAGGACTGCCGCACCAGGTCAATCATTCACAGGGTCCTCTTAAGAATGGCCTCTATCAGCTGCTGCCATCCTCCACCTCTTCTTCCTCTCGGTACTCTCTTGTTGGCGAAAGGACTTCCACTGATCATTGACATAAACGCTTGGGTCACCCTGCTATTCGCACTGTTAAGCATGTGATTTCCAAGTTTTCTCTTCTTGTCTTCTCAAATAAGTTGGATGTTTCCTATGCTTCCTGCCAACAAGCTAAAGTTCATCAACTCCCATTCACGGCATCCACCTATGTTTTTAGTCGTCCTCTAGAATTACTTTTTTTTTTTTTTTTTTTATATATATATATATATGGGGTCCTTCCCCTGTTGTTTCATCTAATGGAAATAAGTACTATGTTTCTTTTATTGACGCCTTTAGTAGATTTACGTGGTTATTTCCAATCCAATGCAAATATAATGTTTTATCAGTTTTTCATAAGTTTCACACTATGGTTGAACGACTCTTCAACACTAAAACCAAACAGGTCCAAACAGATTGGGGTGGGGAATTTCGCTCTCTAACCACTTTCTTTCACAAACTTGGAATTGTTCATCGGGTCTCATGCCCTCATACGCATCAGCAACAAGGCTGTGTCGAGCGCAAACATCGTCACATCATTGATACCTCTCTTGCTCTTCTTGCCGACAGCAATGTTCCCAAAACCTTTTGGGATGAAGCATGTCAAGCTTCCTGTATTTAATCAATCGTCTCCCTACACCTGTCTTACAAAACAAATCTCCTTTTTAGAAACTGTTTCCTCGCAGCCCTGATTACACGTTTTTACTCATTTTTGGTTGTGCACGCTTCCCCAATCTTTGTCCATATAATCAACATAAATTTGTTTTTCTTTCAAAATGATGTGTTCCTAGGTTACAACAGTAATCACAAAGGTTACAAATTTTATCATATTCCAACTAGCAGGAAGTATATCTCTCGTGATGTCATTTTTCATGAATCTACATTCCTTATTGCTTCAAATTCCTATGTCTTCATACCACATATCTAGTCCTCTTCTACTTGGTTACCTTCCTCCTTGCAATTGCCTTAGTATCCAGTTATTTCTCATCTTGCAACACCAAATTCCAACCTTACTGCAGCTACGCCTGCCTTTGTGCTCAAGTTGTCATCAAATGAGTCCATCTCTGTATCCAGTTCTCCAAATTCCTTGTCACCAAGTGCCTGCCTTGTACCCACTTGGACTCACCACATGGTTACCCATGCACAAAACCAGATTGTTAGGCCTAGAATATTCACTGATGGAAGAGTGAAATATCCTATCTCTCGTACTCTGCTGGCTGTGACAGACTCAGCTTTTGATGAACTTACATGTTACTCTTGAAAATTAAAGGACTTCTAATTTTAACAAGTGTACAATAGTGTGCAACAAAATATTACAATGCGGAAAATACAGAGACAAATATTTTGTTGATGAAGTGGAAACTCAATTAAGAGAAAAACCACTCCGGGGCAGCCAAACCCAGGATATCCACTATTCAGAAGACAAAGCTAGTACATAGACAGTAACACTCACATACCTAATGCAGCGATCGTATCTAGCACTCTGATATGTAACCCAAGACGAACGCCTCCCAACTAATTCTCCTACTTGAAGGGGTCTTCAATGGAATCCTTTACCTAGGGCCAACCCCTAAGATAGACTTCAGTTCAGCACAGCAACAGCACTTGGCAACGGTTTGAGAGAGAACGTTACAACACAATAATTCTTACAATAAACTCTCTACGCTTCTACATAATTCACTACCAAATTCTTACAATCAACATGCCTACGAGCCTCTATTTATAGGCTACAGAAGACTTAAATCGCGTCTGATTAGGTTTTCCAAGGCCCAGTCTGGACTATAGACATAAGGTGTCCGGACATACAACTGTGCAACAAGCTTTCTAAATGCACACGATATTCTTTCCTGAATAGAGTCGCGTCCGGACGGTGTTGCCCTAGCGTCCGAACGGTTATAGTTTAGCTGCACGCAATTTCCATATCAAGGCTTGGAGCTTTTGGACCATGAAGGTTGTCGTCCGGAAGGTTGAATTGATGCATGCAATTTTCATATATGAAGTTAGAGTGTCCAAACCATGAAGAATGACATCCGGACTGTTGAACTTTGAATGCATGACTTGCCTTATGAAGGAGAGCGTTCGGACGGGAACACACATCGTTCGGAAAGTTGCAGCTGTCTTCCCATATTTGTGTTTTGGAAGAAATTCCATAGCTGGTCGAACACTGAACGACGTCCGGACGTGTTGCTGAGACGTCCGGGCATATGCAACTTGGAATAGTTCGAAGCTTCTTGACATAGAGGAAGGTCCGGACGGAAAGTTCTCGTCGTCCGGACGAATGATGCTTGGACAATTGAGCGTCTGGACGAAATATCACGTCGTCCGGACGGATGCAAAGGATCCTATTTTTCTATCCTGGAATCTGTGCAGAATCTTCTAGAAGCATAGCTTTGAAAGGAAGACTTCTAAAAAGACTGAATCCCTGATAAAAAGCATCATTACATGAAAGTGATTTTGTCCAACAGAATGCAGCCAATTACAAATGAACAACTCTAATGCTATCAACTACTTGAGTGGCGGCATGCCATGCAAGTAGAATTCAATGCCCTACTTCAGAACCATACATGGACCTTGATTCCTCCACAAACTGCTACCAATCTTGTGGGATGCAAATGTGCATTCAAAGTAAAGCATAAGGCGGATGGATCTATTGAAATGTGATAAGCGTCGAATGTTGCACATTCAAGCCCTTAACTTACATATGTTAATTCCTTAGCATTGTTATTTGTTTGATTTTGTGTTGTTTTATTGTTTTCAGGTTTTAAATAAGGATGCAATTAATTCCATTGATTTTGGGCTTAAAGCACACTTTGAGAAGACCTAGAAGATATTGGTGAACTTAACCAATCATAATAGAAGACTTACATGATGTTGTTAAGTTTAATCAAATCAAGTGAATGATTAAATCAGTATTTCTCCACTAAGAGTCAAAATCGGATTGGATTCAAATTTGGATTCTGTACGTCTCAGTGTTTTAATCATAAATTTTGACTCAAATATTGGATTGCAATAAAAATGGTGGCGTTAGAAAGCTAATAAAAAATGAAACAAATATGTCAGAAATAGATTTTCCATAATTCTGACGTTTACTATGCCAAAGTCACCCCACAATAAAAGACCGCAATTCTAGATGAATTTGGAATCATTTTCCTACTTGGATTGAAGTTTCAATCTCATACTTGGACAAGAAGACTCAAGAGATGATTTTTCTAGAATTCCAAGAGCTTCTAGGCCTCTCCTAGTCCCTATAAATAGACCCCTAAGCTTCAAGAGAATATGTGCTTGTGCTTGTGCTTGTGCTTGTGCTTGTGCTTAGCTTTAGACAGAAAATTCTTCTTGGAGGCTTGACAAAGTTGAAGAGGAGAAGAATATGGCAGGAGGCCATCCCAGCACCACGATGAGTAACTAATTTCGTACTAGGGTGTTGATGTAACCCTTTCCAAGTAACAATGGTTTAATTGTATTTTAATTTGGTATTTTCTATATGCATGATGGTTGTATAACTGTGAGAATTGATCTTAATGTTTATATTCAATCATTATGAATTTCTTATCTTGTATTAGGAAGTCTTTTATACTGATCGAACTCAATCCTTCATATTTTCTGTGATTATGTGAATGATTGTTATACAACGGTTTTAATTGACATATGATCAAGAGGGTTAGATAGGCCATGCCTAGGGAAGACGGGTCGTACCGCATCTTAGTAGTTAGGTGGATGGTCTGTGCCAACCGAAGATGGATTATACTTATTCTTTAGAAGTAATTTCTTGACTACTCGAGTGAAATGAGCCCTATATCATGCATAGTATGAATTTCCCTTGTTAATTTACGATTGACCATTGTTATGCAGTGAGTGGTGAAATTAATCCCATATTCTTTATCTCATCCATACTCTCTTTACATTTATGTCTTTTTACCTTTATATTTATTTTTAGAAAAATCAAATCAAACATCTTTTAATTAAGTTATACTTAATCTTGAAAAGCTTGATAACAATACCTACGCAGTCCTTGAGGTTCGACACCCTCTCTATAGCCTTCCTACAAGGATTCGTTCTATTGTGAGTGGTTAATTTTATTATTGATATATTTTGGTAAATAAAAGACCACATCAGAATGCATAAAGCTCGACTTGTAGTTAAAGGTTTCCATCAACAGGCTGGTCTAGATTATGGAGAGACTTTCAACCCGGTTGTTAAACCTACCACCATTCGAACTGTGTTGTCCATTGCTTACTCCCGCGGTTGGGAAATGCGTCAAATCGACATTCAAAATGCATTTTTGCATGGCTTTCTAGATGAAGAGGTGTATATGTCACAACCACTAGGTTTTTCTCATCCCTCTCTACTCAATCATGTATGCAAGCTACACAAGGCCTTATATGGCTTGAAGCAAGCACCAAGCACCAAGGGCCTAGTTTTCCTGTCTTAGTACCAAACTATGTGAACTGGGATTTGTTGGCTCTAAGGCGGATTGTTCTCTCTTTATTTTATGATCTGTATCACTTACTATGTTTATATTGGTTTATGTTGATGATATTATCATCATTGCCCTTGCTCCGACAACTATTAATGATCTCTTGCAGCAACTCCAGATGTCTTTTGCAGTAAAGGATCTTGGTATGCTTAATGTTTTTCTTGGTGTGG
Organism: Alnus rubra; assembly: GCA_028654335.1. Classification (NCBI taxonomy): domain Eukaryota; kingdom Viridiplantae; phylum Streptophyta; class Magnoliopsida; order Fagales; family Betulaceae; genus Alnus; species Alnus rubra. Next base: position 16,705 of record JAJPGS010001228.1, on the reverse strand, counting down.
AAGTAACTTCACTGCAATCCAGTCTTTTACTTTCTCAACGACGCTATATTATGGATTTGCTCAAGCGCACTAATATGCTTGAAGCTAAGCCCATTTCTTCCCCAATGTCATCCTCCAGCTCATTATTGGCATTTGCTGGAGACCAAGGGAAGATCCTTCAGTCTATCGTAGCATGGTGGGCTCCTTACAATATTTATCTCTCACGCGACCGGACTTGGCCTTTGTAGTAAACAATGTGTGTCAATTCATGCACAAACCTTCTAAGTTTCATTGGCAAGTAGTCAAAAGAATACTCCGCTACCTGAAGCACAAAATTACTCATGGCCTCCTACTTACTCTCTCACATGTCTACACACTTGAAGCCTTCTCGGATGCAGATTGGACAGGGTGTCCCGATGATAGAAAATCCACTGGCGGTTATTGCGTATTTCTAGGATCCAACTTAATCTCATGGAGCTCTACGAAACATCCTATGGTGTCCAGGTCAAGTACGGAGACTAAGTATAAATTTGTTGCAAACACCACTGTTGAACTGTTATGGCTCCAATCTCTCAATTCACCAACAATGTCGAAACGAGTCTCGACATTAAGCTACTGCTGCTCCCATTCTATACTGAGTAATTCACCGACAGGTACGGGACTGAAGGGGGAGGAGGCTTCTGTAAATTCCATTGAAAACTTTCTTTGTGGACTTTTGACAAACACCTAGTGTCCCAAACGAAAATGGTAGAGAAAACTAAATTTTTGGGTGTGTGATCAGTGGGGAATGTGAGGAAAGGGATGGGGAAGGGATTAAATGAAAAAGAAATGAAGGATAATGAAGAAGAAATGAGAAAGTGGGGTAGATGGGATGAAGGGTTTCAGTGGTGGGGGAGACAGCTCTTGGGTGTGGGGGTAAAATAAAGAAATGAAGCAGTAGATCGGTTTTAAAACCGGTCACGTGGCTTACTAGGCGAAGTCGATCGATCGATTTTTTTTTTCTTTCTTTCTTCTTCTTCTTTTTTTTTTTATTTTTTTTTTATTTTTTTATAAAATAAAATATTAAAAGAAAACAGACAAATAATAAGTATAAAAATAAAAACTATGATACAAAAAAAAAATATAGTAATTTCTAAATTTCTAAATTTATGCAAAACAAAATAAAAACGAAACCTAATATATATATACATATATTATAAGGTGGATATATTTATGCAAAATATATGGGATCCATTAGATCAATGGACTCCACATCTGTGTTATGCTCAATACCCTGAATGTAAGGTTTCAGTCTCTGACCATTGACTTTAAAAATTTGGCTAGACCTCGAACTTCTTAACTCAACAGCTCCGTGAGGGTATACGGATATAACTATAAAATGTCCATCCCATCTCGATTGGAGCTTACTAGGAAATAGGCTAAGTTTAGAATTATAAAGCCATACCTTTTGGTCCGGAACGAAAGTCTTAGGTCGGATGTGTTTATCATGAAATGCTTTGGTTTTCTCCTTGTACATCTGTGCACTTTCGTAAGCATCATTTCCCAGCTCTTCAAGTTCGCTCAATTGTAACCTTCGGTGAGATTCTGTAGATTTCATATTAGAATTAAAGGTCTTTATAGCCCACCAAGCCTTGTGCTCTAACTCAACAGGGAGATGGCACGTCTTGCCATAAACAAGCATGTATGGCGACATGCCAATCGGTGTCTTGAACGCAATGCGTTAGACCCATAATGCATCATTGAGTCGCAAGGACCAATCCTTGTGATCCGGCCGAATTGTTTTCTCTAAAATACGCTTAACTTCCCTATTGGATAATTGTACCTGACCACTAGTGTGAGGATGGTAGGGTGTGGCAACTTTTTCAGTGACAAAATATTTGACAAGTAAGGTTTTCATAAACCTATTGCAAAAATGTTTTCCTCCATCACTGATAATTGCTCGAGGCATACCAAATCTACTAAAGATGTTTGCCTGAATGAACTTGACAACAACTTATGATCATTGGTTCTGGTAGCCACAACCTCTATCCATTTGGATACATAGTCCACCGCCACTAGAATGTATTCGAATCCGAAAGAAGGTGGCAAAGGTCCCATGAAGTCTATCCCCCACACATCAAAAATTTATACAATTAAGATAGGGTTTAGAGGCATCATGTCCCTTCGGACATTGTTCCAAGGCGTTGACATCTATCACACGCTTGACAAAACTTAAAAGCATCCTTAAATAAGGATGGCCAAAAGAATCCACTTTGAAAAACTTTCGCCGCGGTCTTTTGAGCACTAAAATGTCCTCCACATGCCAAAGTGTGGCAAAATGTGAGGATGCTATTAATTTCACTTTGGGGTACACATCAGCGAATGATTTGATCAGCACAATACTTAAAAAGTTCTAGATCCTCCCAAAAGTAGGATCGGATCTGCTTAAAGAAACGGTCTTTTGTTTGCTTAGACCAATAAGAAGGAATTTTACATGTAGCCAAGTAATTAACAATGTCAGCGTACCAAGGTATTTCTTGAGGCTTGATCTCAAACAGTTTCTCATCTGGAAAGGAATCATAAAATGGAATGAGTGAGGACTCAAGAAAAATCCAAGAAAGATGGTCAGCTACAACATTGTCAAATCCTTTTTTATCCCGTGTCTCTAAACCAAACTCTTGCAATAAGAGTATCAATCTAATCAAACGGGGCTTTGTTTCCTTCTTTGCCATTAAATGCCTTAGGGCGGCATGATCAGAGTATATAATGACCTTGGATCCTAAGAGATAGAAACAGAATTTGTCCAAGGCAAAGACCACTGCTAACAACTCTTTCTCTATTATGGTATAATTCACTTGAGCTTCTAAGAGAGTTTTTCTAGCATAATAAATAGCGTGAGGGAGCTTGTCCTCACGTTGACCTAAGACGGCACCCACAACATAGTCGGATGCGTTGCACATGATCTCAAAAAAGGAAGAGACCAGTTGGGAGTCTTCATAATTGGGGCAGAGGATAAAAGAGCACGGAGTTTCTCGAATGCCTCAAGACAAGCTTCATCAAAATTAAATGGAGTCTCCTTAGCAAGAAGATTGCACAAGGGTTGGAAATTTTGCTAAAATCTTTAATAAAGCGGCGATAAAAGCCGGAATGTTTGAGAAACGAGCGAATTTGCCTTACTGTGGTAGGCGGTGGAAGTTTTGAAATTAGCTCCACTTTCACTTTGTCTACTTTTATTCCTCTTTTGGACCCTATGTGTCCAAAAACAATTCCTTCTTGAACCATAAAATGGCTCTTTTCCCAACTTAAAATTAAATTTGTCTCCTTGCATCGTTGAAGAACGAGTGAAAGGTTATGGAGACATTTATTAAACGTAGGTCCAAAGACTGAAAATCGTCCATGAACACTTCAAGAATTTTTTCTGCCATATCCAAAAAGATAGACATCATACACTTTTGAAATGTTGCAGATGCACTACATTACCCAAAGGGCATGTGTTTATATGCAAAGGTACCAAAGGGACAGGTGAAAGTCGTCTTTTCTTGGGGATCAACATCCACTTGATTATATCCTGAATAACCATCCAGGAAGTAGTAATAACTTTGGCCAGCAAGACGTTCTAGGATTTGATCAATAAAGGGTAGTGGAAAATGATCCTTCCTAGTTATGGAGTTGAGTTTCCTATAATCTATGCATACACGCCATCCAGTGGTCGTGCATTGCGGAATTAGGTCACCAGAAGAATTCTCAACCACAGTGATACCAGATTTCTTGGGTACCACTTGTATGGGACTTACCCATGTACTATTCAAGATGGGGTAAATGATACACGCATCTAACATCTTAACCACCTCTTTCATAACCACGTCCTTCATGTTGGGATTTAATCTCCGTTGTGCCTCATGGGAGGGCTTAGCATTATCTTCCAGATGAATGCGGTGCATGCAAAAGGAGGGATCAATCCCTTTCAAATTGCCTACACTTCAACCAATAGCCTTTTTATGTTCCTTAAGAACATCCAGTAAACTGCTCTTTTGGTCATCTTGTAAATTAGACGCAATGATGACTTGGAGAGTGTCATTAGTACCTAAGAAAGCATACTTAAGCGTTGCAGGAAGCTATTTTAACTCAAGTTTTGGTGGAGAAATAAGGGAAGGAACAGGAGGAATGCCTGACGTAGTAGGTAAAGGCTTCTTTGGTATTTTCCAAGGAGCAATGTCTATTGCAGCCGTAGTGTCAAACAATGAATTAACCTCGTCAACGTAATGCTCCGTGTTGAAGTCTTCAAAATCAAAATGAGATAGGTGTCTTCAAAAGGTGGGGGAGTGTGTCTTCAACATCGTCTTCAATCATGTCTAATAAGAAACACTCACTTGTATCCGACGGATATTGAAAGGCATTGAAAATGTTAAGCCTTACTTTCATGTTCCCAAAGGTTACCTCCATCTCTCCGGTCCTGCAGTTTATGCATGTGTTAGCCGTAGCTAAGAAGGGACGTCCCAGGATGACAAGGATAAGCTTTGTGGGATCTGTGACAGGTTTTGTATCAAGAACAATGAAGTCTACTGGGAAGTAGAACTTGTCCACTCTAATAATAACATCTTCAATGACACCACGAGGTTTCTTAATGGATCTGTCTGCAACCATCGTGGATTTTAATTCTCCTAATCCTAGTTGGACATAGACTGAGTAGGGTAATAAATTAACACCTATGCCTAAATCAAGGAGGGCCTTCTCAATGGCATGGTCTCCAATGATACATGAAATAGTAGGAGCACCATGGTCTTTGATTTTGGGAGCAATGGTGTGTTGGATCAATGAATTCAGCATTTGAGTATTTGCTTCCAAGTTGCCAAGTGCAGTCAATACTTTCTCCTCAAAAGCAGAATTCCTAGTAGGAGGAGGAGCTGACTGGTACTGATACTGAGGGGGTCGATAATTGGAGGATTGGTTATAGGATTGATTAGGGGGCAACGTGTGTGCCTGATTATGCAATCCTAAAGAAGGTCCTGAATTCCCTGGAGCTTGAGCTCGCCATGAGAAGTTCGGATGATATCTCCATCTGGGGTTATATGAACTAGAATACGGATCATTAACCGACCTGGAGAAGGCTGTATTCACCTGTTCAGGAGGAACTTCAGAAAATTGTCCTATGATGGGACAATCTTTCGCCAGATGCGACAGATTTGAGCATAATGAACATACTTCTTATGGAGTAGCTATGTAAAGGGCGGTTGTAGGTGCAAAACTAGCAGCCATAATCTGATATAATTTCCTTGATAAGGCATCCACCTTAATAGTCATATCTAAGGGATGGCTTACTTCAAAAATGGTCTCACTTTTCTGGTTCTTAGACAGAAAAGGGTCTACGCATCATCCTCACTCTTTAAAATAAAGGTACCTTCACACGAGGAATCTACCATCTGTCTATGAGGCTCAGTTAAGCCATCATAGAAGCACTGAATAAGCTGCCACTTAGGAACGGCATGATGTGGACACTTCCATAGAAAGTCCTTCATCCTCTCCCAAGTTTCATGAAACATCTCTCCATCTATTTGCAAAAATCCAGTTATGGATTTTTCATATTTGATTAGTCTTCCCTATGGTAAAATACTTCTTGAGGAACTCTTGTTGCATCTGAGCCCAAGAAATAATGGAATTGGTCTTTAGGGAATTTAACCAATATTTTGCCTTATCTTTTAAAGAGAACGGAAAAAGGCGCATCCTTAAAGCGTCTTTGGAAAAGTTCTGCAACCTCATGGTTGAGCAGATTTCAATAAACTCATCGAGATGCTTATAGGGGTCCTCGTTACTAAGTCCATAAAAAGACAGAAGCATTTGAATAATGCTGGACTTAATTTCATATTGAGCTGCCGTGATATTTGGCAGCTGCAAGCATGAAGAAGGTGTGTATCTAGAGGGAACATAATGGTCCTTCAACAGCACATGCCTTGGTTCTTTAGCCATGTGTTCTTCATAATGTGCTCTTTAACTTGGATTCCTTTCAGATCAAAGTTGTCTAAGAGTACGTTCTATGTCTAGGTTGCTCAGAAAAAGAGGCAACGATAGTGAGCAGCGACCGAACATAAACTAACCAATTTAGAGTAACACTATCTACATAACAGAAAAGAAGCAAAATGAAAGAAAAATTCAGTAAAATACTGGTTCCTGCAGTGATTCCAGTGCTACAGTAGCTTCAGTGCTATTGGGTAAAATCGCTCGATCCATTTCTTTGTTGATCGAGCGAAATTTCTCTGCAGAAAATATAGAGATCGAGATAAATTTTACAAAAACCAATTGTTACCAAAATTGAAAACACAACAGTATCTACAGAACATAAAAATATGTTGGAAAAAGGATGGAAAAATTTAGAAAGGATCAGTTTCTGCCGTGAACCACAAGATGCAGTAGCTTCAATGCTACTGGAGGTAGATCAATTGATTATCTGTTGATTGATCGAAAACCGCTCGATCGATTAATTTGTCGATCAATCGATTCTTTTATGCAGAAACAGAAAGAATGCAGACAGAGAACTGATCCTGGTTTTTAAACCCCCCCAAAAAAAAAGGTTTTTGTACAGAAAAACAGTTTTATGCATAGATTTATACAGTATGTACATAATCAAACTAGATACAATCCTACATATTTCATAAACAACCGTTAACAATCCCCAGCAATGGCGCCAAAAATTGGTAGTGTTTTCATTGATGATTAAAAATAGAGATTTTGGTTTTGAAAACTAAATCGGTTTTGAACGACTACGTGGATTTTAATATTTATAAGCCACTCGCAATAGTATGAATCTTTGTACTATAGTGAGGGTGTCGAACTACAAGGATTGTGTATGTTGTTTTGCTTTATGGAATACTTAAGATATTATCCAAGTTAACCTTGAAAAAGATATTTTGTTTTGATTTAAAAAACTAAGTTAACACAAACTAAGAACAATAAAAATGGAGAGACTTAGAGAATGCAAAATATAGGGAATTGATTTCATTCAATCCTCATACCAATGACAGATTATATCTATCTCAGATTTTCTTTACATGCATAATACGAGCGTGCAATGATTGTCAATCACACGATGACCTCAACATGAAACTACTTTAGTTAAAAGGTAATAATAATCTATCCAGTTACACATTAATCATCCAACTAACATTTACTTATGAATGAAGTATGCTCTCTAGCATAGACTATAAGACCCTTTAATAAGCATACATATCTATGGAAAAGCATAAACCATCTTAGTTTTGCACGGATCATCCACATAAAAATTACACTATAATGAAAAGCATCTAAGAAACATTTAAACTAAAAAGATGTGGAGTAATACATGCTCCCTAGTATGGTTTATCAAGTTCACATAGATTATGTCAAAGAGCATCATTACATGGCCATCGTTCCCTTAATCACAGAAAAAGGAAACGTTGAGTTCATTCAAGAATTGAAGGGTTCTCATGGACAAGAAAACCTTATTTTCAAGATTGATTACTGAATTGAAGAACGTTTCACAAGAGTTTTGCAAACCTCTAAGCTATGTAATCATTACACATATATAGAAATCCAAAGAATGACATAATCAAGCCACGGTAATCGGACGGAGTTCCATCAATACCTTGTAATTAATTTAGCTACTCATGAAGAAATTGGATTCTCTTATGGAAGAAGAAGAATCCATTTCTTTAAGAGGAATTAGAAAATATAAATTAAACAATGAAGAACAAGGAATTGGAAAAGAAAAACTAAAGAAAAGCATTTAAGATACTAGGTTAAGCTCTTTAAAATTTTCGGATTTCAGAGTTGTATCAAAAATAAAATGAAACAAACACTAAAGAAAGAAGAAAAGATTACTGAAATAAAATAAGGAAAAGAATTGCATCAAACAAAATCAAAGCTTTCTTGAATAAAACGGAATTAAAATGCCTTACAAAATTAAAATAAACTAATCTAAACTCTCTGGAAAATGTAAATGAAAAGGTTGCATCAAAGGATTGCAACTAAAAATATAAAAGAAAACTACTAACCAAAAACTATCTATCCCTCTCTCTCTCTCTCTCTGCTCTTCTCTATTTATAGAGAATTTGATGTATCAAATATGTCCCAAACAATCCATCTCAACCGCACAACTTGAGTTTGAATTTTGAATCACACAAAGATTGTGTCGATATCTGTAGATTTATCAGTAAGATTTGAAATTGCTCGATCAAATTCGCACGTCGATCGATTGATTTTCGCTTGATTGGATGTCTTGTGTCACACGATCGATTTACGCTCGATCGGATGTAAAGTCAATCGATCGACATGTGCTTTTAAGACTTGTCCGCTTTTCTCTTGGCATGAACCTCTTTAATTAATCTTTTTAGGTCTAATTCTGATGATTTAAACTTGTTTCCAAATAAGATCTGAAAATAAGACAAAACACAAAAACACAACAAAAACATCATATTTACAACACAAACTAAGGATAACACATGTGAATTAAGGGGACTTAAATAGAATATTTCAAGACTTATCAATTTCAAATATCTCTTTATCAAAATATAAAGAGATAACATAGCTGGAATTGTAACAGAATAGGATATAGTTAAAATCTATACCTATCTATATCTCTCTCATGTATGTCTCATAGTTAGGTATATCTCTCTCATGTATATCTCAGAGTTAGAGTATATCTCTCTCTGTAGTTCTTGTAGGTAGAAGTAATACCCATGACAAACTCTTGTAATCCTTTGATTATAAATACAAGTGCATAGCAACCAATAGAGGTACGGTTGAAACAATATTCAAAAAGAAGCAAAGTTCTTTTAGGCACATACCGACGATGTCCTAGACGATGTGTTGTGTATGTTGGGTTGTAACCACTCCAAATGTAACGTTGCAAAGAATCTGTTACTATGTGATTGGCTACATTCTGTGTGACAAAATCACTTTTATGTAATGTTGCCATTTTATTAGGGATGCCGTTTATTTCAAAGTCTTCGTTTCAGAATTGTACTTCAAGAAGTTCAAAGAAGATTCTGTGTAAATTCCAATTCAGAGAAGTCGGATCCCAAGCTTCCGTCCGAACAGCTCAGTCATGCGTCCGGGTGCCCATCAGTGTCCAAAAGTTCCAAACTGTTCAAGGTTGCATCCGTCCGGACATCTCAGCAATGCGTCCGGACGTTGATCAGTGTTCGACAAGAAATTGGATTTCCTCCTAAGACACAAATATGGGAAGACAGCTGCATCTGTCTAGACGTCAGGTCTACACCGTTCAGATGCTATCCTTGATAAGGCAAGACGTGGAGAAGAATTGCAACCGTCTGGATGTCAAGACAACATCGTCCAGACACCAGTCCTTATTATGGAAATTACGTGCAGCAGAAGTGCAACCGTCCGAACGCTAGGGCAACACCGTTCGGACGCGGCCCTGTTATGGTATTGCGTGAAGCGCGTTATGGAAAACTGGTTGCACAGTTGTCCGTTCGGAAGTTCTCAGCTACCGTCCGGAAGTCGCTAGAGAAATTCGTTTCAGATTTGTTTTAGGTCTGCTGAGCCTATAAATAGAGGCCTCTAGGCATGTACAATTCATAGAATTCGGTATTGAATTCTTCTTAGCTTAGAGAGTATATTTTAGGAAGAAATTGTGAAGATTCGTTAGTTCTCAAGCTGTTGCTGTTGTGTGTTGTTGTTGTACTCAATAGTGAAGTCTATCTTAGGGAGGAACCCTAAAGTAAAGGAATCCATAGAAGACCCCTTCAAGTAAGAGACTTGGTTGGGAGAGGCGTTCAAGTTGGGTTACATGTCAGAGTGCTAGATACGATAGCTGCATCGGGTATGTGTGTTACTGTCTATATATTAGCTTTGTCTTCTGATAGTGGATTTCCTGGGTTTGGCTGCCCCGGAGTGGTTTTTTTCTTAATTGAGTTTTTAATTCGTTAACAAAATAATTGTGTTCTTTAAATTACGCATTTATATTATTTTGTTACACATTTTGTACACACACACACACAGTAAATTAGAAGTCATTTATTTTTCAGAATCTATTTGAGGAAGAACGGAAAAGGAAGTTAGTTGATGGCGTCTTCTTCCTTGGGTGTAGTTGCTGGGTTTTTTTTTTTTTTTAATCCAGGCAACAAACCTTTCTTTCTTGCATCTACGAAGCTTAAATTCTTAAACAACAATAAAGATTTGGTTGCTTTTGATAAATATGATTATGAGTTCTTTAAAGAGGACTCCTAAAAGTCGAGACAAATGATCTTGAGGCTAAAAAATGATTTGATTTTAGCGATCATGTCATTTTGGAGACTATCCCATAATGGGTTTAACAATGGTAATACCTTGGGAAGCTGAGTAGTGCAAGGTGTAGTGTGTAATCAGAAATTTGTTGAGTACGTTGGGAAGTTAGAAGGTTAGTAGGCATGGCGTTTACAGGGAAGAGGGACAGTCACTAAATTAGCTATCACTAGCATGTACATTTTCTTTTTCTTTTGTAACGTGTACAGTTGGTTCAGTCATGATCAAGGTGAATTTAATCTTGTGCAATATGTGGTTTAATGGCATGTCAGTAGAGCAATTTAATTGGATAACAATGAGGTGTACAGATGGGAAGTGTAACACCCCGTATTTTAAGATATTAGATCAAATATCTTAAAATAAGATTTATGCTCTAATAAACTAAATATGAATATTTATTCATAAATATTCGTCAAGATATGTTTGAAGAGATTAAATGTTTATTGAAAAATATGTATAAGTGTATCGGCATGTTAAAACGGACCTTAAACTTTGGAATAACAAAAATAGGGTCAAACGAACTTCGTTTTGGTCGATTCAAAAGCCAGAATGCTCGTCTTGGAGTCCTCTATCTACCAATAAAGTTGCAAAGAAATCAGATTTTTATAGGTTTGCCGAAACTGTACGTGAACCTACTGCCCCTGGACTGGACAGCATGCATGCATGGCAACCCAAGATTCTGCCACGTCACCGCCACGTCACCCTATTGATTTTTTGATGCTTTCTTGAGTTGAAAAGTGTCCATTCTTGTCTTGTATGGTAGTTTAATAGTTACTATAAGGTCAAGTAAATATTTAAGGATAAAATTACCTAACTATAGGATAAGGTTACTAAGATAAGGATAATTTATGAGTAATGATTATTATTCCTTTTGGATAAGAGGTGAGTCACTCTTAGCTATGATTAATATTCCTTTTAGATGGGTGAGTCACCTATGCTAAGTGAAGCTCTCCTTTCTACGTTCTTCTCTTCTTTCCTTGATTTTTATCTAAAGTGATCATTACTAGAATAACTCATCATGACATTCTAAATGCGTTCACACTTGAATGTATTGTTTTGAAAGCTTAATCCGTGATATCTTTTCTAACAAATCATCATTGCTTGATGACTCATAGCAACACCTCATCTACCCATGGGCAAAACTCTCAACCATTGATCCAAACTTAATGCTTAAGAAACTCTCCCAACCATTAGATGAAAATTGAAGATAAGAGATATTTAGAAAAGGTGATGATTACTTGATGACTCATAAACTTGTTCTCCAAGTTGATTCCTAAGACATTAGATGAGATTATGGTGGAAAGATCTTGGCCATTCATTCTTTTATAAGAGGATGGCTCCTCTCACAAATCGCATATTCTTCTTCTCTTGGAGAAACTCTCTCAAATTTCTCTCTCGGCTTCTCTCTTATTTTTGCAACTCTCTCTTCTTCTCTTTTGGTTCGGTTGCATCAAGAGAAATGAATAAGCTTTCTAGCTCTTCCTCTAGTCCTCTTTAATTGGAATTGCATCAAAGAAGAAGGATTGCATCGTCTTCTCCCTTAGACGGCAACTTTTGGTAAGTCTCTACCTTCTCTTGATTTCTCTAGTTCTTTCATGCCTCTTTGCATCATACCATCCATGGATGTCGTAGCATGAAGAGCTCTTGCTCTTTCCCTTTTAGTTTCGGTTCAAAAGAAGAAGAACTCAATTTTCTTCTTCACGAACATATATAGATATCTCTAACTCTCTCTCTCTACCTCTCGGATTGGTACAAGAAAAGGAGAATTAAGGATCTTCTTCATCACACTCTTTAGCTAGATCTAATCTCTCTTGAGTTTGCTCGTGGTAAGTTTCTAAAGCCCTTAAGTTAGTTTTTATGTCATAAGTGGTAGAAAGAGATAAGAAAAGGAAAGAACACTTTAGAAGATAAGAGGTAGAACAGATTAAGAAACGAAAAGAATAACATGTTTTATGATTACGTATGTTACAAAATATCTTAAAAGATATTTTGATAAATTTTACAAAATATCCCATAAGATATTTTGATAAATTTTACAAAATATCCCATAAGATATTTTGAGATATTTTACAAAATATCTCAGAAAATATTTTACAAAATATCCCAGTAGATATTTTGAGATATTTTACAAAATATCATAAAAAAATATATTTTAGATATTTTGAGATATTTTACAAAATATCCTAAAAAGATATTTTAGATATTTTGGATAAGATTCTTATCCTTTAATGATTTAAGTTATGTTTTTAAAATAAAGTTTTTAAAATAAGGTTTTCAAAATAGAGTTTAATTCCATGTTGTTGGTTGAGCGTTTGAAGTCTAATTGACCAAATATTGGGGTGGTGTGAAAAGTTGGGAATCTTAGAATTGTGGTAGTTGGCCGAATGGACTGTGATGTGGGGATATTGTGGATTTGCTGATTTAGAGTTGTGTAGTGTTAACTATGTGTTGATTATATGATGTTAAAATTGGTATTTTTAAAAGGGTATTTTGGTAATTGTTATGGTTAAGGGTATTTTGGTAATTTAATAATGAATGCAATTATAATGTCCACATGAAATATATGGCATTATGATTGAAGGATTTTATATGCCGTTACTATATCGAAACAATAATAGGATTAAGAAATCAGAAATGAGTATAGGGTTAAAATCTACGTTTAGTGAATTGTACTAATTCACTATTTGCTTGTATTATATATGTATATTGCAGTGATTATATCTGTGGATAAATCTTTGTAGCAGGAAAGAATTGTGAGTATTTCTTACTCACTGAGGGTGATACGTGTAGTTTAATTTTTAGCAATGTAGTGATCTCTGTTTTATTTGATTATATGCTAATTGATGTCTGGCATTTAATATGTGTAACATGTTTTGGTTGAGATTATGGATGTGATGCTGCTTGCATGATTATACTGTGGTGTGATATAAGTCTTGATAAAAAGACTGGAGGTTTAGGTACCAAGCGTTAGTGAATTGAGAGACCAACAGATAAACGAAAGTTTTGGTACAAAGGCATCAATACACTGATAAGACCAACGGATGAACCAAAGGTTGAAGGAATAATAGAGAAAATAGTGATAGAAGAATGAGGTATGTGGTTGACTAATGGTGTGATTAATTAGCGGAGAAGATAGCGCTAATAGTATGTTAAATTAGAGAAGAAGATAGCGCTAATAGTATGTTAAATTAATGGAAAAGATAGGGTTAATAGTATGTTAAATTAAGGGAGAAGATAACGCTAATGATGTGTTAACAAGAGATATGGTTATGAGTATGTGGATAGTTAAAGTAAAAGAACGAGTATGATTGTATGTGGATATGAATGTATGTATGTGGATATAACTGTCATCATTTGGATACATTGTATATTGTTAAATAAATCAGTGTGTCACTATGTGGTTGAGGATTGTTGACTCACTCGACCACAATATGGGATTGTGGTGTTAACCACAATCACATGCGAGTTTTGCAGGAGCTGCTAGGTTATGGATGAGACCTTCAGTATGTAGATGTTATATACAATGGTTAGGTAATGTTTGTGCCGCATGTGGTACATATGTTGTTAATTGGATGTATTTTATTATATCAGAACAAATGGTTATTATTTATATATTGAGGTTATTTAGTCAGCTTTGATGTGTTATTGTAAAAGAAGAAAATGTATTCCGCTGTCAATTTATACTCTGATGATGTTGTTATTGATGTTATAACGATACGTGAAAATTTCAATTTTCACTTACGCCTTTTGTAAAAGTGCAGGTCGTTACAGGAAGTCAATTGTACAGAGTTGTGAGGGCACCTTGAGAAATGAAATAGATAGGTGGTGTATTAGGTGTGAAATAGTTTTTTGCGAAAGAGATATGTACAGCAACATCCTTCACAAAACTGAGAGTGTGAATTGATATAGCATTGTCCGTCACCCAAAAGGGTGACTTCCTCATGGTATATACTAGATCCACATGCTGATACTTGTAATAGTGGAAACATGTGTATCGTGGATGGGCTTGGGCTTGGGCTTGGGTTGTGTGTCACGCGAAGCTAACATAATGGTATGAGAATGATTTACATAATGGTGACAGAATTGATGGGCATTTGGCTTTATGGGTCTTCACATGAGTAGGCTAATTGTCAAGGCTAATTAGTGATTATATGATTTTTTTTCTTTTTTTTTCTTTGCAATTTCACCTTTTGGACAAGATGCTTTTGAAGGAATGGGTAATGTAACAGGTCTAATATAGGTAGTTGGGCTAAATAAATTAAGCCCATTTGATATTATTAGGTTAATTGAGAGTTAGGCTCATTCAATGATAGACCCATTTTGATCAATTGAGAGCGTCATTCAGTCAGACTTTAGATATATCAAGAATAGCTTATTTGTTTTAGCCCTAGTTCTCTATAATTGTAATGTCCAAGAAAGTATAAGTGATATTTTAGGATAAAATAATAATATAATAATAATAATAATAAAAAAAAAAAAAAAAATTTGGAATAATAATAATAATAAAAAAAGAAATTAGAAATGAATTAAAAAGTAAAATAAAATAAAATAAACAAAGGCCACACGGCCTTTGTTCAAAAGGCCATTTGAGCAAATGGTCGTTGGCCATTTTAATTATGAAGGGCTTGATGGTCCTTCATTTAAAAAAAAAAATTAAAAATGTAAGTGTGAGGTGCACATGCGCCTCACTTAAACAAAAAGGGAAAGAGGCAGTGCCTCTTTCCATCAGACCCGTGAGAAAAACAAAAAAGGGGAGAGGTTTTCCTTAAGTCTTTTTCATACAAAAACCTTGATCTGGGAAGATCCAACAGTCCGATCTTCAATCCGTCTTCAGAAACGTGATCCTTGCACTCAGATCTACGTTTCCACTGATCCTTTTGAGGTAAACATTAAACTTGTGTTCTTGAGATGTTTGGGTTAAAATCTTGAAAAAATGAGTTTAATCATCTATGTTCTTTAGGTGTTTGAGTTGTTGGAACTTGCTTGAGCTACCCAAATCTTGGGTTTCGGTTTGGTGATTTTGTGATGAGTTTTCCTCAAACCCTAACTTTTAGTTATTTGATTTTAGTTGTATTTTAGGGGATTAATCCTTAGTAAATGCTATTAGGTTAATGATATTGTGATTGTGGCAGTGTTTGTAATTATGGATTAAGTTGATAAACCTAGTTTGATGGGTTAAATTAATTTGGGGGTTTTGAAGTGTTTAAAACATAGATTGTGAATTTATAGATTAATTGCATTGGAAGTGTCAAAAAATTCCAAATTATCTATGGGTTTCATGAAAATAGACATATTTAGATTAGGTCCTAAAAATAGTAATTTGTATAAATTAGAGATTTTAATTGTAAACTTGGGAATATTTCTATATATAGGTTTAGTTAATTAATGGGTAACTTCGTGTTATAGCCTTTGAGCAATTCAAAGTGCTAATGGTTATAGTTGTGGGTTATATAGCTAAATGGTGCATTGTGTTGTGATTAGAGCGGCACTTTGCGGGTCAACCTTTGATTGTTGGAAATCGGAGTACGAGCAATCCAAGGTGAGTATTCTACTTACTAAGAAGTATTATTTTCATATATGATGAATTGCAAAATATATATTGTTTTACAAACCTGAACCAACTGTATGTTGATTATGATCTGTTTTGAGTACTTTTGAATATCTTGAAATTATGATGATGTTGAAATACGTGTATGATATGTGGAGTTCGAATGGAATTGTGTGACTGTATGTGGTGGCTGGGAATTTTGTAGACTAGGGTTGCATTGTAAATGATTGTGATTTTTAGTGTGAGTTATAAAGTTGGGACATGATGCATTGCATGCTTATCAGTACAACTTTGGACTCGGCTAATTGAGTCTGGGACTCAGCTATTTGAGTTTGAGACTCGGCTATTTGAGTCTGAGACTCGGCTATTTGTGTCTGGGACACAGCTATGAGTCTGGGACTCGCTAATTGAGTTTGGGACTATGCTGTTTCTGTCTAGGACACGGCTACTTGAGTCTGGGACTCGGTTTCTTGAGCCAGGGGCTCTGGGGACATTGCATATGCATAATATATCATGGTGTGTTTGTGTGTGTTGTTTTTATGATATGTATTTTTATTGATCGAAATAAAAGTAGATCAATCGAAATTTCCCAGAACCTGCTTTTGCAGAGCACGCCAAAACACCCAATCAGAAGCCAAAAAGCAGCTTCCCTCTGATTTTCGCAGCAGAACACGCTGGTTTCGTGTTTGGTTGTCTCTAGCAAGAGAGGAACCCTAGAGGAGGGTAGAGAGTCATTTACATGGTTTCTAGCCCTAGTTTCTTCTATAAAAGCCATAGCCATGCCTCCTTGTTGAGAGAGGGGAGAACAGTAGATAGGTTTAATTTCGTGCATTTTGTAGTGTATTTCAGTAGCTTTTGTTCTCAGACACTTTTCTTTGTAAAGCTTTTCTTTATTTCCATGGTTGTTCATCATTTTCTTGTGGT